>SJYA01002444.1:2387864-2564040 GCA_006410615.1 Neotragus moschatus
TGAAGCCTGGCTTGGAGAATTTTGAGCATTACTTTACTAGCGTGTGAGATGAGTGCAATTATGCAGTAGTTTGAGCATTCTTTGGCATTGCCTTTCTTTGGGATTGGGATAAAAACTGACCTTTTCCAGTCCTGTGGCCACTGCTGAGTTTTCCCAATTTGCTGGCATATTGAGTGCAACATTTTCCCAGCATCATGTTTCAGGATTTGGAATAGCTCAACTGGAATTCCATCACCTCCACTAGCTTTGTTCGTAGTGATGCTTCCTAAGGCCCACTTGACTTCACATTCCAGGATGTCTGGCTCTAGATGAGTGATCACACCATCGTGATTATCCAGGTCATGAAGATCTTTTTTGTACAGTTCCTCTGTGTATTCTTGCCACCTCTTACGTAACAGTATCTAGGTCTATCCACATCTCTGCAAATGGCACGATTTTTTTCCTTTTAATGGCTGAGTAGTATTCTGTTGTATATATGTACCACGTCTTTTTATCCATTAATCTACTGATGGACATTTAGGTTGCCTCCATATCCTGGCTATTGTAAGTAGTGCTACAATGCACACTGAGGTGCACATACCTTTTGGAATTATAGTTTTCTCTGAGTGTATGCCCAGGAGTGATCATAGCTTTAGAACACCCAGAATAGGGAAAGTTAACATCATAAATAGTATCATATTGTTTTATTAAGAGATGAAGGGAAATTCAGAGTACAAAGGCTCCTGAACCTTTAAGAACGTTTAGCAAGCCCTGTGCCAGTTTTCATTTTATTGTCCATCAGCTCCTACTCTGACCGTCTCTGCCTGCTTTGGCCTCTTGGAGCTGGACTGTGCAAACATTTTTGCTTTTGTCAGATGGTGTAATATTGGGCTTTTCCAGAAGTGGCCACTGGAGAGACAGGGCCAGATGTACCAGAGGACAGGGCTTTCTAACTACAATATGGTCTTGTTTCCATCCCCTGTGGTACAGCTCCCAGCAGCATGCCAAGACCCTGTGATGCTCACTGTCCAGGGAGTTTCACTGGCTCACAGGTGGGTGATTTCCTGCTCACCTACTGGGGACCACCTTACCCATGGCACTCAGTACAGTCTCCACCAGCCAGTGGGCTGCAGCCACACCCTCTGCAGCGTCTGAGTCTCAGCCTCGGAGACTTGGGGAGGGGTGCTCCTCATGTTTTATCCTTTCTTGGACACCCTCCTTGAGATGTAGAGCTGGTTTCTAGGGCTGACATCTGCCTCCTTGTGGTCTNTCTCATTTTACTGCTTTGTGGCTCAGAGATGTATCTTGTAGGCAGATGAAGGATTGGGCTGGGGTCAGAAACCAAGCCCCAGGTTTTTTTTTATCCAACAGCGATTTCCTTTCCACTAAACTGCTTTTCTAGCACAGAGTGAAACCTCTTTTCTGTGCCTTTCATATAAGTGATGAGGGAATTGAGTCAGGCAAATAATTTCACTTTTCACAATATTTTTTCTCATCGAAGAGAATTCATGAAACAGAGACACTTATAAAGAAGAAAATGAAATCATCTTTTTCTCCCCATTGCCTAGAGGCGTGTTGTGACACATTTAATTCTAGTTTATTTCTGTGCATCTGTGTAGTCTTTAACAAGAGATGATCGTATTTTACTTTTTACCCTTTCCATTATTTTTTAAATTTTATAGTTGGACTGGTTTGCTGCTGTTGTGTAATAAAGTTCCCTAGAACTTAGTGGCTTAACCTCACAGTCATTTAGGGTCACTTATATAGTGGCTGGACAGCTGTGGTGATTGGGCTGGGGGGGGACAGTTCAGCTGGAGTGGTTTCAGGGGGGACCTCTGGGCTGCGTGTCCCATCCTTCTCCTGGGACCAGCCTAGCTCTGTTCTGTCCACGGCCACAGTGGACACACAGGAAGACAAGCAGAGCCGTAAAGAAATAGTGCCGTTTGCTGCAACATGCATGGGCTTAGAGATTATCATGCTAAATGAAGCAAACCAGACAAAAGATAAGCACCATAAGATATCGCTTCTATGTGCAAACAAAAATATGACACAAATGAACAAGCTGTGGTACATATACACGATGGAGTATTACTCAGCCATTAAGAAGAATACATTTGAATCAGTTCTAATGAGATGGATGAAACTGGAGCCAATTATACAGAGTGAAGTAAGCCAGAAAGAAAAGCACCAATACAGTATACTAACTCATATATATGGAATTTAGAAACATGGTAATGATAACCCTGTATGCGAGACAGCAAAAGAGACACAGATGTATAGAATGGACTTTTGGAGTTTGAGGGAGAGGGAGAGGGTGGGAAGATTTGAGAGAATACCACTGAAACATGTATACTATCATGTAAGAAACGAATCATCAGTCTATATTCAATACAGGATATAGGATGCTTGGGACTGGTGCACAGGGATGATCCAGAGAGTTGATATGGGATGGGAGGTGGGGGGGAGTTCAAGATTGGGAACTCATGTACACCTGAGATGGAAAAAAAAAAAACAAAAAACAGAAACGGACTCACAGTCTTCAAAAACACACTTGTGTTTGCAAAAGGGGAGGAGCGATGGGGAGGGATAGATTGGGAGTTTGGGATTAGCAGATGCAAATTGGTATGTAAAGGATGGATAAAAAACTGTATCCTATTGTGTAGCACAGGGAGCTATATTCAATATCCTGAGATAAAGTATAGTGGAGAAGAATACGAAAAAGAATGTATATATGTAAGACTGAACCACTTGGCTGTACAGCAGAAATTAACACAACGTTGTAAATCAACTATATTTCAATAAAATCAGTAATAAATAGAAGACAAGCAGAAATAAATGCAGTGCCTTGCAGCCTGGGCTGAGAACTGGAACACTATTTCTTCTGCCTCCTTGCCACAAAAGGACAAATGATTTTCTTTTCTGCCTCTCGCTCCAGTCTCCTACATGTGAAGGAGAAATAACCTCTCAGTTTCTAGTGAATTCCTCTCAGTAATAGCTCCTGTCACTTTGCATTATCTATGTATACTCAAGCTCATTTAAAACACCATCTGATAAAATAACCTGTATAATTTTCCTCACAGATGACTATGAGCAAAAAAATAATGATTCCTTTATTAGATCATAGTACTCTATTTGAGGCGGGCACTAAGCTCCCGATGAAAATGTTGAATAGCTTCAACTTCCCGCAGAAATGGAAATGAAGAGAAGAATCCAGTCTGGGTTAAAGCCAGTGACTGGAACTCTGGAGGTTCAGTGGTCTCCTGGGAGGACTGGATTTTTTTTCTCAGCAGAGATGGAGAGAGGGGTCATTTAGACTGAGATTTGATGAGGGTAAATGTGGCCCCACCTTATTTTATTTGGCTGTGCTAGACTTTACTAGTGACATGTGGGCTCCTTGGTCTTCGCTGTGGCATCCAAGAGTTTTAGTTGCAGCGTGTAAACTCTTAGTTGGGGCATGTGCGACCAGGGATCAAACCCGGGCCCCTTGCATTGGAAGCTCAGAGTTTTAGCCACTGGACCACCAGGAAAGTCCTTGGCTCCTTTTTAAAAAAAGTTACTTCGTGTTGCTGGTGTATTTCTGAGCTCCAGTCCCAAGAGAGCAGGGCCCCTGAGACTCCTGCTGTGATGTGCTCTCATTGTAAGAAAACCAAAAGTAACACGTCCAAAACCCACCTCATCACACTCCCAGGCCCTTCCTTGTGCTTGTAGAGACCCCACCAGATGGGCCTCCTGCCTTTTTCTCAGCTTCCTTTTCCTGAAATGGCACTCCTTTATTTCTCTATAAGGGTCTCTGTATCTGTTTCTTGGACAACGGTTTAACCTCAGATGGTAGATAAGCTTCTGGATCAGTGGCTTTGTTGCTT
This sequence comes from Neotragus moschatus, assembly GCA_006410615.1. Taxonomy (NCBI): domain Eukaryota; kingdom Metazoa; phylum Chordata; class Mammalia; order Artiodactyla; family Bovidae; genus Neotragus; species Neotragus moschatus. The sequence goes on from SJYA01002444.1 coordinate 2,391,707, forward strand.
CATTTCATTTCATGCTATTTGAAATCCTTTTCTGTGGTTTTAGAGTCTGAAATGTATCAGTCAATGGAAATAACTGGATTTCCTGGGGTGTGATGGGCACAGTCTTCTATGAGAGGTTGGGACAGGGGCATGTGGTGATCCAGGCTGCAGAGAGGATTCAGGCTCTGCTCCTGCCAAGTGGCTTCCCAGCCTGAGCGTGCTCAGGATTGCAAGTAAAGTTGTCCAGGTTGCGTACTGCTCAAGGGCATGGCCACAGCCGTGTCATCCACACCCCAGACATTGCAGAGTTGGGAATTAAGCAGGGCAGTTGTATAGCAGATGGCAGTAAAGTGCCTCACTCTAACAAAATCGGTATATTATCACAATTTTCTGAGAGATGGATGAGGTACCATCTTTTAATTTGCATCAAGCTCTCTGTGGATTAACAATAGCTTTTCTGCAGTGGATGTTTTTTAGGGAATGTATTATTTCCTGCAATTATCCAGACTCGTCATTCATTCAACACTTGTTTCTCAGTTGTGTCCGATTCTTTGTGACTGAATGGACTGTAGCCCACCAGGCTCCTCTGTCCATGGGGATTCTCCAGGCAAGAATACTGCAGTGGATTGCCATGCCCTTCTCCAGGGGATCTTCCCAACCCAGGAATTGAACCAGGGTCTCCTGCATTGCAGGTGGATTTTTTACCAGCTGAGCTACCAGAGAAGCCTGTCAACACTTACCAAATATTAAATGAACATCTATTATATATCAGCCCCAGGGCAAGGCCTGTGGGATGCAATGAAGAGTGAAAGGAGTAAAAAGCATCGTCCTTCCATCCTAACCGGGATGTCACTTGTGAAACAACCAAGGACATACTTGGTTATGTTATCACAGTTGTGGCAGGTGCTGTAACGGGCAAGTCTAGGGTGTTGTTACAAGAGCATATAATGGATGGGCGTGAGCATATCTGCTGAGGCCCCAGGGGAGGCTCTGAAGGTTGATGAGGACCATGGTGGCAGGTGAGGTTGGACAGTGTGGGGGAGGGGAGGGTCTGTAGAAATAAAGGTGAAGGCTGAAGGCTTCCTAGAGACACATCCCAACAAGTAAGGTAAGGTGAATGTACACAGGGCATGAGCAGCATGTTAAACAAAACCGAATAACATAAGGAGAAAATGATTTCCTCTCAGTTCTCTTTCAACCTTTAATTAGGTCAAAAACCGAGTCTCACTTGGATTCTACTATTCTTTAACAGTTCTTTAGAAACTTGCTGTTTTACTAGGAAAACAGTGAGTCTTTTGCCAAAGCCCTGGTCAGGCAACAGTATCCACATGTCATTTAATAATAGTGCTCTGTTTTAATTACAGGTAGCCCTGGCTTTCCATGGTGGTGTCAGACCACGTCAATGCCCCAGCAGACTGAAAGAGTGCAAAGCAATCTTACTAATCAATGGCAGAAACTGTGTTTGTTTTGTGACCTTTAAAAAGTTTTGTCAGAACATTAAAATCACTCTCATTGTTGATTAGAAAATATATAGGGAAATGAAAAAAGACAGCAAAAGTAATATTGATTTGGTACATTGGTAATTTAAAACAGTAGCAACTTTGAGAAAGTGTTTTATTTCTTTGTATAAAACTTATCAAGAGCAGTTTGAGCAGCGTTTATCTTCTCATTGTTTGAGCTAGGATTTGAAGAGAGCATCTTTTCCACGCCTTGACAGATTGTCACACTCATTAGGTCTTGAATCAGCTTCTCACATTTTATCCTTTGCACTTGCAATGTTGTGAAAGATCTCTGAGGTTTCTTTAACGTGGGGTTGGTTGGCTGGTGTCATTTCCTCTGTGGCATCTTTGATCTCTTTGTTACAACTACTTTTTTCATTTATGTTGATATTCACCTTTATTAAGCTCCTCTGACTGCATAGCTCTAGTTTCTTGACTCTGATAGTGTGAACAGTGCCCGCATCACCCAGGTGTTCTATGATTCCATCCACATTTCATTTTCATTTTGAGCATCAGTGCTTTTCATTTCTGTGTTGCACTTTGATCTCTGCTGACCCATCCCAGCTTTCGATGATCCGTTTTGGCAGGGGGTCTTATCACCGAGAGACGAGGAAACAGCACACTTTCACACTGTCTGGGTATGAACTGAATAACAGACGTGCAGTTATCAGTCACCAACAGACTGTGAAGCAATTGATGTAATTGGTCACTCATCATGATATCCATCTGTTTGTTTATGTAGTGATTTGTGAGCTGAAGAGCTGGCAAATTTAAAGAGCTGGTTAGAAGTTTGTACTTGGTACCTTTACTCGGGTGAATAGAGGAGATCTTGGTAACTGAAAAATGAACTGTGTTTTAGGGGAGATTCAGGTTATTTGACTAAACTGTGGTAACTGCCATCTGTGTATAGTGGAACTTTGCAAAGTGAGGACTAGCTGTTTTTTAGGTTTGCGGTACAGTGGGTATACAATATTATATAAGTTTCAGGTGTACAGCATAGCAGTTCACAATTTTAAAGGTTATACTCCAGCTCTGACTATTTAGTTTTGTTTCTTTTTACCTGTGGCATGTAATGCTGACCCTTTCCATTTATGTTAAAAAAACACCTTTTTAAAAAATTCCATGATGTCACTTATATTTGGAATCTAAAGTATGACACCAATGAACGAATCTACAAAACAGAAACAGATTCACAGGCGTGGAAAACAGACGTGTGGGGAAGGGAGGTGAGGGAGGGATGGACTGAGAGCTTGGGATTAGCAGACGCAAACTATTATATGTAGGATGGATAAAACACAAGGGCCTACTGTATAGCACAGGGAACTGTATCCGGTAGCCTGTGATTAACCTCAGTGGAAAAATATGAAAAAGAATGTATGCATATAAATGAATTGCTTTGCTGTACACCAGAAACTAACACAACATGGGTTGTAAATCAACTGTACCTCAAGAAAATAAATTTAAAAAGAAAACACCTTTAAAAACTATGATTAAGGAAGAATCCTATACAATGTGAATTGAGTCAAAGAAATATTGACTGCAGCATATGATGGCAAACGTTTAAGGGCTATGCATGAAGGACCATAGTTTGGGGGATGCTGCTTGGATACCAGTGGCTGATCTCAGGAGTGCTTGTGGTCCCTAAGGCAATGTCTCAAGGAATACAGATGACTTTCTCTACTCTCTTCCCCAAATACCGCCTACAGGGCTGTCCTGGGCAAATCTAGATACTGGTTCCTAGTGTCCCTTCCTACAAATGACAAGATAGAATAAAGCTACAAAGAAACATGGAATTATTCTACGCATATTTCTTTGTAATATCATGATTTATCCCTAGGCCAATTTATAGAGACCCCAAACATTTTTCCTCCTTAGTAGCTGCATAATATTCCATAGGGTGGGCATCATTTATTTAATTGATCTTCTTTTGCTAGACATTTAGGTTGTTTCCCTTTCTTTCCACTCCCCCCTCCTTTTCTCTCTCTCCCTCTCTTTCCTTCTTTCTTGCCTTACATTTTTGCAGTACAAGCAGTAGTGCCACAAATAACTTTCTACAGATCCTTATTACTGGGATTGCTGAATCAAACAACCGTGGATTGTTAACTATCAATGATATTTCCAGGCTCCTATCCCCATCAGCAGCATATGAGAGGGTCTGTTGTGTCTCTTCTTTGCCAACACCATATATTTTCATTCTTGACAATGTTGGCAACATGACTGGGGAGTGGAAGAGTTAATTTCTTAGGTATCTAGCAAGTTCAGTGTTCTGTGGTTTCCTCACTGGAAAATTCAGATGTCTACATGTCAAAATGGGGTTGATTGTTTACCATTACAGAAAGTTTCTTTCCTTTGAAAAAGGATTTGGGCTTTGTTCCTTAAAAAGCCTTTGTTTTGATGTTGTCAAACATTTGTCCACACATGCTTTGAAGCATTTAGCTTAAGTGTCTGTGAAGAAAAAAGGAGTGCTTGAGAAGATAATTGTGAAGATATAAGACACTGAGTTGAATTGTTAGCCATCTCAGTCTTTTTGGATGAGCGGAATCATTCCTGTTACAATTTGGAACTTCCCCTTTGAGCAATTCCATGGACAAAGTCTCAGGGGAAGGAGGCATGCTAGTCAATTTCACTATGACAAAAAGATGCCTGCGGCAGTTGAGGAAAATAAGCATTTGAGATCCCTATCTGCAACCTTTATCTCTATCATCCTGCTGAGGTTATGGAGTCCAGTCTTCATATTTGGAATCCTCTTTATTTTAAAGCCTCTAGGCACTCAGTAACAAAGCTTCAAAATACAGAAAGCAAAACCTTTTATCTACAATTATAGTTGGAGGTTTTAACCATTCTCTCTCATTAATTGCTAGAACCAGTAGGCAGACATTCAGTAAGTGGGATCTTGAGAAAATAAATCATTTATCCAAGTCCATTCAGGAAGTGAAAGGTCCAGGATTCCAGATCAAGAAAGAAGGATAGTATTCTACCACAGTATTCTCTTAACTACAGTGCTACACTGCAAATATACCCATTCCCTTACTGAAATAAGTAATTACAAAAGTGCCCCAGTAGAAATATCACCCCAGGAGAGAAGGCATAGGTTCCTGTTCTGGGAAGATTTCATAACCAGTTCTGAGACCTTGGGCAGGCCAGGTGCCCCCTTTGAGACTCAGTTTCCTCCTCTATGTGATGGAAATGGTCCTAACTTCCCTGCTTACCTCCCAGGGAAGCTGTGAATCTCTTGACGTAAAGGTGGTGTGAAAGACATGGGTGCTATGGAAGTGAAGTCACAATTACTTTCAGAGGGAGGGAAATGTCAAGTGTAACTAGGAGAAAAAATTGATTAGAGCCCACCGTGCGGTAACCCCAGGGCTCTGTTATGCATGAGAGTGTTGGTTTGGTCTCTAATTGAGACTGATGTCCTAAGTGAGGATCCCTCTCTTAATTAGGCAGTAACTGTATTTAGACCAGTACTGACTACATTGTTTCAGAGTCTACCTGCAAATGATAAGAGAGGAGAGCATGTGGCTGGCTCCATTTGTGAGAAGCCACTGGAAAGGACTTCATTTCCTGCCACCTTCTTACACACAACACAAGGAAGTCAGTCTCATGAAATGAAGTCAGGCATGAAATGAGGTTTACAACACAGTCTGTAAAGGCTTTGGATCAGCCAGGAGACTACTGTTTACTAGTTATAGAAGCCTGATATGATTGGACCAGCCAGGGATCATGTGCCAGTCCTTGAACCAATGGTTGGGGAAGGAGAAATGCCAGCTGCTGATTGGCTGTAGATCTGGGTCCCAGGATGCATTTCTGGAAGGAGAGGTCCATTTAGCCCTGTGGGAAGAACAGAAGCTGAGAGGAGTCAATGGTCAAGTTCCTAGGACGGAAGAGAATCAGAGCTCACTTGGGGACCAGTGCTATTGCATGGCCAGTATCCCTCTTCCTGGAATAATAAGTCACTCTGTTCTGTCTCTCTTTGGGGTTTCAATGGCACTTCAAAAATAATTTCCAAAATCCATTATGACATATCAATGTAGGAATTAGATTACCTCTGGGCTTCAGTGAACATTGCATGTTCTAAATTACTGGGTTCGGTAACTGTCCCTTTGCTTAAGTCATGCTTCACCCACCTTCCCATTATCAAAAACAGCTCCTTAATTGAAGTGTCAAGTAAAGGCATAGATTTTTTTCCTTTGTCTAGTAATAGGAGAAGCTCAAGTCAAATACTGAAAACTGCTTGTCTGGGGAACCCCTTTCAAAAACCAGAATTGAAAGAGACACCTGTACCCCAGTGTTCATCGCAGCACTGTTTATAATAGCCAGGACATGGAAGCAACCTAGATGTCCATCAACAGATGAATGGATAAGAAAGCTGTGGTACATATACACAATGGAGTATTACTCAGCCATCAAAAAGAATACATTTGANAGATGTTTTTCTGGAACTCTCTTGCTTTTTCGATGATCCAGCAGATGTTGGCAATTTGATCTCTCATTCTTCTGCCTTTTCTAAAACCAGCTTGAACATCTGGAAGTTCACCATGTATTGCTGAAGCCTGGCTTGAAGAATTTTAAGCATCACTTTACTAGGTATGCTGATTGTTAAGCCATCACTGTCTGTATCTAAGTTCTCTCAGCGAATGGAACTAGAAAAACCATATACATACACATACCTGCATTTACACACATATACCTACACCTGCATTCCCCCAGGAGTTATGCTGTTGTTTCTAATTCCAACTCATGACCACACAATTCATTCTTCTTTCCATTTTTAAACTCAGCTTCTCTAGCAATGAGAAGCTTGGCTCTCATTATCCAACATACATTATTTGCTCCATCCTAGAGTACACTAAAGTAGTTTTGGAATTGCTAAACCATACTGCTGTGGAAAACAAACCTAACTAGAATTCAATATGTGTTTACAGTTATTTTTATCTTTAGTCTGAGAGTATATAGTCAGAATAATGTGCCGAAAAGTTATATACAACTCCTAGATTTTCATAGCTGAAAACAATGGAGTTTTATTCTTAAAAAAAATAGTGAGATGAGAAGCTTTCAGAAAGCATTGGCTGTTTTCATAAGCTCATCAACTTTTTCTTGAGATTTACACAAACGTTCTGTTTCAATATGTATATATGTGTCGGGGGAGTGTGTAATTTCCTTGGTTCTGTCTCATCACAACAAAAATTTGAAGTGATGGACCGATGTTAAAGCCAACGGACAGGCTGTGTCAGAGCTCTTGGGCAGATCAGTTTTACAGCTCCGTTTGCAGCTCAGTTTTATTTAGAAAATAAAGGACAATACATCCTTGAGGCATGAGGGCATGCCGACCCAAAAGACACAAAGAGAAGAGAGAGACCCCCGGCCTTTTGGCTCCTCTTTTTATATGTTTTTTCCTCCTCCCCCTGGGCCTGCCCTATGTAAACTGGGCTAACCAGGAGTGCTGTTTGTTCTCCCTGAGGTCCTCACTCAGGTCCTCAGACCTTCCTTTGTTCTATTTTTGCAGGCTTTTCCCTTCCTTGTCTTTTAGCCACTGCCATTCTGTACTCCTTTTTCCTATTCTAACTACCTAACATATGGATAAGAAAAATTTTTTATTGAAGTGTGATTGATTTACAATATTATGTTAGTTTCAGATGTTTAGCAGAGTGATTCAATGATACATATATATTTTCAGATCTTTTCCATTATAGGTTATTATAATACAAGGTCTTGAATATATGTGACATCATATGGTATTTGTCTTTCTCTTTCTGACCTCACTATGTATGACAATCTCTACATCCGTCTATGTTGCTGTCACCCTTCCCTAGGTTTGTTATAGTTGTTGTTGTGTGTAGTAGTTGTGGTAGTAGTTGTTTAGTGACTTTTGTGAACAAATTCTGTAAAGTTTTTATTCTTTGTTGCCTGTGGCCACTGAACTCTTTGTTTGGTTAGCTCGGTGATCAGCCAATGATTGGGCAGAGATTTCCTTAGGCATCAGGAATCCAAGTATCACGATCTTTACCAAGGGCCTGTTTTTAAATTTATTTATTTATTTTTTGATTTTTGGTCACACTGCATGGCATGTGGGATCTTAATTTCTTAGCAGGAGTTGGTCTTGCCCCCCCTGCATTGGAAGGCAGAGTCTTAACCACTGGACCACCAGGGAAATCCCACAAGGGTCTCTTTGAATGTGTTGGGACACATTTTAAATCCTCAGTCAGGCATTAGACAACTCTGCCTTAGCTTTCACTTCCTGCTTCTCTATAATGTCAAAATCAACCAGGGGCAAGAGCTGAGAGCCTTCTCAGGTCTTCCTGGGCATGCACACAGCCCTGGGTATAAGCATGGTCTTGCAGATTCCCCAGAATGTGTGTTAGCATTTCAGAGCCCCTCTGGCAGTTCTATTCCTCATCTTTTCTTATTAAACTTTTTGATGAATCTATTGTTTGTCACAACTGTTATCCACTGCTTCAGGCAGCTAGCTATGAAATTAACTAATTGCCTGTAATTGCCTTAAACAAATACCTTTAGAAAAAAGCTTTTCACAGGGAATGAACTCAGAGTCAGGTCAGATACAAAAAGCTTTGCAAATGAAATTTTCTAGGAAATACCAGACAAGTCAGGTAATGGCAGATCTTTGGGAATGAAGTTTTGAAAGATCTCCGTCCCTCATCTGCTCTCTTCTGTGGTTTTCAGATAGTGGTATTTTTCTGTGAAAGTGGGTTGTCATTTTTCAAAGCTACTACTGAGCTGGACAGTAGGGAATGGGAGTAAATCAAGTTAAAATGCCACAAAATTCTGTTTTTACCAAGATTCAGCCATTTGTCTTGAATAAATGCTCTCTTGGCTGCATAAGCCTTTGTTTTATTTCTAGAGTTCTGAAAAAGTGGGTTTTTACTCTTTTGGCCAATCAAAAAATTTCTTTCACAGAGGACTTTTCACTTGTCCTTACTTTGCCATTTTTATAGAAGCCACACTAATGTGCCACGTTAATGGAACCTTATCTTCATAAAGGAATATAAATATGCTCTCAAGATATAAAACCTAGAGCTGGCACCAATGGGAACAGAATGAAAGAGTTGCATTTTGATAGATGGTGAATTTTTAGCAATCTCTGACACCAGGGGATGATTTAAATGTAATACTTAACAAGACAAATTGCTTTCTCATTGTGCCAGAGGCAGGTAGAAACTGCCTTTGGGATTTTTGAAAGGCTGTTTCTTGGTGGACACTGGAAAACATGGTTGCAAACATCTCAGCCACACATGAGAAAGCTAAAGAAGGAAATGTGGTTGCAAATGTATTTGAAATAAAAGCAACAAGCTCTGAAGATTGGTTGTGATTTGTTATGAAACATAAAGCCACCTACCTTGAAACTCAGTCTGGGAAAATTATTATAGTGTCTTTAAAGGCTGTGAGCCTCTTCAGGGTAGAGACTGATATTTATTTTTGTCTCTTCTCTTTCCCTAGAGCCCAACATGGTATTTAATCTCTTGTGTATTAGTCAAGACTTTCAGTTGCAAGTGATAAAAGCCCAATTAAAACTGGCTTAAATAAAACAATTTATTTTGTATCTCTAAATTTCCAAAGATAACAGACACGGATGTAGCCGGATTCAGGAACCCAGAAATCTTTCCCAGGAATCTGTTTCTTTTCCTTTCTGTTGTCTCTGATTTCCTTTGGGTTTCAATCTTGAATCAGTCTCTGTGGACATGGGGCTAGAATACCTTGGTGGACCACATTTGGTTCATCTGCTCATTTGAGAAGCCTGGTTTAATGGCCTGGGTCAGCACCATCCAAGTCACATTCACTGATAGGAGAGCGGGACCCTTGGGGAGTTCACAACTTAATGAGTAGCCAGAGATTAAAACGTAAACACAAAGTAAATAGACAGTGACAGCTGTGGTTATTACCTTGCAGGACAGACTAGACGCTACAACAGATGATATAATACAGTGCTAACTCACATTGTAGCAGGCAGAAAAGTCCCATTTCTCCAAAGAAGCGGACATATATGCTGAGATCCGAAGGATGGAAGCATCACTGTAGTGTGTTTGGGGTTGGAGAGCTCTGCGTATGTAAGGGCAGAAAGCATGAATGGGGTTTACTCTTGGAAGAACAGAAAAGACCTCTGGGAGGCTTGACTGTGATGACAGACAACAGGAAGGGGGCAAGAGGGAGCTAGGGAGGTGGACGAGGGTCAGGTCCCTACACATCTGTGTTTTTTCTCTTCATCTTAAGAACTCTAGGATGCTTTCAAAGAGTTTTAATCTAGGAGAGAAATAATCTGAATTCTATTAAAACTTTAAGAAAAAGATTATTTCCAACTGCTGTGAAGACTGTGGACACAGGAATGTCAGTTAGGGGCCAGTGGCAGTTGACTGAGTGGGGGGGTTCTCCTTCCATGGAGGAACTGATTCTGGGGTTGACAGGATATTGACAAATCAGGGGCTGGAGGAGGGGGCTTCCCTGGTGGTCCAGTGATTGAGAATCTGCCTGCTAATGCAGAGGACAGGTTGGATACTGGCTGGGGAACTAAGATACCATCTGAGGCTGGGCAACTAAAACTCCAGTCCACCACAGTTACTGAGCCTGCGTGCTCCACAACTAGAGAAGCCCCCTGACCACCCAGTGCTGGTGCAATTTAAAAAAGGAAAGAAAAAAATAAAGAATTTGACAGATAGGAGATCAGTTAGGAAGACAGAACCTACAAAACTTTGAGTGATGTCAGAGGAGGAGAGAAATTAACATGGTGTTGGTTTCATGATACCTGAGCTTGGCTGGGAAATTTCTGGGAGTGCTGAGTGATTTGAGGAAAGACGGTGTTGGTGATCAGCTCAGGAGTGTGGAGGCTTACAATCTGCCTCCAGTTCTCTTCTGCTCTGTGTGCTGCTGTTTTCCTGATTTGAAACTAAAATGAAGGCTGTGTTCACTATGTGAATAGGCTCTGGAAATACGGTATTGTTTACCAAAGATTTAGCCAGTATCACAAAGGATGCTTGCGCTGTGTATGAGTGGTGTCTGGAGGGCGCAGACAGTTCTTTAAATTGTAGAGCAACTACTAAGGTCGGAGGTGACTTGATGGTCACTCCTCCTGGGACTCACGGGCGTGCCTGTGGCTGACAGGAGTCCTCTTCTCTCTCGCGCAGGACTCGGAGGTTCTGAACACGGCCATTCTCACTGGAAAGGTTGTTTCAGTTCCTGTCAAGGTGGTGGCAGTTCAAGAGGATGGTTCGGTGGTGGACGTGTCAGAAGCTGTGGAATGCAGGTCTGCGGATGAAGACGTCATCAAGGTATAGTAGGTTTTACTTCCAGATGCCCAGGCGTTTGGGCCTTTCCTTCCTTTTCTTCACAGCTGCTTGGAGCATCCCAGGCTCCCAAGGGCAGAATCTGGATGCGGGTGCTGATGGGGGTGCTGATGGGGATGCTGATGGGGATGATGGGGATGCTGAGGGGCGAGTGATGGAGGTGCTGATGGGGAGTGATGGGAGTGCTGAGGGGGGAGTGATGCGGGTGCTGAAGGGGGAGCGATGCGGGTGCTGAGTGGGGAGTGATGAGGGTGCTGATGGGGAGCGATGGGGATGCTGAGGATGGAGTAATGGGGAGCAATGGGGGTACTGATGAGGATGATGGGGGTACTGATGGGGAGTGATGAGGGTGCTGATGGGGAGTGATGAGGGTGCTGATGGGGAGTGATGGGGGTGCTGAGGAGGGAGTGAGTGATGATAGGAACTCTCCTGGGATCAGAGACAGCTGGACATGCTGTTTCCCTCCCCTGGGATGGAGGCGGGGGCCCCTGTTTTCTTTCTTTTTCTCATAAGACAGTATTTTCCGAAGTTTAGCAATCTACCTGCCATCTTCTCAATTTTTGCCAGCTTCCTGTGCCAAATAATGTAATTTACTCAACATGTTTTCTTTAAATGCCTTACTTTTTCAACATTAAATATCTTAAATGTCTCATTAGAAGACAATAAAATCCATTGTAAAACCCATTACTTTGTTGTACTAATTTTTCCTTAATATACATGAAAATAAATGATTAACTTTTTAAAAAGTCCATCCATGTGCCCCCAACTTCACTGGGGTATCAGTGGGATATAGCTCACAGTTTGGAGAATCTGGTCATGGATTATTTCTGCTGCATTTTCCATCCAATTAGCTGGATTTATGGCTCCAAATTCAGCCAGGAACCAGCCCATTTTTTTCCTCCATATTCTTTGCAGGGGTCTGTTTGAATCACTGAATTCAGAGTTTCTGCCACTTTTTTCTTGGCTCACTGTTGGCAGTTTCCTTTTGCAGCTCAGAACCCCAGGAGAAAGGACTTCTGTCTTTAGAGTGATCCTTTCTCCTTTAAGCTGCTAAGAGAGCTCCTAGGTCTTGTGTTTTCATTAATTAAAAAAAATACAGTAATGCTGAACTCTGCCTTCTTTCCATTCTACTGGCTGCTGTTCAGAGGTTGAATGAAACTTGGTCTCTATCTATCTGAACAACTTTGAGGTGGACAGAAAATCCTGCAAGGGTTTCCCTGTGGTGGACAAGATCTGGGAGGGCCTGATTCCTTCTCATGTTGACCTGCAGGAAGCTGTGCCTTATGCTAGAGATGGCTTTTTTGATAAGTAAGAATTGATGTGAGTTCTAATTAAAATTAAGAAAAAATTAATCTTTAATCCTGACAGGGCTTAGACTCCATGGGCAGGTTTGATTAAACAAATCTGAAGCCTTCTATATTCAGAATCTAGAAAGATCTGAGCCAAGACATACAAATTCATCTGTGGAGAATGAAAAATAGTGATTCATTGTCCTTGGTTGCCTTTGACAACGCATGTTATTTACCACTCCCCTCCTCATCTTTCCAGAAGGGAGACATTAGTGATGGAGCCTGGAGATGGCATCTGTGTGATTATGCCACCATGGGCTCAAACAGATGGCTCAGCTCTGTAGTCCCCTCGGCCACATCCCTTCCTGAGAGCCTGGTGTGGAGCCCCCCAAGGCAGGACCCTCACTCTCCTGTCCTGGAGAGCTCTACCCTACATAGGCAAGGCCAAGTTCGTGGTTCCCATTGTTGCCTTATACTTGGTTATTTCCCCTTCCCGGAAATATACTAAAAGTATCCTCCANATCTATCTGAACAACTTTGAGGTGGACAGAAAATCCTGCAAGGGTTTCCCTGTGGTGGACAAGATCTGGGAGGGCCTGATTCCTTCTCATGTTGACCTGCAGGAAGCTGTGCCTTATGCTAGAGATGGCTTTTTTGATAAGTAAGAATTGATGTGAGTTCTAATTAAAATTAAGAAAAAATTAATCTTTAATCCTGACAGGGCTTAGACTCCATGGGCAGGTTTGATTAAACAAATCTGAAGCCTTCTATATTCAGAATCTAGAAAGATCTGAGCCAAGACATACAAATTCATCTGTGGAGAATGAAAAATAGTGATTCATTGTCCTTGGTTGCCTTTGACAACGCATGTTATTTACCACTCCCCTCCTCATCTTTCCAGAAGGGAGACATTAGTGATGGAGCCTGGAGATGGCATCTGTGTGATTATGCCACCATGGGCTCAAACAGATGGCTCAGCTCTGTAGTCCCCTCGGCCACATCCCTTCCTGAGAGCCTGGTGTGGAGCCCCCCAAGGCAGGACCCTCACTCTCCTGTCCTGGAGAGCTCTACCCTATATAGGCAAGGCCAAGTTCGTGGTTCCCATTGTTGCCTTATACTTGGTTATTTCCCCTTCCCGGAAATATACTAAAAGTATCCTCCACCCAGCCTGATAGAGGAATTGCTCTGGGAGGCAGTAGTTTGGGGTTCAGCTGTCACTTTCGNCTCACCTGTCCTGTCTGGCTAGCTGTTCATCAAACCCATTTCCTCCAACACATAGCTACTGGACCACCTCTCTAAGTTCAGCTTCCAAAGGGCTGTTGCTTCACTCTCTATATCCCATTAATGACACCTGTCTTAATTATAGTAATATTCCCATGAAAAAATTCAAGTTTAACAGCTTTTAACCTTGTTGGGTCTGTTTCTCCAATCTTTCTTTGAGAAAGTTATTTCTTCTACATCTCTCAATATAATGAAATAGTGATTCAAACAATGACTGAGAATCTACTAATTTCTGAAGCTGTACTTGGCATTGAGGACTAGGGAAATAAGGCACATCTACCTTGCATGAAGCAGCTTCCCTGGTGGCTCAGATGGTAAAGAATTTGCTGGCGATGTAGGAGACCTGGGTTCAATCCTTGAGTCAGGAAGATCCCTGAAGAAGGGATTGGCTACCCACTCCAGTATTCTAGCTTGGAGAATTCCATGGACAGAGGAGCCTGGTGGGCTATAATCCATAGGGTTCAAAGAGCTGGACACAATTGAGCGCCTAAGCTTTCATTTCTTCACTCATCTGCATGATACTCTTTGTATTCTATAATCATCCAGGAATGAAAAATAACCCCCTGCAGTACAACATGCTGAATTCCATAACGGAGATTCACACATAGGTCTATGGAAACTCAGATGAAGAGGAAAAGTTATTCTGACAGAAGAATCAAAGAAAACTAGAGGAGGTGATATTTGTGCTAAATGGGTAAGGAATTATAAAGCTGAGAAGGGAATGAGAGTATGCCTTAGGGATATGGAAGAGCATCAGAAAAGGAATAGAGACAATAGACCCAAGTTACACTCTCTTCAATCAAAAGTAACACTGATAGGCAGGGAGAAGATTTGAGTCTGCTATGAAAAAAGTTTGTGGCAAGCGTGTTCAGAGGCTACATGCTAAAGTTATTATGTCTTCAATTTTTCAGCAGAGCAAGATAGATAATGAGAGACAGAGTAACAGGATCAATTAGGAGCTGACTTCAACAATCCATAGAGTGGTGGTAACAGCACAGTCTATGAGAGTAGCAGCAATGGGGTCAGTGAGGAGTGCGCAGAGAGTATTTATGATATAGCATGGACAGAATATGTCAATATAAAAGAGTCAGAGATGGCTAAGTACTTTCTATAAAACACAGGAAATTAAGGAGTCACTATCAAAGAGTGGATGAAGCCATGGGAATTGATCTACTTTCTCTGAGTGCTATGCAAAGTGAGAAGAGGTCGACCAGATGTTCACCAGCTTGTTTGGCATGAAATGCACAAAACCATCAGCATTCAGTGTCACTGAACTTAAGTGGAAAAAAAAGTCTATAAAAGGGGAAAGGATAAAGAGCATTCTTACAAATAATGTCAAAACAGTATGATTTATGATAAATTTTACATTTGCCCACATGGTACAGATAGGCATCTATCTTATGACCAAGGAAAGGGAATTATTAACATATTTTGAAGGGATTGGATTTCCTTCATACATAGATATAAGTTCAGTTCAGTTGCTCAGTCATGTCAGACTCTTTGCGACTCCATGAATTGCACTACGCCAGGCCTCCCAGTCCATCATCAACTCCTGGCGCGCACTCAGACTCACGTCCATCGAGTCAGTGATGCCATCCAGCCATCTCATCCACGGTCGTCCCCTTCTCCTCCTGCCCCCAATCCCTCCCAGCATCAGAGTCTTTTCCAATGAGTCAACTCTTCGCATGANGAACATAAAGGATTTTGAAGGGCTGGAACCTTGGCAAGATTGGAAGGGATCAATGTCACATTGTAAGCTGACAACTACTTCCACGTTAAAAAAAAAAAATAGAAGACGCATATTAATTGTGTGTGTATGTGTGTGTGTGTGCAAGAAACCGTGGTGCTTTTGTTCACAGTGAGATCCGATGAACCAACTGTATCTTTAATGGGCGTATAGTTGGTTTACAGTATGATATTAGTTTCTGGTGTACAGCATGGTGATTCAGCATTGTTACAGATTATACTCTATTAAAAATTATTAGGTCATGGCTCTAATTCCCTGTGGAACCACCTGTCTGAAGAGACTGCCACAGACTGATATAATTTCTGTTGGCATTAATGAGTGTGTGACCCCAGAACAGAGGTCCCAGGTGGGCAGACTGGGGGCTGTATCTGATTCAGGCGTGTGTGTGTGCTTATGTAATTTTCTGCCACCCTGTAAAAATTGGCTAATTACACAGACATCCGGATTTCCAAGTTTTTATGAAATCCACAAGGTCAGATAGCCCTGGGCCCACACTACTCCCTGTGACCCTTGACCTGGAAGTGACCAATGGGCACCCCTGTGTGTAAGCCCCTGCACCCAAATCCCCACAGTCTCCACCTCTTCCTCTCGTCTCCCTGCTGGAGGCGGAGGGACGTCTGTGATTTCTCACCACGCTTGTACTCTTGGTTTTCTGATAGTGGGTTTCGGAGGAAAGGGAGCTACTTCTTGTCCCCTGGTCTCTACAAGTCACAGACGATAGATGTCATTTGTCACTCTGATAGAGAATTCCATGTCTTTCTAGGCATAAGAGGAAGGCTGGAAATAGGATTGTGTTCTGTCAAACAGTGTCTGAGGGGCTGAGAGTCCTTGAGATCAAACTGCAGGAGAAATGATTGAAGGAAACGTGAGTGTTAAGCCCAGTGATGAGAAGAAAAGGCCCCGGGAGAGGTGAAGAGGAGGACGTGACAGCTATTTGAAGTCTTTTGAGGACCATGCTCTGGAGTACGGAGATTTGTGCTTTTTGGGTTCCAAGAGTGGAAGTCAAAAGGGAACTATTTGGGCTCAACATAAATAAAAATAATGCAGACTGAGTGAGTTTGGGGGGGAGTGGTAAGCTTTCAGACAGGTGATGTCAGTTCAGATGCTGACTCCATGAGGAGCACCTTTATGGCCTAGTAGCAAAGTATCATTCGAAGTATCATTCCTATGGCTTTCCCATCATGAAGTCAGTTCATAATTGACTTTTTCTGAATTTGAAAGACTTTTATTTCCATCCTTATAACCTGGAAGGCCTATGTATCCATTTCCTCTTGGTGCTGTAACAAATCAACATGAACTTAGTAGCTTCAAACAAAACACATTTATTATCTGATGGGATGGGAGGTCAGGACCCTAAAATGGGTTGCTTGGCAGGGCTGCCTTGCTTCTGGAAGCTCTAGCAGAAAATCTATTTGCCTTTTCCAGCTTCTGGAGACTGCTTGCATTTCCCGACTATGGCCCCCTGTTCCAAGTCAACACTGTATTATCTTCAAATCTCTCTCTCTCTGACCACTGGTTCCATCATCACCTCTGTTTCTCGGACTCTGACCCTCTTGCCTGTCTCTAATCAGGACCTTTAGGCTCACCTGGATAACCCAGCTCCGGGCTCCCCACCTCTGGGTCCCAGAACCAGTACCTTCTATCCTATCAGCAGCAACATTCGATTAGCAATACAGTGCACAATAAATGTAATGCGCTTGAATCATCTGAAGTCATCCCCTCCACTCCTGGTCCATGGAAAAATTGTCTCCCACAAAGTCGGACCCTGGTGCCAAAAAGGTTGGAGACCATGGACCCAATGCTCCTTTCATCTCAAGGTTCTTTTCTCAGTTACATCTGCAGTCTCTTTGGCACATGTATTAGTTTTCTGTAGCTCCCATAATAGGTTCCCACAAACTCAGTGGCTTGAACAACATAAATTTGTTCTCTTAGAGTTCTGGAGGCCGAAAGTCTGAAATCAAAGTGTGGTCAGCACCTCCTTTCTTCCAGAAGCTCTAGGGGAGGAGCCTTCCTGGCCTCTTCCAGCCTCTCGTGGCTCCAAGTGTTCCTGGACTTGTACCCGTATCCTTGCAGTCTCTGCCTCTGTCTGCGCGTCTTGCCCCGTGTCTCTGTGTGACCTCATTCTCCTGTAAGGGCACTTGTCATTGGATTTAGGAGCCATCCTAATTCCGAATGGTCTCATCTCCAGATCCTTAGTTAATTAAACAAAACCCTGTTTCCAGGGAGTTTCCTGGTGGTTCAGTGGCTGATACTCCAAGCTCCCAATACAAGGGGCCCCAGACTCGCTTCCCAGTTGGGGAACTAGGTCTGGTATATGGCAATGAATATCGAGGCTCCCAGGTGCCTCAGCTAAGACCTGGCACATCAAATAAAATAAATAAGTATGCTTAGAAGACCCTGTTTCCAAATAAGGTCACATTCATGGTGCCGGGGGCTAGAACATGGATGTATCACTTTGGGGTCACAATTCCAACCCCCATGTAAAGTGACATATTTTGAAAATTAAGATCCAGATAGCTCTGGGGGTCTTTATGCTGCCAGAAAGGCTTCCCAGATGGTGCAGTGGTAAAGAATCTGCCTGCCAATATAGGAGATGCAAGATACATGGGTTTGATCCCGTGTATGGGTCGGGAAGGTCTTCTGGAGGAGGAAATGGCAACCCATTCCAGTGTTCTTGCCTGGGAAATCCCGTGGACAGAGGAGCCTGGCAGGTTACAGACCGTGGGCTTGCAGAGTCGGATATGACTGAGCAACTGAGCAGCAGCAACATGCTTTCAGAAACAACACATTTTCTGTTCTTTGCTAAGTTTCTTTAAAGGTCTTCAGAGGAAGGAAGAAAAATGCAATTTCCATGTTGTGATTATGATTTAATCTTTGAACGTCTATCTTCCTGACTAAGTGATGGCCTCCTGTTTTCATGTGTCAGTAGTTGTATTGTTTGTCAGCGAGCTGTGGTCTCCGGAACCACAGAAGCCTGGTATACGTCACCAGCAGGCGATAAACTCATTCACGCTTGGAGAGAAATCAATGTAAACTCACGCTGATCTTGAAGAGAGTATCCTCCAACTTTTGACTGCAATAATTAAGTTTCCAGCCTCTGGTATCAGCTGGACTTGCAATAATGAGATGCTAAAGGCCTCATAAAAGGAAATTAACATTTTAAAGCCTTCTCTGCCCCAGGGAAGGTCTTTATTTCCAAACTTGGTCTGCAAAGGGCAAGGGTAGGCAGTGGATGTACTGTTGAAAATAAAACATAAAGTCTTCTGCTGCTGGTGTGGGGTCACTAAACAGAGCCCAATGTCACCTCTGGAGAATGCAGGAAGCTTTGAGAGAGCAGCTGCATTTCTTGGGTTATCACCTAGCCCCTGCAAAATGCTGTGTGACCTGATTTTCTTAAGTAGTTGGGTTCACAGGGGCATGAGGTGGTAGGGCGGGCATGTCCTGAACATGTTCCTTAGAGACGTGGTGTGCATTGATGCCACTGAGCCAGAGACATAACGATTCAGAGAATGAGACAGGTGTGGTACGTAGTGGGATCTGCAGGCCTGGGGTGAAATTCCGCATTGGTGAGCTTTGCTTTGTTTTGGTTGCAAGTAATAGAAATTCAGGGCTTCCCAGTGCAGAAGACACAGAAGACTTGGGTTTAATCACTGGGTCGGGAAGATCCCCTGGAGGAGTAAATGGCAACCCTCTCCAGTTATTCTTGCCTGGAGAATCCCATGGGCAGAGGCGCCTGGCGGGCTACAATCCATGGGTTTGCAAAGGGTTGGCCATGACTGAGCTACTAAACAACAATAGAAATGCAGATCCAACTATCTTAAGCTGAAAGGGAGAAATATTAATACATTGACATGCAACCAAAAGAGCCGTGATGACTTCAGGTGAAGGTGTATCCAAAGATACATCTGGACTTAGTTTCTCCCCTTCTCTCATTTCTACCTTCCTCTATGTGGCTGTGTGCCTCTTTTCCTGTGTTCATGCTGCCTCCTGGGCCCAGCAGCCCTCCGCCACTCCCTGGACCTGGAGAAAGCTCGGCTGTNACCAAAAGAGCCGTGATGACTTCAGGTGAAGGTGTATCCAAAGATACATCTGGACTTAGTTTCTCCCCTTCTCTCATTTCTACCTTCCTCTGTGTGGCTGTGTGCCTCTTTTCCTGTGTTCATGCTGCCTCCTGGGCCCAGCAGCCCTCCGCCACTCCCTGGACCTGGAGAAAGCTCGGCTGTCTTCTGGACTGGGGTCAGGGGCACCTGCTCTGTGCTGCCACCTTCTTCCTGCTGTTCTGCATCTCCAGTCCACACCCGCCCCCCGCTGCCACTGCAGTCCTCCCCTTTGTACCTCTGTCCCCTATGAAGACGTATGTATTAGGGACTCAGTGCCTTGTGTGTCCTTGTGCAGGTGGCAGGTTTACGCTTTGAAGGCAGATCCATGTCTTACTTCTCTTCCTGCCCTGAAGGGTCTGTTAAAAGGAGGAGTGACAACCACCACAGCCTAGGTGACACTATGCCAGACTCTGTTCCCCTGATTTTAAACACATTAGAGCCTGCAATGTGCCTAGCAGCCCCATAGAGTAGGTCCCAATATTGTTCCATTTTACAGCCCAGAAAACTGAGGCTGGAGAAGCTTAAGTGTCTAGGTTGTGCATAAATATTAGTCCATTTCATGTCCAAATTTATCGTGCAGAAAAGTAGATAAACAGTCCCTTCCTACTTCTTCTCATTTAAAGACAGAAATTAAAGATAGATGTTTCTGAAAATCTAGATTTTTATGGAAGNCTTTACAGACAGCTTCCCAATTTCACAGGGAACTTAGCCCCTTTGGAGTGGTTAGGGTGCTTATTTCAGGGGCAAGTTTCTCCCCTATACTTTGAGATTATCTGCACATTGACTTATTTTATGCATATCATGAGGTTAAGATTATCTTCCCAAGATTAAACTGTAGCCTCTTTTTGTCTTAAATATTTCAAATGTATACAGGGAAATTTCCTCATATTGGAAACTGGTGAACATAAAAAGAAATCCATGGACTTTCCTGATGATCCAGTGGCTAAGATTTTGTGCTCCTAATGCAGGGGGCCCGGGTTTGATCCCTGGTCAGGGAACTAGATCCCATATGCCACATGCTGCAATAAGGATGGAAGATCCCACATGGAGCAATTAAGACCTGGCACAGCCAAATAAATACATAAATGTTTATTTAAAAAGAAAATCCAACCAGAAAGAGCTAGAACTGACTTCCTCAGCCAAAAACAATTAGTACAGCACAGACTCGATGGGCACGAATGAGAAAAAGCTTCGGAGAGTCCCCTGAATATGCAGGGGTCTTGCATGAGCAGTTTATTCCTGCTTTATTGATACTTATCCCTAGTCTGATATGGACTTTGGGAAAGGAACTCTGCCTTTAGCAGTTGGTGGAAATACAAATTCTGTCTTATCCAGAAACAATGGAATGGTGTTTTCCTGGGACTGGGTGGTCTGGATTACGTGTGTTTGCACACCTGCTCAGTGGCTCAGTCGTGTCTAACTCTCTGTGACCCCCATGGACCGTAGCCTGCCAGGCTCCGCTGTCCATGGGATTTCCCAGGCAAGAATTCCGGAGCGGTTTGCCATTTTCTGCTTGAGATCTTCCCGACTGAGGGATTGAACCCACATTTCCTGCACCTCCTACGTTGGCAGGCGGATTCTTTACCACTGCACCACTTGGGAAACCACTGGATTATGTAGCCACCTATTAAACAAATGGACTCATCTCTTCTAATCCATTTTCAAGAGGAGTGGGCTTCCAGCAGGAAACGATCATTTATATTCTTATACTCAGTGTATTCCTTCTACACTGCCCTTGAATTAATTTGCCAAGGAAACATTTCAGGTTTAACTTGAAATGTTAAGAGACAAACTCAAATTTCAAAGCTCTGCTTTTGACTCCTATTTCTCCCTTCAGAGTTGCCNAGTGGGCTTCCAGCAGGAAACGATCATTTATATTCTTATACTCAGTGTATTCCTTCTACACTGCCCTTGAATTAATTTGCCAAGGAAACATTTCAGGTTTAACTTGAAATGTTAAGAGACAAACTCAAATTTCAAAGCTCTGCTTTTGACTCCTATTTCTCCCTTCAGAGTTGCCTTAACCTTCTTAAAGGGCCCCTCTTCAAATGTTTCAGATATTTTTGACCACTTCTAAAGCTCAGTTTAATGGGCTGTTTTTAAAATGAAAGGCCCCAGCCCAAAGCGATTGCCCTAATGTAGTTATCTTTTAATGCTCCGGACGCGAGAGCAGTTTCCATCATCAAGGATTTCAGCCATGTCACTCCTCAAGGGATGTGTTCAGAGAGGTGAATGTACCCATGACTTCCTAACATCCTTTGTGTCTGACACTTGATAACTATTTGGGTTACACTCTGATGACTTCTTTTCCTACGTGCACAGTTGTAGGAAGAGTAGCCCATGGCCATGCGCTGAGACTGGCTGTGTGTCTGAAGCCCACTCATGGGGACAGTGGATTTCCATGTGACTTTTTAAAAGAACTTTTTTATTTAGATTTTGTTTGGCTACATCAGGTCTTAGCTGTGGGCCAGGGATCAAACCCGCATCCTCTGGTTTAGAAGGTGAAGTCTTAACTACTGGATCACCAGGGAAGTCCCTCCATGTGCTTTTGACAGCCTTCTTGAGTGACAGAATAGTGGTGAGAATCTTGAAGGATTTTCCACTTTGATACCAGTGCTTGCACTCTGGCCCAGGCTGAGACAGAAGGGACTTTGGTCAAGGACGTTGGGCCAAAGGACTTTGGTTTCATAAATAGGATATAAATAATATAGAATAAACAAAACATGTAGTAGGACCCCACTTCCTAGCATGTGCCAATCCAGACATCACTAATCCATCCCAGCACTCCTTCCTTCTATAGCCCCGGCTTCTTCTTGAGCAGAGGTCCCTTGGGCAGCCACTATGGAGTGATTTGTATTGGCAAGTGAGACAAACCTATTTCCTCTTTCTGGTAAAGCCTGTGGGGGAACTAGCAATTGTTTTCATAAGAATTGAGGAGCCTGATGCTAATGAGGCCATGATAAGGACCTCAAAATCTGATATATTGGAGGAAAAAGAAACAAAACACAGTATTTCTGTGCCATTGCACTACGTTCTATTGATTTCAGGGACACGTAGCAGCTGGAAGCAAGACCTTAGCTCCCTGATTGGGAATTGAACCCTGGTCGCCTGGGTGGAAACCAGGAATCCTAACTGCTAAATGACAGGTGCCAGGGGCTGGAATCTGAGTCCCAATCCTAGTCTACGCCGAAAGGAGGAATCAGACAAGAAGACAGAAGGTATGGAGGAAAGTATACTATGTATTAGAAAAGCAGAGTGTGTGTGGAAAAACCCATGGGTGGATTCAGCATGAGAGTTGCTTGAGTCAAGCCTTTGGGAAGTTAAAATCCTTTCTAAGGGGAGGAGTCTTCTGGGTCTCTGTTGTCTTGCTGAGTCGTCTTCTTTGCATGCCTGAACGCTAGGTTTCTTCAGATGTGGTCCAACTCTTGGCGACCCCGTAGACTGTAGCCCGCCAGGCTCATCTGTCCATGGGATTCTCCAAGCAAGAATACTGGAGTGGGTTGCCATGCCCTCCTCCAGGGGATCTTCCCGACCCAGGGACCAAACCTGTGTCTCTCATGTCTCCTGCTTTGGCAGGTGGGTTCTTTACCACTAGTACCATCTGGAAAGCCCCATCTTCTTTGACTCCCTGGCTAGTTTGTCTCAGGACCCTCCCCTGGGTGTGTTCACATACCTCTTAGTCAAGACGGATTTCCTCCCATATAGGAGGAAATAACAAGACTTACTATGGTCTGACATCCCCTGCCTTTTTGACCCTGTGAAGACTTTTTTCACACGTGTAGCATCTCCCTTGCCCCAAGCATGGAAAATATTTTACCTCTTGATCTCCTAATAGGGTCTGGCTCCTCTCTTTTGTACCCACTGTCTGGTTATCCACCCTATTCCTGTTGTCGTTTCTTGTATAGAAGTGCAGATCTTGAAATGTAGACAAGAGTCCAGTCATAAAAAGGTAACCTGGAGCCCATTTGTCTCTTACCTCAAGAAATGTAAACAGGGGACTGGTAGTGAGTGTCCAACCTGGAGCCCATCTTTTTCTCCCCCCAGGAGGTGTGAACAGGAGGCCAGTTGTAAATATCTAGCCGAGAGCTCATCTATCTCGTCTCACTATCCTTTGTATCAGGATGTCCTTAGGCCAAAGGTCATAAGATGATAGAGCTTCTGTGCTCAGTCAGTGTCTGACTGTGACCCCATGGACTGTAGCCCTCCAGGCTCCTCTGTCTATGGGATTCTCCCAAGCAAGAATACTGGAGTGGGTTGCCATGCCCTCCTACAGGGGATCTTCCCAACCCAGAGACCGAACCTGAGTCTCCAGCATTGACAGGTGGATTCTTCAGCACTGAGCTACCTGGCAATCCCATAAAATGATAGGCTTTGAGGCAAATACAGTCCCCAAGACAAGCCCCACCCCCCACAGAGTAAAGTACTTTTAAAATGTATTCTTAGATGTCAACATTCAAACATTAGTAAATTTCACTGAACCATGGATCTTCCATCTCTCTTTCAAAGTCAGAAGATCTCTGCACCCAGCCCTGAGATTCCCGCGTGGCAGCAGAAGGCTCAGGGGAGTGGGAGCGAACCCCTTTGAGCAGGGCTTGGGTGCTCCCTCTAGTTTTTCACAGTCCCTGAGTTTTCTGTCTTTCAGAGAAGACCTCCTTTCCTCGTTTATGTCACCTCCCTGGGCCCAGAGGGATTGGGTTGTTGCAACCCCCATCAGCCTCCACAGAAGCTCCATCATCCCAGGCTAGTCATGCTGAAAAAAAAAAAAAGCATGAATTATATGGGTAAACTGAATTCTATTACAAATATCTTAGATAAATAAGTTGTATTAAGTGAGATGTATTAGACCAATGTATTAGATGCAATTATTGTAATTTATTGCTCACATAGGTAGAGGTTTTCATGAGGCAGAGTCATTTAAGAACAGCTGTAATTTCGCCACGGGGGCTATTTCCGTGTTTTGTTACCAGTCTGGAAATTTTTATATCCAGAATTTTAATCAGCCCGTGTCACACTGGCAAGGACTCCGAGTTGATCAAGGGGATGAATTCCAGGGGCTTCTGTGCTACCAAGGCATTGCTGGGCTTTACCCCTCCCTCTGTGGCTGGCTCAGCCTGGCTAGGCTCTGAGTCGCCGGTCCCTCTCTAAAAATCTCCTCTGAGATGTCTGGATACCCAGCCTTTCCTTGGCAGCGCTGAGCCAATCCTGTCTTTGCCAGATCTTAGGTTGGGCCTTTCAACCTCCGTCTTTTCCACATTCAGATTTTGGAGGAATTGGTGATGAGGTCATTGTTGGCATTTTCTTTTTCCCTTCCCCTGGAGTCTCAGAGACTTAAAACAAAAAGAAACAAACAAACAAAAAAACCTCTCAACTACTTTTCATACCTGGAGTCCCCAATGCACAGCATGCTTTGATACAAAAGTTTCTCAGGGAAATTTTCAGAAGTACTTTCAAAATCAGCTTGGAAAACACAAACCCTGCAGATTTCTCATTCCCCTGAGAATATGCTTATCCTGCCAAAATGCCTTTCTTTTATGTGACTAATTGCTGTGCAAACCCCGGACACCTAAGCTTATGACTCCAGCCTGTGTGCCAACGGAACCTCATTCAGAGTGCTTCTCTCCACCCGGTTCAGTGTCTGCTGTCCGAGCTGGTTCAGGAGGCTGAGCAGCACCATATGCTGGACTCTTACCAGATAAACAGCTCTCCATCCCTCCCGGGTCACCGTTTGATTCACAGGAAGCACTTGGATCTTTTCCTAAACTCACAAGCGTTGGTGGTGCTTTGAAAAATCTCCCAATGTCGAGGGCTACAAAGCTAAAATAAAAACATTCCCCAGAAAAGCGTATGCTAAACTTTACAACAAACCATAATCTTGGGCCTAATTTGCTGGTGTGGTTTTGATAAGGGGCACAATTTTAGAAGCACTTGTCTGTCGAGGTAGAATCAAACCTTGTCAAATACGCCTCAGATGGGGATTTTTTTTTTCTCCTAGTGGAAAAGAGCCAAAATTTTGTTATTTCTTCATGGAAGCGGCCTGACTAGCAGAATGCAGTCATTGAGTGGTGATGCTTGACTGA
The DNA here is from genome assembly GCA_006410615.1 of Neotragus moschatus. NCBI lineage: Eukaryota > Metazoa > Chordata > Mammalia > Artiodactyla > Bovidae > Neotragus > Neotragus moschatus. Next base: position 2,416,969 of record SJYA01002444.1, read on the forward strand.
TGAGGGGGACGATGAAGTTGGATGGAGGCGAGTGTCACCTTTAAAAAAATGCATGAAGTAAAAAGTCGCAAGTTAGATTTTATTTGGGGCGAAATGACGACTGTAGCTCGGGAGATAGCACCTTAGATAGCTCTGAGAAACTGCTCCAAAGAGGCGGGGTGCAGGGGGAGGTCAAAATCACCAGTGTGATTTTGGTGAAGGGAGTACACATGCAATCAAACACACAGTTTTTTAAGAAGGTTGTAGCTAGTCATGAGGAACAGTCATCACCATGAAAGATTCCAGTGCTTTTCTAGATATGAGGAGGTACAAGAATTAGGCTCATAAAACTGGCTCCTGAAAAACTATCAGACCTGTCCTGCTAGTTTTTCCCCAAAATACAGAGTGCCTCATTTCTGCCCTCCACCCTGAACTCCTTTCAGGGGTGTTGAATATCGGCAACAGCATGATTTAATACTTGTAGAGGTGGATGGCGGGCTTCCCAGGTGACGCTAGTGGTTAAAGAACCTGCCTGCCACTGCAGGAGACATAAGAGACTCGGGTTTGATCCCAGGGTCAGGAAGATCCTCTGGAGGAGGGCATGGCAACCCGCTCCAGTCTTCTTGCCTGGAGAATCCCATGGACAGAGGAGNCAGGTGACGCTAGTGGTTAAAGAACCTGCCTGCCACTGCAGGAGACATAAGAGACTCGGGTTTGATCCCAGGGTCAGGAAGATCCTCTGGAGGAGGGCATGGCAACCCGCTCCAGTCTTCTTGCCTGGAGAATCCCATGGACAGAGGAGCCTAGTGGGTGTAGGATTGCACAGAGTCAGACGTGACTGAAGCGACTTAGCAAGCACACACAGAGGTGGATGGTACGTGCTGTTGGCAAATACCAATTTGTAGTTGACAGGGCATCAGTGGGTCTGCAGTGGAGGAGTGTCCTGGGCATCTTGGACGAAGGTGAGCCGAAGGCTGGTGAACCTGAGGCAACCAGCGAGGCCTGAGCATCTTGTAAACACCATACAAATCTTACTGTCCTCAGAGTCACTGTTGCTGACAGTATTTTGCACAGGCATCTGTCTTCTCCACTCATGCCTTCTCAAGGGCAGGGACTCTTGGGTTTGCTTTGTGTCATCAGAGCCCTGCTTCGACCTCAGTGCATATCATCACTGAGTTTCAACCTCAGACTCGCTGCGAGCTCTCTGTGCCTTTGAGATGGGTCCTCATCCTCCCCAGGCTGCAGAGTTGCATTCTCTGAGGTCTCTGTAGCACCAAGACTTTAAGATTCTATAAGGAGGAGTGTGTCTCAGATGAGCTGGGACGTGAAATGGTCTCCATTCTGCCCACACTGGCCCTGAGATCTGCCCTTTCTGGGAGGACTGGATAATCAGTCAGTTCTGGGCTGTGTTCTGGGCACATTGCTTTGGAGGGATGAAGAACTGACACGTCCCAGCCGTGATCTGACTAGGAAAATGAGGTTGATCTGCATGAAAAGAGGATTAATAAGAATAAATGAGTCTGAGAGCAAAGCCTCATGCTCAGACCTTGACAGCGAATGAGGGAGTCTCCTTAGAGTGGAGTCTTTCAGTGTGGTGCTGGACGTGATGGATGGATGGGGAGAGGCTCACAAGACCTGCCCGTTACTGTTGTGTGATATGAGCAGAGCACTTCAGCTCTCATTTTTTCTGCACAGTTCCTGTACATCTACAAGGTACTGGGCACTGTGCCGTGAGCCTGGGGTGCAGAGAACTGAGCAAGGCAGCATGCCTGTCCTCAAAAGACTTGCCTTATGATCTCAGAGGCAGAGAAGTAAGCGTTCATATATTAACGCATAGTCTATGAATGTACATATGTGGACATACAGAAGGTTGCTCGAGTCAGGATCCATGGGCTTGTCCCCTGGAAATCTTCATGAGAATAATTTGACTTTGCATAGTCATTCTTTTGGCCCTAGTGGTAAAGAGGCCACCTGCCAGTGCAGGAGACATAAGAGATGTGGGTTCGATTTTGGGGTCAGGAAGATCCCTTGGAGAAGGAAATGGAAATCCACTCCAGTAGTCTTGCCTGGAGCATCGCATTTACAAGGGAGCCTGCAGGCTATATAGTCCATAGGGTCGCAAAGAGTCAGGCATGACTGAAGCGACTTAGCACCCTTTCATTGTTTTATAATAGTCGACAGAGGGATGTATAAACAACATGCACCATTGGCAGTGGACTGCTACATGATTTCAGTTCTGATGTTTGGTTTTGTTTTTTGGTGGTGGTGGTAGGGTTGCTGTACTACGTGGCTTGTGGGATCTCAGTTCCCCACCCAGGGATTGAACCCAGGCCCCTGGGCAGTGAAAGCAGCGAGTCCTAACCACCTGACCATCAGGGAATTCCAGTTCTGATGTTTGGATTTGTGTTCATGATTGGACAATGGGCCCAAAGGCCATGGAGCTGTAGCACATGAATAGTTTAGCTCCTGAGAATTCGATTTCATGTTGGANAGTTCTGATGTTTGGTTTTGTTTTTTGGTGGTGGTGGTAGGGTTGCTGTACTACGTGGCTTGTGGGATCTCAGTTCCCCACCCAGGGATTGAACCCAGGCCCCTGGGCAGTGAAAGCAGCGAGTCCTAACCACCTGACCATCAGGGAATTCCAGTTCTGATGTTTGGATTTGTGTTCATGATTGGACAATGGGCCCAAAGGCCATGGAGCTGTAGCACATGAATAGTTTAGCTCCTGAGAATTCGATTTCATGTTGGAATTCTCCAGGCAAGAATACTGGAGTGGGTTGCCATTCCTTTCTCCAGGGGATCTTCCCGACCCAGGGATTGAATCAGGGTCTCCTGCATCGCAGGCAGATTCTTCACTGTCTGAGCCACGGGGGAAGCCCCACGATTATATGCATCTGGCCCCAGATAACATCGTGTGCTTCCCTTCACATATATCCATATACACATATATGGGTGGAAATTGTGCATCTTTTAACCTGATTACCTTTGTTACTCTGCCTGGTCATGTATTCATCAGTATATATTGGCATAACCTGTGGGGCACACAAGCACAATGGTAAGGGTCTCCACATCTTCCAGAGATGTGTGATGCCTTCTTCTGGTGGCTAAGCAAATCAGTGGTGATGGTGTCATTGACCTCTGGCCTTCAGGAAGACATTAGAGACTGAATTACGGCCCCCGAGAAACCCTTGGCTAATTAAATGTTATAAGAACTGGAAGATACATTTACAAAAAGTGTAGGTGATAATAGTACACAGAGAGAACCAACACACTATGAATTGCTCAAGGGTGCTGGGCACAGAGTTGAATATGCACATACTGCCCATCCGTGCAATTATATGCTATATATATACATACAGACACACACGTGTGTGTATCTCACGTGCATACATGTTACTGTGCACATTCTTTATATTAAAAATCATAACTTCTGTGCCTAGTGAATGAAAATAGGGTTTTTATTGTGTAATACTGGTTAGCTGCAATTTTGCTTCAGTTAACTTTAAAACCCAACTGCCATTTGTGTGAGTCATTAAGAAAAGAATGAGGTATTTTATAGGCAAATGCTCTGTTTGTGCCAGGTGAAGGCCAATTGATAAAACAGATGAAGGAGCAGAAGCTCAGATTAAGTTAACCTGTTCAGAGTCACACAGTGCTATTAAGCCCAATGTTCTAGGGGAAAAAAAGATGATCAAGATGGTATGTTTACTTGCTGAAGGGAAGGGACAGACAGTTATGATTCAGAGAAGTGGATGCCTCTGACCAAAGAAAGTCTAGCGTAGTCTGGGAAAGCCCTGGGGACAGGAGCACTGTTAGGTCTTGAGCAGCAGTCCCCAACATTTTTGGCACCAGGGACCAGTTTTCTGGAAGACAATTTTTCCACAGACTGGGTGTTGGGACAAGGATTGAAGGCAGGAGGAGAAAGAAATTACAGAGGATGAGATGATTGGATGGCATCACCGACTCAATGGACATGAGTCTGAGTAAACTCCGGGAGTTGGTGATGGACAGGGAGACCAGGCGTGCTGCAGTCCGTGGGGTTGCAAAGAGTCGCACACGACTGAGCGACTGAATGGAACTGAGGGGCTGGGGAGAGATGGTTTCAGGGTGATTCAAGCACATTACGTATACTGTGCACTTTATTTCTATTATCACTTCACCAGCTCCACCCTAGATCATCAGGCATTAGATCCCAAAGGTTGCAAACCCCATCCTAGAGCCTTTTTGTTTCTGAAAAAAAAAAAAAAAAAAAAAAAGTTTTTTTGTTTTTGTTTTTACTGGTTGCACTGTGGGATCTTAGTTCCTTGGTGGCACTAGTGGTTAAGAACCCGCCTGCCAATGCAGGAGACCTAACAGATTTGGTCCTGGAGTTGGGAAGATCTCCTGGAGAAGGAAATGGCAACCCACTCCAGTATTCTTCCCTGGAAATTTCCATGGACAGAGGAGCCCAGTGGGCTACAATCCATGGGGTCACAAAGAGTTGGACACAACTGAGCACAAGCATGAAGTTCCCCAACCAGGGATTGAACCTGGGCCCTCAGCAATGAGAGCGTGGAGTTCCAACCATTGGACTGCGAGGGAATTCCCTGTTCTAGAGCATCTTATTGTGTAAATCTTACTGGATAAACTTTAATGAGGTAACTTAGTCATCACAAGCACATAGCTCTTTGTAAGAGTCATGGTGCAGGCCTCTTTTTAATAAAGCAGCTTAAATTTAACTCACTGATTACTTTAGATACAACAGAATCCCCTAAGGGCTCTGAATGGCAGTTTTTATTACACTTTGGCCTGAAGACTGAGACTTTTTGCCTTGTAGAGGAAACAGAGGATATGGGAGTGTGTAAAGTTTCCGCAGTGGCTGCTGTTCCCCTCCTGAGCCAAAGACACAGAGATGCCCCGGGACCACTGCTGGCTCTTCCCTAAGTAGTTGATGGAATTCACAGAGCAAGCCAGTGGGTACAAGCTCCCATGTATTTACAGGCTATAAAAGCTCAAACCTCTCACACGAGCCCCTACTGGGCCTTTCTTAAGTCAGTACAATTTGTCACTTGGATTCTTTTTTCTAGCTTATATGGCATCTAGCAGAGTCTGCCCTGGGGAAGCAAACACTTTATTTCTCTTTCTTCCTGTGGGCATGTGTCTTTCTCTAGATTCTAGGTTAGTTTGTAGCCCTGGATCAGCAGTTCTCTGATGTGTTTGAGAGAAGTTTTTATTTTTTATATGGTTTTTTTTTTNTGGAGTGAGTTGCCATTTCCTTCTCCAATGCATGAAAGTGAAAAGTGAAAGTGAAGTCGCTCAGTCGTGCCCGACTCTTAGCGACCCCGTGGACTGCAGCCTACCAGGCTCCTCCGTCCATGGGATTTTCCAGGCAAGAGTACTGGAGTGGGATGTCATTGCCTTCTCTGGAACTAATCCATACCTTCTGCTTAATGACACATCACTGGTGGCTTGGGGCCAGTGTGGAGGGAGTGATGGGCCCAAAAGGGGCACCAGGGATCTTTGGGGATGGTGGAAGTATTCTGTGTCTGAGTGTGGCAGTGGTTTCCTGGTGCATGCACCACCCAACTCATCCAGCTGTACCCTCCAAATGGATACTGTGCGTTGAACTTAAATTACACCTCGGTGAGGGTTGTAAAAAAGTCCCAGTGTGTGTACTTAGGTTTCATCTTTCCCAATCAGGCCCTCCTTCTATGGGCTGTCTGATGAGGGTAACACACAATGTGAGGAGCCCTCTGCCCCCAGTCAGAGGACCTCTGCCCTATCACCAGCTGCAATCCCTGCAGGAGGTGCCTGTCCTGGGCCTTACTTTCCCCATCTGTAATGTAGGGACAAAACACTTCATGAACAGGGTATTCAGAGGAATCAATGGCTATCATCCTATGTAAAGTTCTTAAAAAAAAAAAAAGCATGATACTAGTAAGCACTCAATACATGCTAGCTATTGATTTTCTTTTTTTTTTAAATTTCTCGGAGATGTAAACATTCAAGGTCAAATAAATATTTTTTGAGTACCCGCTGCTCCTCAGACATAATGCAGTTGCTCAACTTGGTAATAAATACAAAATGTTTGATTTGATGACAGTTGAATTGAAAGATGTTTTTTTCTTTACATGCTTCCTTTTTTCTTATCTTCATATGGAATTCAGCATTTATTATGATTTGTGAAACATATTGTTTTATTATATAGCTTTCCCCCCATTACTCAAATCTTTTTTATTCTTCAGTAATGCAAACACATAACATATATTTATAAAATTAGAATGAGTGTGTCCATATAATTTTAACGCCATCATTTTTCACTAAATATTATTTCCTGATTATATTTCCCTTTCCTTAAATTTTATTTAAATTTAATTTATGATTCCTCGTGTTTCGTTTGTGTGCACTGTTATTTACTGAACTAGGCATTTCATACAGAATATTTTTATTGTCATTATAAACAGCACTGCAGAAGGCACCCTTTAATTTTATTCAGCTTAAACAAACACCATTTATGCTTCTTAAACTGCTGTTGCCAAGTTGTCGAGGAAGTAGACTGCAGCCATTACTCTTGACTGGGTGACTTTTTTTTCTTTCTAACTCATTTCTCCAGGTGGGGAGAGAGGTCAGGAGGGAAGCGCTATAGTCTCTATGGTGTAGACACAGATACGTCAACAGTGTGGCAAACTCAGAGGGAGGGTGCTGATACACAGAGTCAGTTCTTGCTTCTTTTCTAAATAGAAAACGAAACCAATGATGTATCTTACAAGATACCCAAAGGGAAACTGTTTACACCCTGTTTGCCCCTGTTACTCTGAAGTACTGTAACTGCGGAAGTGTAATTAGACAGCAGAGCAATGAACCTCTGGAGGCAGCCTTCCTACAATGACAAGGACAAGCCATCTGGCCCATGCTCACAGATTAACATGGCACGAGCCGTCGTTTTCAGCCTTCACATTCCCTCCCCCAGCTCTTCTTACATTAGAATACACGGCATTTGGTGTTGCTTCAGGGCCTCAGAGAGCCTCGGGGGGATCCTTGCAACGAGTAGTAGGAACCTGACTCTGATCCTTACCTTGCAGTGTCCGTCTGTCTGTCTGCTTCCCCAACACACATGCCTCTACAATGTGGCATGACACAGAGATCTCCCTTTCAGTTCCTAGCCCAAAGGCCACATTCATCCCTGGAAATCCGAATTTATCAGATGTTTTGCCTCAACTCCCTGAGTGTTTGGACTGGGTTTCTTCCACTTGTCTGCCTCCTCTCATGATATCCCTAATGTGATAAGCTGGTGCACACCGCCTCGTCCCCCTTCTTATCCAGATTCAGGCTACGCATGGAGCAGAGGAACGAATGGGACCCAGAGGAGACTGGTGACATGGTCACGCTGAACATCTAGCTGTTGAACACTTGCTATGTGTCATCTCTGTGCTAGAAGGAGAGACACAGCAGATGAGAGGAGACAGGCCCGTGGCCTCAAGCAGCTTACTTTCAGGTGGAGGGCAGAGACAAGAAACAAGTATAAAATAGCCAGGAGCATTCAGAGAGTGATAAATATTGAAAAGCAAATTATAACAGAGCAATCCAGAGTAAATGACATAGTGTGGTACTCCGTCGCTCAGTCGCGTCCGACTCTGTGCGACCCCATGGGCTGTAACTTGCTGGGCTCCTCTGTCATGGGATTTTTCAGGCAAGAACACTGGAATGCGTTGCCATTTCCTCTTCCAGGAGATCTTCCTGACCCAAGGACGGAACCCACATCTCCTGTTGTGTCTCCTGCTTTGTCGCGTGGGTTCTTTACCGCTGAGCCACCAAGGAAGCCCTGTTCTTATGATTGGCTGGACAGAAAAGAGGAAGATTGTGTGTGTGTGTGTGTGTGTGTGTGTGTCTGTGTGTGTGATGGGGCAGGGGTGCTGGTGTGGGACTGGGTGGCCCAAGACAGCAGTTATATCTGCCTCAGACATGAATGACAAACAGATCTCAGTCAGTCAGTCATGGGAAGGTGGTGGCAAGGTGTTCAGCTGGGGATAAGTTCAGGAGAGCTCCAGGGAGAGAAGACCCATGACCCACGAGGGAAGAGCCTGGGCAGGGTCAGGGAGAGGAGTGCAAAGGGAGCCTGGAGAAGCTGGCAGTACCATGTCCTTAGGTCCTGTAAGCTGTAATCAAGATTTTGGACTTTGTCCTGTGTAGCGAGGGAAGTCTCTAGAGGGAACTGGCGTGAGCAGGCAGAGGAAAGAGCAGGTGTCAGCAGTCCGGAGGGCTGGCTGGCATCGTCACATGCGTAGGCAAAGCCCTGGGAAGCGATGTTCCCTTTCTTGACACTGGATTCCATCTCGGTCCAGTGGGGGTCATAGTGCCCGCCACACGCAATTATTGTGGGGATTAATGCTTCCAGAGAAGAGGAAGAACCTCACAGGCAGTGAGTTCCTGTACCCATAAGAGATCCCTGCTGCAATTGATTCTCATTATTTACACTAGTTATGTCCTATAAAGTCCCTGCAAACACTGAATTAGCAAAGACTAAACCATTCCTTCTAGAGGAAACACACAGTACGTGCATCTCACATAGCTTATAATAATCCTGCAGATTCAGGAGAGTTGAGGTCTGTACTGGAGGGAGGGAGGTTGGGGAAAGTTCTAGCAATGGGTGAGGCCCACGTGAGCTGGGAGAAGGTGAGGGCAGAACCCTAATGCGTCCATCACAGCGTTCTTGTCAGTGAGGAACGCTGTTCTCTTGAGATAGGTCTGCTATTGCCACTGAGTCCAGGGATGTTTAGGGGTCTTATCACATGTCTCCCACTGCAGTGCTCTGGAGGGAAGGCAGAAGTTTCTCTAAAACAAGTCTGCCACCTAAGGAAGGGCAGTTAGCTCAGCATTGTGTTGGCCTCACAGGATTTTAAAACAAAAACACAGCTCTCCACTCATTTTTCTGCTTTAATTGAAAATCTTACTCTGGTTGCTCGTTTTACAATCCTGGGCACAACAATACAGATTTATGTCCCACAAACATGCCTTAAAAGACAGCTGATTTGCTTAGTTCATCATTTTTGTTCTCTCCTTTAGAAAGTAAAGCAGACAGAGAGAGATAGGCAAAGCAGATTCTTTCACACTTTGAAAAGTGATGGAAATGTCTTTTCCGACTCCCACTGGAATTTCAGGGGGAGAGACACATTAACTGCCACTTTCCACTGCCATCTGGGGGCAGAATTTTTGCTGCTCAGAGTAGTGGAGCCTGGAGGTCAGGGGACGCTGGAGGGCTCAGCTCTGAGAGGGTGGGAAAGCGCTCCCCGAATGAACTCAGCCTGATGCGTAGTTACCCATCAGTACCCCTGTTTACTGCTTTGTAACCCACGGTTGTCAGGTTAGTGTCACTGTGGTTTCATCCCATCTTCCTATTACTGGCCTTGCTTAATTCTGCTTAAAGATTCCCAGAGTCATCAGTGACATGGTGAGGTGGCAATGACAGGGGCCTGTGTCTGTGATTCTGATGTAAGGATGTAAGCATCATTTTAGTTATTTTCTCCTCAGTCTTTGATTTCACTTCACCGTGAACCAAGCTCATCTTTTCCTTCTTGTGGAAGTAAATACACATCGATGTCCTTTTTCTAGGGGGAGAGGACAGGCAGTGGAGGTTTGCTCTTAGAGTTTGCACCTTGACACTGCTGGCATTGCTCTGGGCCTGGTCACATGGAGGAAGCAATTGGACGTGTGCCCTGGGGCTGGGAAGGGAAGCTGGGTTGCAGGTACCGATTCAAGTGAGGAAGAGAAGGTCATGAGTGAGCCTTCTCTTGTTGGCTTGGGAAACAGGCCTCTTGGGGGCACTCCAGGTGAGCTGGGGACCACTGCCAGCAGGCCAGTATCCCTAAAAGTAGTGTGTGACCTTGAGCCAGCCACGCATCACCACTGCCAGCAGGCCAGTATCCCTAAAAGTAGTGTGTGACCAAGAACCCTTGGCCTCGGGTTCTTCATCTGTAAAATGAAGGCTGCAGGCCCCAGCAGTTGTGTGATTCTGTGCTGAACTGATTGTTGCTTTTGTGTCTTCTGCCCGTAAAGTGATGATCTCCACCCACCCCATCCAGATATGTAAAAGACATTCATTCTTCTGATGGTCTAGGCGAGAAAGCCATCAACATTTTCCTTGCTTCTGTGGAAGATGTGAAGTGCCGCAGGGGCTGACGTTGTCTGATACCTAACCTGCGAATGCATCGTGTTAAAAGGGTGCCTGCCCCACGTGCTGAGTCAAAAGTCCATAGCAGAATGCCACATCCTCATTTCCATCCTGTAAAATTAATGCAAAATGTAATGGGGCAAAAATAGTTGTATCCACATTTCTGATGCATTTCATGAGTGTATTTCTACAAGGGTCTTAATCTAGTGCAAAGCTCTCTTGGTTTTTTTCAGAAAAAAAAAATCCCTTTTACGGCTCAAATGAAGTGTTGTTTTAGTAACATATGGATACCTTTTAAACATCTTTAGATTTAAACATCTTCAGATACGGCACACTAGTGAAGTATGCTGCACCTGGGGTTTGATTAGTGGTGGTTTGAGTACATAAAAGAGGTGAGGAAAAGGAAAAACACACACAGAAAAGGCAACAAAGGTTATGGAACGCCATTAAATTATGTTTATGGTTTTACTTGTCAGTAGTTTGTAATACAGAATGGTATTCCTGGAGTCCATTTGTCAGTATTGTCACCAATTAGTGCCTACAAATTACCTTTTGTTCAAGCCACGTTCTCCTGGCTCTCTTGGGGCCGCACAGATCAGAGCTGTTGCGGTTCATGAACTTTTACTGTCAGGTTGCACGTGTGGTTTTTCTGCTGAGGCATGTGGCGATTCTGTCCCCTCCCCCAAGGTCTCCAACGGCTGTGATTCGATTTTTGTGAATGGGAAGGAGATGAAGAGCAAAGTGGACACGATTGTGAACTTCACCCACCAGCACTTCACCTCCCAGTTAGAGGTCACGGTCTGGGTGCCCAGACTCCCCCTGCAGGTTGAGATCTCGGACACGGAGCTGAGCCAGATCAAAGGATGGAGGATCCCAGTGGCCTCCAATCGAAGGTGAGGAACTAAGGGTGAGAGGGTGACCCTCAGAGGGGGGTGTGGATCTGAGGCTCCTGGGGCTCAGCTCTGAGGCAAAACGTCCTCAGGGACTGAGGCTCCAGCAAAACTGCCTCTGCAGTGGTTTAGTAACGGGAACAGAGTTAAGATGGATCTGACTTGGGTCCTTACTCTGACAGGTGGAAATTATAATAGGGATAATATAGTAAGCCCTCTACATACGAACCCTTGTGAACGTTCACAGATGCCAATGCACGTTCGCAGAGTCCAGTCCCATAAACTAGTTCGTGTGTCTGACATGTGTTGTCACACGGGCACATCTCCTACGAGTGGCTGTGCTTTTGCGTACTGTATAGCGTACAGTAGTACAGGGTCTTTGTTTCAAGCCCAGGACATCCAGAAGTGAGCGTAAAAGCGGTGGTGCCGTGGCTGATATTGTTAAGGAGTGCCAGCTTTGTACTGCACTGCTGTACCTTTCAAGGTCATGTGCTGTAAGATTACAAATATTTCCTTTATTTTCTGTGTTTGTTTTTATGATTTATTTGCATGAAAAGTGTTATAAACTTATTACAGCAAGCTACTCTAAAGCCCATTGTGTTAGTTGCGTACCTAGGCTAATATAGCTGGACTTACAAACGAATTGAACTTAAACGAATGCAAGCTTGGAACAGAACTCATTCGTAGGTAGTGGGTTTACTCTCATATTACCTACCTCACAGAATAGTTGCTAGGATTCAGTAAAAGATGCAACACAGAAGCAGCACACAGCACAAGGCCGGGCATCTGGGGAAGAGCTCTATTCCCCGCTGCCCTGGTGTTCTTCCCTGCATTATCCATTCTCAGTTTCCTGCTTGAAAATCCAACCATCCTTAGTGGAGCGCAGTGCAGTGGCTAAGCTGTGAACTCTGGAATAAGGCCACTAAGTTTTCACCCTGGCTTTTCCACGTTTTGATTTCTCTGGTGGCTCAGATGGTAAAGAATCCGCCTGTAATGTGGAGGACCTGGGCTCGATCCCTAGGTTGGGAAGATCCCCTGGAGAAGGGAATGGCTACCCACTCCAGTGTTCTTGCCTGGAGAGTTCTATGGATAGAGGAGCCTGGCAGGTTACAGCCAGCCCATGGGGTTGCAAAGAGTCAGACACAACTGAGCGACTTTCACTTTCACTTTCTTGTGTATAGCTGTGCGACCTTGGTCAAGTTACTTAACTTCTGTCTTCCTGTTTCTCCAAGTTGGAGATGACAATAGAATGACTGAATAGAGTTGTTCCAAGAATTCAGTGAAATGATACACCCTGCAGCAGTCAGAACTCTAAAGATAGCATTTATTCACTTTACAGGAGCAGGTAAGGCAGGACCCGGCACATATTCTAACTCAGGACATATGAGTCTCTGCCCCTCTCTCCCCTGACACAAGACCCGGTCCACTGAGGGCCCCGCAGACCAGTCAGCAGCCACCAAGCCAGGTCCTCTCATAAGGGACGCCGAACAGGTTCATCTCAAGGGGAAGTTTGTGGAGTAGCGAAGCCAGAGAGGGTTTCTCAGGGCAGGTCATGGGCAGGCAAGTGGAGGAGAAGTCGTATCAGGACAGGGAGAAGGGCCAGGGCGCCGAGGAAGGAGGAGAAGTCAGGATGCGTGTGTCAGACGTGTTTCAGTTATGTTAGCAGCTGGGCCTGGGCGGGGCTGATCCCCAGCCCTGGGCGGATGAGGGGGGGCTGTGCTGGGCTTCTGTGTTCCGAGCCTACGGCAGCACATGTGACGCTCAGTGACCACCGCACAGGGTCTGGGAGTGAAAGAAGCAGCAGACGGTGGGTGACTGCTGGTGAGCAGCTCTGGCAGGAAGGAAATCCAGTTCACACGAAGCATCACAGTCATGAGGCATCTGGACAAGGAGGTAGGGGAGACCCTTCTTCACCAGGATGACGTTGGCTTTGCTGTGTGTGTGTGTCCCAGGCCCACCCGAGACAGTGAAGACGAGGAGGATGAGGAGAAGAAGGGGAGAGGGTGCTCGCTGCAGTACCAGCACGCCCTGGTGCGCGTCCTCACCCAGTTTGTGGCCGAGTCCCCTGACTCGGGTCAGCTGAGCTACTTGCTGGGCCCTGACTGGCAGTTTGACATCACCGACCTCGTGATGGATTTCATGAAGGTGGAAGAGCCGAGAATCGCTCAGATACAGGATGGCAGGACCCTGGTGGGCCGGGAGCCAGGCATCACCACCGTGCAGGTACGGGCACCCAGCACTCGCCACCTGCCCCAACCCTGGTCTGTGTTGATAAGTGTCCAGGCAGATGCTGGAGGATGGCGTGTGCATCAAAGACTTATGGGCAGTGAAGGAGGGTTTGTCAATTCTAACAGTTCAAACTCAAATTAAATCTTGTGTTACATTTTTTTTTTTTAGAGACTTCCCTGATAGTCCGATGGTTAAGAACCTACCTTGCAGTTCAAGAAACATGGATTCAATTCCTGGACAGGGAACTGGAATTCCAGTAGAATTGAAACAACTAAGCCTGTGGGCTCCGAGTCCACTAGCCACAACTAGAGAGTCCATGTGCCTCAACGAAAGATCCTACGTGATGCAACTAAGACCCCATGAAATTAACTAAATAAATGAATACTTTTATAAAAGACAATAGAATTTACAAAAATTCACAGAACAGTTGAAAAAAATATAAAGTAATGATAATAAAATTATATTGTATTTTCCCCAAAGGTCAAAGTCATTTTCAAATCTTATTGTCTAGAGTAGCAAATAAAAACCTCGAAGAATAATCAAAGAAAAATGTTTGTCTTTTAGAGAGCTGAGAAAAAATACCTCATTTCTTTTACCAAAGCTAAATTTAACACACAGTCTAAGCAATCTTTTCCCCTAATGTGATTCATTACTTTTTATGTGTCACTAACAGAAGACAGTAGAACCTGTGAAAGCTAGTTTTATTTTCCTCAACTTGAGCATTAACCATTTAGCTCTATTTTACCTTGAACAGTGGACACACAAAAAATTTTTTAAACGTATTGCACTAAAAATAATAAAAAACACTCTCCACTTTACTATAGTAACAGTAAAACTATTTTCTAGCCGGTGGACAGGATCATTCTGCAGAAAGAATGCAGTATATTTTTTAATAACAAATTAAAATGTTACTGCTCATAGTTCATGAAGTCAGATTTTTAGATGTTACCCAAGTCGATTTTTGACAAAGCTGGATTCAGTGTTATATTCTGTATCAGTCTTCTGTTGCTGTGTAACAAATCAATCAAACATCTCCCCGCATGAAGCAGGGCTAATTTATTAACTCAGAGTTCTAAATGTTGGGAGTCCAGTTGAGCTTGGGGTAACAAGTTCAGGGTACTGCAAGGCTGCAATCAAAGTATGGGTCAGGCTGGGCTTATGTGGGGCTTTGAAGAAGTGTTGCAAGATTGAGGACTCTGTTTCCTTGTGGACTGTCAGCCAGAGGTCATTCTCTGCTCCTAGAGGTCACCTGCATCCCTTCTTATGGAACAGATCCACCACCAGATTCTCACTCTTTGTTTTTTTAAATTTAATTTAATTTTATTTTTTTCCATCTCAGGTGTACATGAGTTTGAGGGAGAGGGAGAGGGTGGGAAGATTTGGGAGAATGGCACTGAAACATGTATACTATCATGTAAGAAACGAATCGTCAGTCTGTGTTTAATACAGGATACAGGATGCTTGGGACTGGTGCACGGGGATGATCCAGAGAGTTGATATGGGGTGGGAGGTGGGGGGGGAGGTGTTCCAGATTCTCACTCTTTGAATCTGACTTTCTCTTCTACCAGTCAGGGAGAAAGTGCTCTGATTTTAAAGGCTCGTGTGATTCCATGAGACACACATGGCTAACCCAGTATGGTCTCCCTATTTTAAGGTCAACTGTGCCATATCCTATAACATAGTTGGAAGGGTGATTTCTCATCATATTCACAGGTTTGAGAGATTAGACAGAATGTCTTTGGGGGTATAGGTCTAGAAATTCTATCCACTAGATATACCTCTTCATTTGATATTCACCCCTGATTGGAAGGGCTTCCCTGATGGCACAGTGGTAAAGAATCTGTCTGCCAATGGAAGAGACTAGGGTCTGGTCCCTGAGTTGGAAAGATCCCCTGGAGAAGGAAATGGCAACCCACTCCAGTATTCTTACTTGGGAAATCCCATGGACAAAGGAGCCTGGTGGGCTACAGTCCATGGGGTCACAAGAGTTGGATACGACTTAGTGGCTAAACCACCAACACTACCTGCTTGCAAGCTAGATGGTAAATTAAGAAAAATGGTTTCTTAGGAGAGTAAGATTCTCCTTCCTACTTTGCTCACCTGGCTTATCCAGTGATGACACGGCAGCCCACACACTGGTGATCACTGGTCCATGCATATGTGTTTTAGTCACTCAGTCGTGTCCGACTCTTTGGGACTCCATGGACTATAGCCCGCCAGGCTCCTCTGTCTATGGAATTCTCCAGGCAAGAATACTGGAGTGGGTTGCCATTCCCTTCTCCAGGGGTGAGTGGTCCATAGTGAACATCTAATGCTCACTGGAAGGAGTAGGAGTAGGAAGAGATGGCTGAGCACCAACCTTTTAAAGAGCTTTTACTGCAATTCTGCCATTTTCACAACTAAATATTATTTGTTGGAAAAATGTCAGTCTTTGGTGCCTAGTACCAAGGTAGGCAATGTTTAGTTATTGCCTCTAAATTAAATCGAGCTTAAAAAAAATACAGTACTGTTATCATGATATGAATCAAAGGAAAGAAAATGGGCCAGGATGATATTTGTACTTAAAACTCCTTCACTTGGAGAGCGTAATTGAACAGGATCATGACTTAGCACGCACACACTCATGACTTATGCACATACACAATTTCGCTACATACAGCCATGTCACAGGAAACTAGGAGAACACTTTGGTGGGAACGCCAGTTCCAGAGTTTTGAATGGTGTGAGGAGCAGACACTGAGGTCTCCCACTGACTCTGCAGGTCCTGTCTCCTCTCTCTGACTCCATCCTGGCTGAAAAGACTGTGACCGTCCTGGATGACCGGGTCACTATCGCGGATCTGGGTGTGCAGCTGGTGGCCGGCTTGTCTCTTTCCCTGCAGCCTCACAGGTTGGACAAAAGAGCCATCGTCTCAACAGCAGCTGCCCAGGATGTTCTTCAAGCCCCACAGCAGGTAAGATTCCAGAGTCCTTTTGTCGCTGGATGATTGGGACCACTTCTTTCTCTGTCACATCTTGCAAAGGAGATAAATAGAGCACTCATAACTGGGACTGGTGATTCTTGAAGCTGCTTCCTATTTCTTATCCAATCTGTCCTGTCTCTGAGAAAAGTACTCAATGTCTTAGACCCATTTTCCTTGTATGTTCTTCTTGCTTTAGAGCAGCCTTACCTGTTTTAGACACAGTCTGCTGCTAGACCATGACCAAAGGCTCCCATATTCTTACTTTTGCCCAAGCAGGTGCCTATTGACACTTGGAAATTTCATTTCAGCTACTTGAACAAGCATGGCATCCCGTCGCCACTGTTGACAATGATTGCCAACTCTCAAACTCTCCCCCTCTTTAAACTTTGACGTGTCATTGATAAAGATACCAGGGCACTGTGCCTTTCAAGCACACTGGTCTCAGGATGCATCCTTCCATAAGCATCTCCAGCCAGTGCAAGTTTTGCTCCGTCAGCATTGGCTTCCTAACAAGGAAACTTCAAAGCAATATTCTCTTGAGCAGGCGCCCGATTAGTTGCACCTGAATTTGATTCAGATAAATTGTTTGATCTTTCAGAATGTTTTTAGAAGGGTCAAAGTCAAATTCTCTTGTCTGGCATGTGGTAAATTACAGTAAGTCCCATACATACGCACCAGTTCCATTCTGAGAGTGTGTTCATAAGTCCAGTTTGTTCCTAAGTTTAACAAAATTGGCCTAGGTACCCAACTAACACAATCGGCTATATAGTACTGTAAGGCAGTCATTTTATAATACTTTTCACACAAATAATGCATAAAAAACAAGCAAAAAGTAAAGAAAACATTTTTAATCATACAGTACAGTACCAGCTACATCACTGCCGCCGCTTTTACACTTCCTTCCAGACATCCTGGACTTGAAATAAAGACGCTGTGCCACTGTATACAGTGAAGTACACGAAAGCACAGCCACTTTTAGAGGGTGCACGCACATGACAATATATTGCCAGATACAAGAACTAACTTGGGTGACTGGACATGCGAACATGTTTACATCTTTGAAAGCTCACAACTTGGAAGTTCATATGTAGGGGACTTACTGTAAAATACACTTTAATGCATTTGCTAAAGCATATCATCTATTTCTTACATTAGAAGGGCTG
The DNA here is from genome assembly GCA_006410615.1 of Neotragus moschatus. NCBI lineage: Eukaryota > Metazoa > Chordata > Mammalia > Artiodactyla > Bovidae > Neotragus > Neotragus moschatus. The sequence continues at coordinate 2,434,339 of SJYA01002444.1, forward strand.
TGGCTTATCATGCCAGTTCAAGGCAAGCCAAGAACTGTTCACAATGATAAAACATAGAAGTTAATTCTCAGTTTGTATGTTTAAATAACATTACATAGAAAATCATATTTACATTTGCAGGTTTTGAAGGAACCCGATTATAACGTAATGCTTTGGTTTCATTTGTCTTAGGAAGCCATCGTCAGTTCTTGGATTTTGTTCAGCGATGGTTCGGTGACACCTTTAGACATTTACGATCCCAAGGATTTTTCAGTTACTGTCTCCTCTTTGGATGAAATGGTGGTGTCTGTCCAGGCAAGCCTTCAGTCCAAATGGCCGGTTGTGGTTGCAGAGGGGGAAGGGCAAGGGCCCTTGATTAAACTGGAAATGATGATCAGTGAGCCTTGTCAGAAGACCAAGAGGAAGAGCATTCTTGCCGTGGGGAAAGGGAATGTCAAGGTCAAATTTGAGCCCAGTACTGATGAGCACCAGGGAGGCACCAACGATATTGAGGGCATAAACCGGGAATATAAAGACCACCTCAGTAACACCATAGATCGTGAGGGAAACCAGGAGAGAGCGGTTCAGGAGTGGTTCCAGCATGGCGCCTCTGTTGGCCACGAGGAAAATACCAACAAAAGCACAACGCCACAGTCTCCCATGGAAGGAAAAGGCAAGAAGATGCGCAAGAGCGGTGGTCCTGATGCCTTCACAAGCTTCCCCGCTCAAGGGAAGTCACCGGAACCCCACAATCCTAGTGACCTCACGGTGACCTCCAGGGGGCTTACTGACTTGGAGATTGGCATGTACGCCCTGCTCTGCGTCTTCTGCCTAGCCATCTTGGTCTTCTTGATCAACTGTGTGGCATTTGCTTGGAAATACAGACACAAAAGATTCGCCGTGAGCGAGCAAGGCAACATCCCCCATTCCCATGACTGGGTCTGGCTGGGGAACGACGTGGAGCTTCTAGAGAACCCGGTGGACGTGACCCTCCCGTCGGAGGAGTGCACCACCGTGATTGACAGGGGGCTGCAGTTCGAGGAGAGGAACTTCCTTCTGAACGGCGGTTCCCAGAAGACTTTCCATAGTCAGCTGCTCAGACCTTCTGACTATGTCTATGAGAAAGACATGAAAAATGACCCTCTGAGTTCCACAGGCCCCAAGAGGAAGAGGGTCAAGTTTACTTCCTACACCACCATCCTCCCAGAGGACGGCGGCCCCTACACCAACTCCATCCTGTTTGACAGTGATGACAACATCCAGTGGGTCTGCCCAGATATGGGGCTGGGGGAGTCCCAGGGCTTCAGAGACTACATGGAGAGGCTGCAGGACCAGATGTGAACTCCTTTCTCATGTTTGTATTCACCTTTATGCCTTCTGTTTTCTGAATGGTGGAGCCGTGAGTCTGATCAGCAATAGGGGATGATTTAACAGAGCTTCATTTGTGGCGGTCTGGCGGGATCCCTTTCTAAGCAGGTATCAGAGAGAGCAAAGGCAGCTGAGTTTGAAGCTAGGCAGTGTCTCTGAGTCGGCCACGTGTGGGTCCTAGAGAAATTCTAAGACAATGATTTTATCTGCTGCCTGGTACTAGCTCAGTTCCAGCAGAATAAACCTGACCCCACAGACATCGTTAATCATCTCGTGGCAAAACAGCCGTGTGGAATTAGAAAAGACTTGGGTTTGATTTTTCTACTCCTAGACCTTTTAAAGCACAGTGGACATTTCTTGCCCTTGGCCTGAGATTGGACATACCCGAAAGATGCTGAATGTAGCCACCCATATTTGTTACGAGCACTGCTCATTATTTTTATATATCTTTGCACTCGCACCTGGTTCTTTTGACCTCTGCAATTCTTTTTGAAACATGAAGACAAAAGATGCCATTCTTTTCTCTGAGATCTATTTGACTTACATATGAGTTTTAGTCCCCACGATTTGCCATGTCCTGTTATTTCCTGGGTGTCTGTGCGGGAGTTCAGGGTCTTTCCAGTTTTCCACACTTCACCTCTTAGGGGCAACAGCTAAGAAGCTAATCCTCATGCTGTCTTTCCTTTTTTGTGGTTGAACTTTGTTGTCTCAGATAGGGACGTGGGATTTTACTTAAAATGTAAAGGTACTGTGAGGGGGGCCATCTCCTTTACAGTTTTTACATGATGCTTAAAAACTTTGGAGAAAAATTATGAACTGTGAACCTTTTATCTTCTGCTTGCAGGAGTCATGAGGACCTCCTTCTTGGAGTGCATTTCCGAGGGCAAAGCAGTCCTCAAAATAGTTGTATTGATACTAATGCTTTGTGGTCAACACTGTTTGTTATCCAAACTGATATCAAGGTCTAGAAATGATACGCACAGAAAGGAAATTGTATAGGAAGTACCTTCAGATGAAACTTTTCTTTTACCAGAGCAAAACTTTATTAGAACAGTAAGTGGAATGATGTTTCAACTTAGTAATACATAGAAATCTACCCATTCAATGATTTCCACCCCACCACAAAAAAAGCTCATACATAACCATATATATATATCCCTAGTCATGACTCTGGCAGAAGTAAAACCTGTACAGGGTGTACATTAATCAAGAAAAGCAATGGGTTTTTTTTTCCCAAAAAAATTCATAAAATAAATGACTATTCCAGAAGCTTGAGAAGCAGTTGTGATGAAAAACCATAGCTATTGGGAAATTGAAATGGCGAGAAAGAGAGAGAGAGAGAAACATGATTCCTGCATAATTTTAAAATAAATAATGTTTTTCAAAGAACAGCATGCCTGGTCTCAAGCAAAGCAAGACGTTCAGGTTAGGAAACTATGGCAACATTCTATTAGGATGTGATAGCTGGAAAAACAGACACTGGATGAGTCTGCCTCATTCCAAGCTTTCTTGAACCATTTGCATCTCAGAGAAGTAGAATTTTAAAGACCCAAAGTGGCCAGGACCTGCAGGAGGTGTTGAAACAGTTCCTTGACTCTCGATGGCTGATAACTGGGCTGTTTACAAGGGTGTGATTCAGTGGTTCTCTTATAGGGTTCCATGGACAGGAACTTGACAACTAGCCTCCTCCAGCCATGACATGGCAGACATAGCGTTCTCCCTGTGTCTCTTGCCCACAGGACTACAGTACATTTATAAACCATGCCTAAGTTATCAGTGATGCACTGCCTGACCTCCAGGGGCTGATGTTCAGTTGCTCTTGTGTTTAAAATGGGGATTAGGAACCGAAGCTGGTAAGGTTGCCCAAATCTTCCAGTTTGATTGGGAAATGAAGTCAGGAGACCCAGGTACTGGCTTCCAAAGGAGTTTGCAAAGAGATGGCTGACACTTTGTAGGAAGAGCTGCTCTGGTAGCCAAAGGAAGCTGCCTCTGCTTTTCAAAGGATTTGGTGGGGAGGTTGCTCAAAACCGACTGTGTAGAGCTGGAGAGAAATTCACATCCTAATGGAAACAGAGCTGTCCATATGAGTCCTGCTCCCCCTATAAGATATTTTCAATTTTCTTTCCCTTTGACAGTCTAGACATAATAGGGGTTTCGTTTCTAAAACTGAGGAACCTCAACTGATGCAGGGAATGAGTCTCACACACACAGCAGGCTGACTCCCACTGGTAAAATGAGAGTTTCCATGGGAAAAATTCAGGGGAAGAGGTACCTACCATTGTCATAAGGAGCCTTATTCAGGAGCATACAAGTTAGGCCACCTTCTATGGCCTGAGTGCTTGACGTGAAGCAAAGAACACACTGGGGAGAATTAGAGGGAACCCTTGGTTTATAGCTCAGTTGGTAAAGAATCTGCCTACAATGAGGGAGACCTGGGTTTGATCCCTGGGTTGGGAAGATCCCCTGGAGAAATGAAAGGATATACATTCCAGTATTCTGGCCTGGAGAATTCCATGGACTGTATAGTCCTTGGGGTCACAAAGAGTCGGACACGACTGAGCAACACTTTCACTTGGTTTCTCAACAGGGCTGGGAGCTGACCGTGGTCCTGAAGGTGCCCCCAGTGGGTAAGCTAGCGTCCCCCAGAGTGATGCAGGCTGCATAAACCACTTTTGCTGGCTTATGTTGAGATTCAGCCAGCTCAAAATAAAGATCAAATGGAAGGTTTCAGGGGAAGGGTCCCTTTTACCACACAACACACACTTGCCTATACTCACACATACATACTTATACTCACGTGTGTGTGTGTGTGTGTGTGTGTGTGTGTGAATAATGAAGAGCCAGAAGTTCACTTATTTGTGGGAATCAACACTGTCAGTTGTTCTCAGATTGGGCATGGACCACTACTCAGCTGAACAGACTTTCACTGAAGCTCTTTCTGCTGTAAATATTTCCTACTGACTAGAATCCACGTGCTATATCTGCTTGATTTCCAACCTGGTTAATTTAAAACAAATAAGAGCTATACTCCAAAATATTTCAACTAGAATGGGGGAATGATGTAAATTAAGTAAGCCTTGAAATACGGTCCTCTGGAGGCAGGGGGAGGCATGCATTTGCCTGGATTTTCTAGGTTTTTGTGGCCGAGATATGCAAAGGATGGGTGTCAATAACCTGAAATAAATGATGTAGGTAGAATCCTTTCTCTCCCATGAAAACGGGATGCTCAGGCTCCCCCTGAGGCAGACACCAGCAGCCTCTAATGGGGACAGCAGGCTGTGAGCTCTATGAATCACACGAGGGGCAGTTCAGATGCCACGTGAGGACCAGGTGACCTACAACCATGGAGGATGTGAAACTACTGTCTCCAGGCCAGCGTACAGCTATCAAGGAGCAGCTGCCACACAAAATGACTGGAGTTTAAACCTGCAGTGTTGCATTTGAGAGAAAACAAAAAGACACTGGAAGTTTTCCCCGGAAACTTTCCTCAAAGAACACACAAGGTAGCTGACCTCAGAATACTCTGTGTGAACCAAGAGAGAATCGTTGACCCCTGGTGGTTTTCTGTTACACACTGGCCAGGCTGCATTCCCAGACTGTAATCATGCTTAGACTGTAGGCAGAGTTTTTTTATTTATAAAAAATTAATGCAGGGAAAAAATGGATTAACTTTTGTCCCATTGCCACATCCGTGGAAGAAGTATTTTGTACCTGGGTAATTTTAAGTTTTAGGAATTGTGCATGTTGGTCAGCTTTCTCGTCTCACTCTTTTAAAGAAATGTCTTCCCAATGTTGGGATGCTGAGACCACAGTAAAGTTTCTGTCAGGGAAGACCACTCATTCCAACTCCACTGACCACAGAGGGTGGTTCCATCTGAATCTTTCCATCACCTTTCTACTCTCATCAACTCAAAAACAGCCTCAGATCTCCATTCTAGTCTCTGCAAATGACAAGATAGGTGGTCTATAAACCCAGCAACCATCTTCTCCCTCAAAATTGTACTATGTGTAATGTATCGCGTGTCACCTGTTATATAAAGGAACAGTATGGGTGGTGGAAAAGTTATGCTCAAATATGGATAGCAGATATTTTTGTATGTAATATAGGCAATATACTGAAACACTGAAAGGTGTGTTGGAATAAATACTTTTTCAAATAAAAGCATGCAAAGCTGTAGCTTTTAAATGTACAGATGTCCCGCTCAGAAATATCTAAACTGATGGTGGGAAACATCAGAACCTGACATCGTGAAATGCACTGAATCAGAGATACAGCCTTTAGAGGGCATGGCTTCTGTTGGGACTGTGGATGGAATCTGCCAGAACATTTTGATCTTACTCTTCCTTACTTTTGGATTTCTTTTTCCTTTTTTCTTTTTTTTTTTTTTCCCCAGAACTATTTCAGAAATAAAGTGACTTTGTTTTTCAGCATAAAGGTATATTCTAACCACAGGGTAACTCATCCTTTTTAACATGAAAATAAACATTTAAACATTCTCCGGTGGTTGCCTTATTTTATCCACATTTTTCTCTTTTAATTGCAGCAGCTGTATGATTTGACTATATGTATTTTTCTTTTTAGCTAGAGATTTTAATACTTTTGATGCAGCAATAAATGGAAACCTAAAGAAAATGTTTCTTGAAAGTTGCAAATAGGGGGACACCCCTTCCTGGATGTCTCAGAAAGAGGACTCCTATTTCTCAGGCCCCTGTCCAGTGTCCAACCATGCTGGATTCAGTGCTGACATGCAGTTTATCGGTCCCTGCTGTCTTCCTCCTTTTGGTCTTTGTTTGTCTGTGACCCACTCATGTATCCATATTTGGGGCAGGGGTTTGGGGTGCTGAGGGCCTAGAAGTGGCAAAGCTCTGAACCCATTAAAAAAAAAAAAGAGAGTCGGGGATTCTTCCTGGAAGGTTGATGATGTCTCTGCTGAAGGGCTGATGGGTGCATTGACAAGTCCCTATGGCTCTCTGTGGTGAATGTACCCATTCTAACTATGCCAGCGTCATCTGTGGCATTTTGGCAAACATCACTCCTTGTTATTAGGATGGAAAGGGGTGTCTCTATGGCAGTAACTTGACATGTCCTAAAAAATGCCCCAACCCAAGCATGATCTTTCACTGGGCCCTACAGACGTCATTGGAGCAATGAAGCATCAACCCGGGAAGTGGAAATTGATTTGGAATCAAATTGATTGGAAATCAGTCAGGAAATAAAATCTGCAGAATGGCAGGTTTCAAAAATGAGCCTCAACACTGTCTTGGATGTCCACTCGGTGCCTCCCCCAGCCCCGCCCCCGATCCCCATCACACTTTGGGTGGTTGTTTCCCACTAACAGCACACTCGTCTTCCCGGAATGAGGAAGAAAGAACCACAGCTGCCAAAGCCTCTTCTCCGATCTTAATATGCATGTATGTGTTTTAGTAAAGTCAGTTTCTGAAAGAGAACGAAAAAAGAAAGTTTGAAATGAGGCTAGTAAAAGAATAAACCTTTTAGATTTAGATTTCTATGTGTGCGAAATGCAAACATTGTATTTGCAATATTTGATATGGAAATGCTTAATACCTGTTAGTTTCTTTATCATTTGATACAGCTGAAATCAGTTACAAGGTAATTTCTTTATGGTTTGATTCAATTTAGATCAGTTACAGAGATGTTTTGTGTTTGCTTTAAACATTGTTTTTTTAAACTCAAAAAATGTGCAGAGACATTCTAACCCAGTTGCAGTGTTTATAGCCTCATCTAAGAGTCAAGATGATCAGGACATTATCCCCTTTTCCAAGTGGCAAGGAACAATTCCAGTCTGATAGGGTAATTATCCTCCTTGTAAGAAAGCAACAATGTCATCAACTGATAAACTGGACATCTTCGCATTGCATATTATTGTTGCTCAGCTGCTAAGTCATGTCCGACTATTTGAGACCCCATGGACTGCAGCACATCAGGCTTCCTTGTCCTTCACCATCTCCTGGAATTTCCTCAATTTCATGTCCACAGAGTTGGTGATGCTATCCAACCATTTCATCATCTGCCACCCCTTTCTCCTCCTGCCTTCAATTTTCCCTAGCACCAGGGTCTTTTCCAGTGAGTTGGCTCTTCGCATCAGTTGGCCAGACTGTTGGAGGTCAGTTGTTCTGATGAAACCTTTACTTTTATTTGAGGACTATGATCTCTTTAGGTGTTGCAGAAACAGGTCAGTTTATACATCTATGCTGCCCATTGGAAGAAAGCACTTTACAGAGAGAGGGGTGTTGCTTTGGGATTCAGGGTCCATGTGATGTTGACCTTTACACCCCCTTGACAGTATTACTTCTCTAAGATGCTTTAAGTCCCTTGTGACCTGACACTTCTTTCTTTACCTCCAAAGAGCATGGACAGCGTTTTATTTTTCCATAATAAGGAGCTGAAATCATCTATAGTTACCTCCTTTAGAGGAATCTGAGTCACCAAATGAAATAACCGAAAATGCCAGGGTAGACACTTCCCATATGATGCCATTTCTTCACGTAGAGATGCTTCCCTGAAGAAGATGCCTTTTTTCTCCTTGCTGTAATCACTGTAGTATCTCCATTTTATGCTTATATCCCCACATAGTGTGAGCATGCTTTATTCCCATAAATATTTTAGGCTGGCAAGGGTCACATGCCTCCAGGTTCTTAACACTTTAACTTGCCATTCTGGTTGGTTTAATTTACTATTCCACTGGACAAGTCTGTAAATTGGCATTGGATCTGCTATCTATCATACCAGCTACTCTGAAGCAGTGAATTGTTCAGCACCACCAGCCCATGTGCTGAAAGATGCCAGGACTGGCAGACAGAGGGATCCAAGTGCTTCCTCTGGTCACAGACCACTGAGTGGGGGATTCCCTTTCTGTAGTTGACTTCCACTGGGAGAATTTTTCTGGGCTTCTAGCAAGGACATTAATTTAAAACCCAACCCATTGCTCGGGCCCCATGGCAGTCCATATTCTAGACACATCATTGCAGGTTGAAGCAAACACCCAAACTAAGAAAGATAAGGGCTGAAAGTGAAGCATGAAATAAAGTGATCAAAGCCAGGAAAAGAGGAGTAGCTCTAAGACACTGTGAAAGGCACTCCCTTGCACGTGAGTATTATACAGTAGATCCATCTTCTTGGAGGGACCCACACGAGTCCCCGGAGGCAAACCATCTTTTCATTGCTGCTTATCTGTTACTTGCGTCTAAAGGGCATGCTGTTTGCTCATCACTTATGGTGTTTTGTTTTCTGCAACACGTGGCATGTGGAATCTTAGTTCCCCAACCAAGGATCCAACCCACATCCCCTGCAGTGGAAGCATGGAGTCTTAAGCACTGGGCCACCAGGGAGGTTCTTGCTCATGATTTAAATCTGTATCCTCAGCCATCTGGTCCCAACCCCGGATTCCTCTCGGGTGGATCTGATCTGAGCTGCAGAACACAGGCAGGAGCCAAACCCACAGCGCCCAGCCAGTTCTGCACTCTTGGGTGGCTTCGAGGCATTCAGAAAAAAAAAAAAAAAAAAAAGCGTAATCTTCTATTTCCCATTTTTCTGAGTTGGATTCTTGTTTCCTGGTATACATCAGCTATTATAAACAGAGCATGCCATTACAACACTGTGTCTCTATACCTTTGTGACTGTGTAATGAACCTGTCTCTCAGTACCCGTGGCTTCCAGTATGATCTGTTGTATCTGTTCCACAGTGTATTTAATGTGCCTGTAAAGTCACTCCCGAACTATTTGAAAATGAAGAAATAAAACGTTCTGGATGATTCCTTGTCATAGTAAAACAGTCCATTGGTAGGCGCCAAGAAATTATCCCATCCTCAAATAGTTGTTCAAAAGAAGATATTAAGACGTCTTTATGTTCTGCAGCAGTCTTCAAGGTCTTGAGGACAGTCATTAGCTGAGAATTTCAGAATTAGAGAAAAGCATGGCAAATTTAGTTTTTCTTTATTTTTTGGCTGCACGGTACGGCATGTGGGATATTCTCCAACCAGAGATCAAACCCACACCTGCTGTGCTGAAAGGTGAAGTCTTAACCACTGGACCACCAGGGAAGTCCCAGATAGTTTTAAGTGGCAAGATTAGCAACAGTACTGAAGTTGATACTTCCTAATAGTTTTATTTTTTCATAAAAGAAAGGGAGAGATTGTATTTTTTCTATTTTTTAGTTTACCAGAATTTTAAGACCATCTCTGACCTAGGAACTTTGTCTCTTTCAGCAAGAATCAGAATGTAATTTGTATGGTACAGGTTGTGGAGTCTGTCAGTTGGATGAATAACGTCTCTTTCTGTGTGCATTGGGAAGATGATCAGAGAGACAAGGAGTGGAACGTAATTATTGTCACTGTTACTCCACATGGGTCAGATCTACCTAGGGGAAATTCCTTCCTGTTTAATTGGGAATTGCTAGCCCTTAGAGTTCTTTTGAGGAACACGAGCTTTACTAAACTGAAGGATCCTAATACACGAATGAAGTCTTCCGTCCTAACCTTCTCAGGGAGGCTCCAAACTTCCTGTCTAAAATGCAAGGATCACAAGTCCAGATATGACCTCGGGAGACCCGCCCTGGCCCTAGGGCAGTCCGAATCCCCATACCCAGACTCTCAAGTACAAAGAGGAGATTACCAAACCCAAAATGACTATACAGTTCAGTTCAGTTCAGTTCAGTCGCTGAGTCGTGTCTGACTCTTTGGGACCCAATGAATCGCAGCACGCCAGGCCTCCCTGTCCATCATCAACCCCAGTGTGTTCTCTTGGCAAAACTCTATTAGCCTTTGCCCTGCTTCATTCCGTACTCCAAGACCAAATTTGTCTGTTACTCCAGGTGTTTCTTGACTTCCTACTTTTGCATTCCAGTCTCCTATAATGAAAAGGACATCTTTTTGCACTGTTAGTTATAAAAGGTTTTGTAGGTCTTCATAGAACCATTCAACTTCAGCTTCTTCAGTGTTACTTGTTGGGGCATAGACTTGGATTACCTTGATACTGAATGGTTTACCTTGGAAATGAACAGAGATCATTCTGTCGTTTTTGAGATTGCATCCAAGTACTGCATTTCAGACTCCTATTGACTGTGATGGCTGCTCCATTTCTTCTAAGCGATTCCTGCCCGCAGTAGTACATACAATGGTCATCTGAGTTAAATTCACCCATTCCAGTCCATGTTAGTTAGCTGATTCCTAGAATGTCGACGTTCACTCTTGCAATCTCCTGTTTGACCACTTCCAATTTGCCTTGCCTTTCCAGATTACTACTTTCTAGTTGCCTACTGTAACTAGAACCACACCTTGTTATGTAAGCTGTATATCATTCTGTTGGGCAAGTCTTTCTATAGAAATGCAGCATTTGTAATATTGCATTTCCACCCCCATCTTTAGATCTTATTTTCTGTCTACCTACACGTGTTATGACTTCACTTTCACCTTTCACTTTCATGCATTGGAGAAGGAAATGACAACCTGCTCCAGTGTTCTTGCCTGGAGAATCCCAGGGATGGAGGAACCTGGTGGGCTGCCATCTATGGGGTCGCATAGAGTCGGACACGACTGAAGCGATGCAGCAGCAATTTGCCTTGATTCATGGACCTAACATTCCAGGTTTCTAGCAGCAGCAGCATGCAATATTGCACTTTACAGCTTCAGACCTTGCTTCTATCACCAGTCACATCCACAACTGGGTATTGTTTTTGCTTTGGCTTCATCCCTTCATTCTTTCTGGAGTTATTTCTCCACTGATCTCCAGTAGCATATTGGGCACCTACTGACCCAGGGAGTTCCTCTTTCAGTATCCTATCATTGTGCCTTTTCATACTGTTCATGGGGTTCTCAAGGCAAGAATACTGAACACAAAAACTTTGCCATTCCTTTCTCCAGTGGACCACATTCTGTCAGACCTCTCCACCATGACCCACCTGTCTTGGGTTGCCCCACATGGCATGGCTTAGTTTCACTGAGTTAGACAAAGCTGTGGTCCGTGTGATTAGATTGGCTAGTTTTCTGCGATTATAGTTTCAGTGTGTCGCCCTCTGATGCCCTCTTGCAACACCTACCATCTTACTTGGGTTTCTCTTACCTTGGGCGTGNCCATTCCTTTCTCCAGTGGACCACATTCTGTCAGACCTCTCCACCATGACCCACCTGTCTTGGGTTGCCCCACATGGCATGGCTTAGTTTCACTGAGTTAGACAAAGCTGTGGTCCGTGTGATTAGATTGGCTAGTTTTCTGCGATTATAGTTTCAGTGTGTCGCCCTCTGATGCCCTCTTGCAACACCTACCGTCTTACTTGGGTTTCTCCTACCTTGGACGTGGGATATCTCTCCACGGCTACTCCAGCAAAGCGCAGCCTCTGCTCCTTACCTTAGACGAGGGGTATCGCCTCACCGCTGCCCCTCCTGACCTTTAACGTGGAGTGGCTCCTCTAGGCCCTCCTGCACCAGCTCAGCTGCCACTCCTTGGACGTGGGGTAGCTCGTCTCTGCAGCCTCCCCTGACCTCGGGCTGGGTAGCTCCTCTAGATCACTCCAGTGCCATTCCAGCCTGGCACTCCTGGTCACCGCCCCTGACCTTGGGCGAGGGGTAGCTCCTCTTGGCCGCCCTTCTGCAAGGTCCTTGGTAGCCAGTGGGCTTCTTTGCAGTCCGTCGCAGCCGGACTATCAGTTCAGTTCAGCCGCTCAGTCGTGTCCGACTCTTTGCAGCCCCATGAATTGCAGCATGCCAGGCCTCCCTGTCCATCACCAACTCCTGGAGGTCATTCAAACTCATGTCCATCGAGTCGGTGATGCCATCCAGCCATCTCATCCTGTCGTCCTCTTCTCCTGCCCCCAATCCCTCCCAGCATCACAGTCTTTTCCAATGAGTCAACTCTTCACATGAGGTGGTCAAAGTACTGGAGTTTCAGCTTTAGCATCATTCCTTCCAAAGAAATCCCAGGGCTGATCTCCTTCAGAATGGACTGGTTGGATCTCCTTGCAGTCCAAGGGACTCTCAAGAGTCTTCTCCAACACCACAGTTCAAAAGCATCAGTTCTTCAGTGCTCAGCCTTCTTCACAGTCCAACTCTCACATCCATACACGACCATAGGAAAAACTATAGCCTTGACTAGATGGACCTTTGTTTGCAAAGGAATGTCTCTGCTTTTGAATATGCTGTCTAGTTTGGTCATAACTTTCCTTCCAAGGAGTAAGTGTCTTTTAATTTCATGGCTGCAGTCACCATCTGCAGTGATTTTGGAGCCCCCCAAAATAAAGTTTGACACTGTTTCCACTGTTTCCCCTTATAGACACATTTAAATGCCTGCATGACAATATTATGTTAGCTTCATTGAGAAGTTTAGAACCTATAAAATTTTCATGACTTTTGAAAACAAATCACTGATGAGATAACTTTCTGAGAATTTCTGAAGGTGGGACGGTGATCACCAAGAAATGTAGCTGATTGTAAATAATGATGAGTTGCTTAAAGCTAATATTTTCAGAGGCAAAATAATAATTCCATCAAAGAATCACAGGTCATATTCACACATGATTTTATCATAAATGTTCAAGATGACTTGGAATAAAACCTCTAGATGGAAGTACTTTGGTGATGATCGGGGTGGGGAGGTGGGAGGAGGTGGGTGGCACAGGAGATCTCTTCTGAGCCCTTGGGAGAACCCTATTTCCAGGAACCAACCATCTAGAATATTCTCTTTCCAATGATGAGGTGTGGGTTCAGAGAAGACAGAAGCCTTAAGAGACCAATTAGTAAATTATGAAACTAAGGATACATTTTATCACTTCACATTTTATCTGACTACATGTAATAATGAATCTGTAGTTGGAAAATTATTAAATACTCTTTTAAAAACCTATGTTACCTTAGCCTGCAACATTCTATACATTAAAATCACCAATATGCTTTACTTTATAGTAACACAAAATTATAGGACAAAACAAGAAAACTCTAGATTGTTCTCCACATCAAGGGCAATATTTCCACTCATGTGAAATGACCCACGAAAAGCCAAAATAACTACTCATTTTATTAACATAACAGTAAAGGATCATAATGTTAACTTTGTTGCTGGGTCATGGATACAGCAAAGAGGGACTAAAACTCCATGTCTACAGGTCCCTGACACTTTCCGGAACAGAGGGAGCTAGTGGTAGTGGTTTGGGGTGGGATCCTTATGGGCAAGTAAAATTGAAATAGTGTACCAGGTTGAGGGAACAGAACATTCCAAGGCAGGAAGATCCATGTGCTTGGACCCTCAGGTCAAGGGACCCTGGTTGGATGGGGGCGCTTCATGGCCAAGCATAGATTTTGAATGACGATGCTCATGAATCAAGATTCTTGCAAAGCAGATAAGAGATTTGACCTAGTTGTTTTCTTAAAAAATAAACCTGAGGACTCCCCTGTTGGTCCAGTGGCTAAGGGGGCTTCCCTGATACCTCAGTTGGTAAAGAATCTGCCTGCCAACGCAGGAGACCCTGGTTTGATTCCTGGGTCGGGAAGATCCACTGAAGAAGGGAAAGGCTACCCACTCCAATATTCTGGCCTGGAGAATTTCACAGACTGTACAGTCCATGGGGTCACAAAGAGTTGGACACAACTGACCGACTTTCACTTTACTTCCAGTGGCTAAGATTCTAAGCTCCCGGTGCAGGGGACCTGGGTTTGATCCCTGGTTGGGGAACTAGATCTTTCTTCATGCTGTAACTGAGAACAGGCACAGCCAAATAACTAAATAATTAAAATATATAAATGTTTTTTTAATAAACAAACTTAAGACATATAGGGCTCTAGGTTTGGGTCTGGCATGCTAGGATATTTCTTACTCTAAACTGTTCATAGATATCTAAATCTAGGCATAAGCTGCCCAAATTCTGGAAAGTCCTAAATGAAAAAAAGTATTGTTGGGCTAGGGCTTCCCTGGTGGCTCAGATGGTATAGAATCTGCCTGCAATGCGGGAGACCTGGATACAATCCCTGGGTTGAAAAGAACCTCTGAAAGAGGAGATGGCAACCCACTCCAGTATTCTTGCCTGGAGAATTCCATGGACAGAGGAGCTCTCTGGGCTATAGTCCATGGGGGTCACAAAAGAGTCAGACACGACTAAGCAGCTAACACACACACACACAATCAACATGACAAGTTTGGGTTGTAAGGCAGTAACCTCTTAATGAAGCATTTCTTAAGTGTGTTGCAATAAAGAAACTTGGCCAGATCAGATGGTGGGAAAAGGGAAACAAATTAAAAATATTGAACACATATACACACATACACAAAAAAATCATTCCAAGAACATATCCTACCATGAGAAATGCTTTTTAATTCTCCCCCTTGAACATTTTCAGACTACATTTAGGGTTTTGAGAAGTCTGCTTATACAGAAACATGTCACGTATTTCAAGTATTCCCCAACATCATTTTCCATAAGTCACTCACTTTAGTTTTCTTTTTTCCATTTTAATAAGTTATTCATTAATTTGATTATTTGCTTAATTTTGCCTAAAACCTATTAAAACTCTAATGGATTGCATTGTACACTTTGAAAGACCCTTCTCTGAAGCAATCGAGCAATACTGTTAATGCAGATTCTATGTTGTTTTTTGGAGAAGGCAAAGGCACCCCACTCCAGCAGCAGCAGCAGCAGCAGCAGCATGTCGTTTTTATGTTGCCAATGTTCTCAGGAAGTAAAGGTAGTGATGTGGTAAGAGGCTCGGGCAACTGTGGAGGTGAGTGCTGAGTGATTTTAGAACAGTTGCTTCCCTTTTGAGCTGACTTCTTCCTTGCTGTGTTTAAAATGACAGATCTGTAATCAGGGAAGCTTTGGGACCTGAGACATATCACAACACCTATCCGTAAGTGAGGGATCTCTAGGGGCTGCTGAGCCCAAGAAACTTTGGGTCCTGCTCAAGCTAAGCAAGATAAGGAAGGTAAATTCTTTCATAAAAATTCATTTTTTAAAGATTTTTTTNTCTTCCTTGCTGTGTTTAAAATGACAGATCTGTAATCAGGGAAGCTTTGGGACCTGAGACATATCACAACACCTATCCGTAAGTGAGGGATCTCTAGGGGCTGCTGAGCCCAAGAAACTTTGGGTCCTGCTCAAGCTAAGCAAGATAAGGAAGGTAAATTCTTTCATAAAAATTCATTTTTTAAAGATTTTTTTGATGAGAATCATTTTAAAAGCCCTTATTGAATTTGTTACAATGTTGCTTCTGTTTTGCCTTTTGGTTTTTTGGCACAAGGCATGTAGGATCTTAGCTCCCTGACCAGGGATCGAACCAGCAGCCCCTGCATTGGAAGGTGAAGTCTTAACCCCTGGACGACCAGGGAAGTTCCTAAAAATCCACTTTATAAGGACGAATCTGTCTCATATTGACCCAATCACTAAGATGACATTCGTGTTAGAAAACTGAAGTCAGCTGCTTTTACTTGTTCTTTGATGTGTGTTTATAACAGCTGTATTGAGATATAATTTACCTCTCACATCATTAATTCATTTAAAGGGTACTGTTCAGTAGCTTTCAGTATATTCACACTTTCACCAAAATCAATGTTCGAATATACTCACCAGGCATAGAAGAAACCCCGTACCCGCCACCAGGTCACTTCCCAAGTTCTCCAACCTACAGCCCAGGAAAAACACTAATCTACTTTGAGTGCATAGTTCTGGTTTTCTGTACATTTCATGGGAATAGGATCACACAATATGGGGGTTTTGTGACTGACCTCTATCACTCAGAATAATGCATTCAGGGAATTCCCTGTGGTCTAGTGTTTAGGACTCTGGGTTCTTAATACCAAGTGCCTCGGTTTAATCCCTGGTCACGGAACTAAGATCCTGTAAGTCACAGCCAGGCCAAAAAGAAAAACAAAGACCTCTGCTTTCAAGGTTGAGCTGTACCTAAACCTTGATACACCTAAAATACATCTCAATACACCTTGATAGACTCAAATATAAAAACTACAATTTACANTTTTCTGAATGTTGAGCTTTAAGCCAACTTTTTCACTCTCCACTTTCACTTTCATCAGGAGGCTCTTTACATAGGAGAATATTTTTCTGTCAACCTTGGGGTCAGTAAAGCTTTCTTTATCAAGTCACAAGATCATTTAGTGTGGGCGAAATGTCAATGAATTTGACTTCATCAAAACTAAAAAACCTGCTTTTCAAAAGACATCATTATGAAAATAAACAGGCAATCCACAGATTGGGAGAAAACATTCTCAGAGCAGGAGAGTTATATTCAGAATATTCAAAGAATGCCCGAAGCTCCATAAAAAGACAAATAGCAGTGTTGAAAACGGGTCAAAACTTTGAACAGAAATTTCCCTAAGGAAGATCTGTGACAGGCACAAGAGTGAGTGACTTTCCTCATTTGTCATCAGGGAAATGTCAGTTTCAACAATCACGAAATGCAAGTGCCTGCCATCTATCATGGACTTCCCTGGTGGCTCAGTGGTAAAGAGCCTGCCTGCCAATGCAGGAGACCAGGGTTCAAGCCCTGGTCCAGGAAGATCCCCTGGAGAAGGAAATGGCAACCCACTCTAGTATTCTTGCCTGGGAAATCCCATGGACAGGGGAGCCTGGCAGGCTTCAGTCCATGGGGTCGCAAAGAGTCAGACATGACTTAGCAACTGAGTATGCTGAGCATCCACCGTCTATTACGGCTGCTATTAAAAAGAATGAAACAGCCGTTGTTGCCAAAGATGTGGGGAAATTTTTCTGGCGTTGTCAGTAGGGACTGAGAAATACTATCACCACTTTGGGAAACATCTTGTCAGTTTCCGATTAAGTTAAACATATACTTAACATATTAGCTAAGAAGAGCCTTCTTTGGTATTTATCCAAGAGCAATAAAAACATGATTTCACAGGAAGACATGTTCAGAGCAGTTTTATTCATAATGCACACAAAAAATAGAAACAACCCAAACTGCCATCCACAGGAGAATGGATAAACATTGTATCTTTTTTCAGACAGGGGATGCTACTCAAAATAGGAACGTGCTTCCGATTTATGCAGCTTCATGGACTTAACCAAATGAAAGAAGCAAAACCTAAGAGTACTGACTGTATAGTTCCATTTACATGAAATTCAAGAACAGGTTTTAAAAAAAAAAAGGTCTCTGGGGATAGAAATCAGAGCAGTTTTTTTCCTTTACTGGGGTGTGTGTTGACTAACTGAACTAGGGTGAACCTGGTGACCATTGGTTAAGTATCTGCCTGCCAATGCAGGGGACACGGGTTCCATCCTGGTCTGGGAAGATTCCACAGCCACAGGGCAACTAAGTCCGTGCACCCCAACTACTAGAGCCCGTGCTCCGCAGCAAGGGAAGCCACCACGTGGGAAGCCCGTGCACCCCAGCTAGAGAGTAGCCCTCACTTTCTGCAACTAGAGAAAGCCTGAGTGCAGCATTAAAGACCCAGGGCAAGCAAAGATGAAAAATAAATAAAAACTTAAAAATTCACCAAACTATATTATACACCCAAGACTTGCCCATTTAATTATATGCAAATTATATTCAAAATAATGTTGTGAGAATAATATTCAAAAAAATACAAAGTGAGCAAAGCACAAATATCCTTGATGAACCCCTTTTGCTTCTATCCTTACACTTGTGGCCAGATTTCTCCCAGTCTCAGCATTGCTTTGCTCCACCCTCTTCCAACCCCTGCCCCTCCCTCTGCCCCCAAAGCCATAGACCACGAAACAAGGAAACTTGGAAAGGGAAATTTCTGTGAGCTTTGTTGGCAGGACCAGGTTTTGTAGCTGCTGGAGGAAGAGTTGAAATGAAGAAAGGAAGGAGCAGGGGATGGTGTGTATGCCATGTCATAGCTTGGGACAGTGACTCGCCACACACATGGTCNTGCCCCAAAAGCCATAGACCACGAAACAAGGAAACTTGGAAAGGGAAATTTCTGTGAGCTTTGTTGGCAGGACCAGGTTTTGTAGCTGCTGGAGGAAGAGTTGAAATGAAGAAAGGAAGGAGCAGGGGATGGTGTGTATGCCATGTCATAGCTTGGGACAGTGACTCGCCACACACATGGTCCCCTGCAGAGGGTCCCACCTTGACACCCTGAGCCACAGGTGCAGAGGGTGGCAGACTGACGTAATTTGGGTATTCTTGGCTTCCTGTGGGACCTTCATGAGCTGATCACCTCTGGCTTCAAGCATCCTTATTCATTTCCACTTTTCTCATCATGTGTGTGGCACATGTGTTGGCAGAGAAAGGTCAGACCACGACCACACTTTCTCTTTTTTTCAATTTTTTTGGCGGTGCCACTAGGCATGTAGGATCTTTGTTCCTTGACCAAATATTGAACCCTCACCCCTGCATTGGAAGCATGGAGTCTTAACCACTGGACTGCCAGGGAAGACCCAAGACCACACTTCTTAATGGCACTGCTGGCTTCCTCTCGGCCTCATGGATGGTCCTCCCTGGTGGTCAGGCTTTTGATTAGGGTCCAAGAGGACTATTCCATGGGGTTCCATGTGGTCTGTTGTGGCCCAGCAGGGGACTGGCCACCAAAAGTACCTTCAGCACTGACCACCATACTCTGTTGCTCATGATGTCCTGGAGAAGTTGAGCATGTTGGTGTGATGTTGTCGAAGGGCTTAGACAGACCCAAGTTGGGGTTTTCTTGGGAGATGGTGGCAAATACTACTGACTGCTTTGATTATATTAATACATCATTTTAAGGAAGGAAAAAAAATGGTAGCATGAAGATTTTCTATATGAGATAAAACATATCATAGAATTCTGTGACAAGCTTAGCTTGATTACAGTTTATGGAGACCTTAAGTTGCCTTCAATTGAGGTTACCTCTTTGAACAAGTAGCTCAGTTGGTAAAGAATCTGCCTACAATGCAGGAAACTCTAGTTTGATTCCTGGATCAAGAAGACACCCTGGAGAAGGGATAGGCTACCCACTCCAGTATTCTGGCTTGAAGAATTCCATGGACAGACGAACCTGGCATGGGGTCACAAAGAATCGGACACAACTAAGTAACTTTCACTTTCTCCAAACAAGTTAGAGATGCTTACATCAGCAGCAAGTGATCCAAACATGAACAAATCTATTATCTGAGGATAAAATCGTCCTTCTCAAAGCACTGGACCTGGAGCCTACTAACCTTTCATTTCAATTCTTTATAGCTCATATTCAAGGACAGCTATTGTCCCTAAAAGAAGATCATCTCCAGTCTCAAGTGGCTGAAAGCAAACTATCTCAAGCAGTTAAACCCTTTTGGATGCAAGGCAACAGCTTCTGATATCATCAGTGGATGGTTCCGATGAAAATGCTGAGCCTGCTTTCACAGGAAGCAGAAGGGGGAAAAATAAGAGAAGGACTGGACTGAACAGAACAATACTCAAGCAACTCTATGCATGTAGAGAATTGTCGGAGTGAGGGTCAGCTCATCTCTGATGGAAACCTGCCAAAAATGGTGTCCAGGAAACTCCATGAGAAGTGGCAACCTGGATACAATAAATGAATCAGAAAACGGTTCATCATATCAAAGCTGCTTTGTAGAAACCACGCTTTATGCAGCTAAGTTAGTGCAAGGAAAAGTTAGGAAATATATATATGCTACCAGGAGGAAATCAAATCAGCAAAGCCCTCAGCATTCAATTACACTCTCCCAACAGGAACTACCATCTTTGTAGTCAGAGACTGTGGTCTGAAAGGGAAAAATTGAAACTTTGGTAGAAAATGAAAATGCAGATTGAATTATACCAACAGCATGTGTTGAAACTGCACAGAAAATTACAGGAGGAGATGAATGTGGAGCTAGGGAAGAAACTTTCCAAAAGGCATGAAAATCATTCAGCCGCACCTCTCAGAAGACGTAGAATCAGGAGGAAAGAACCAGTGTCTTCTGTTGAAGTCTATTTATTTAAGAGTTTAGAAAAGTTCAGAGAACTGGCTGATGGCTCTTGTGAACCAAGAGAAAGCACAGAGACACAGAAAAAAAACAAACATACACACCAGAAGCGAATTTTATCTGGAGGGGCTTAAATGAGAGCTTTCATCGAAAGGTTCTTGTGTTCCCGCTGTTCCAGTGCAGAACCTGGTAGAAGCCCGAGGAATGAACAGCGATGGAGAACTGGGTATTTAAACTGCTAGATTTATTTCCTCTCTCTACTGCCCTCGTATAAAACATATTGTATTTAATGAAAGTAACTTATAGACATATCATTTTATGCCTTTTCTTTTGGCCACACTGCAAGGCATGTGGAAATTATATACCTGACTCTGGATCAAACCTGCAACGCCTGCATTGGGAGCACAGAGTCCCAGTCACTGGACCACCAGGGAAGTCCCTGTGCCTTTTAGATGTGATGTTGGGATTGGGGCAGGGAATTAAACATGTAAGAGTAAGGGGTTTACCTGAATGTATATATCATCTAAGCATTTTGCATCTCTCTCTCCAACTAGGTTCTTAGAAGTTGAAACAGGGAGGTGGCTCACGGAGGATGATATGCCCAAGCTGTCTGTGACATGCCCAGAGTCTCACAAATATAGAATTAATCATTTCCACAGGTTTGCTTTGGGTATATCCTCTCTCTCTCTGGATTGCAGCTCTGAAAAGCAGAGACCAGTGCCTGATACAGAAGAGTGCTTGAGGACTGGTTGATGAATGAGTGGTTGAATGGATGAGTTCTGTAATTGTCAGGATTCTTTTGATTGACAGTAATTGAGATCTATCAAGCAAGCAAAACAAACAAACAAAAACCCCAAAGAGTCAACAAGGAATTTACTGGCACTCATAAGTGAAAAGTCAAGGATGTGATTTCAGGTACAGTTTGATCCAGCTGCTCAATCAATATTCTTAAGACTGTGAATCCCACCCTCTCTTTCTCTTTCTTCATTTCTCAGATATATTTTCTTCTGCACTGACCTAATTTTCAGATAAGATCTCTAGTCAAGAACTGATGCTGAAACTCCAATGCTTTGGCCACCTGATGCAAAAAGCCAACAAATTAGAAAACACCCTGATGCTGGGAAAGATTGAGGACAGGAGGGAGAAGTGGGCAACCGAGAATGAGACGGTTGGATGGCATCACCAACTCAGTGACCATGAGTTTGAACAAAGTATGGGAGATAGTGACGGATAGGGAAATCTGATGTGCTGCAGTCCATGGTCCAGAGAGGCAGACAAGGCTGAGCAACTGAACAACAACAACGCTGGTCACAGATAAGACCCAAGTTGATCTAGAATTACCTTCTGCCTGCTCAGGCCCTGTAAACACACTTGGAAAAAGAGATACAAATGAGGACGCTGCTGTGCCTGGGGGTCGATGGCAGCCATTCTGTGGTCATGAGGTGGGTGTGACTAGGATGTAGCTGGAAGTATGGAGAAGAAGCGCAAGAAACAGGGCCATGGGAATACTGTTGAACTGCTGGACAGAGCTGCTCTGAGGTGCATTGTGTGTCTTTATGTGAATCAATAAATTGTCTTTAAGTTATTTCAAGCCCAGTTTTCTCATATTTGCAGTGGAGATATTTCACATTGACAGGGATGAGAAATTTCCAACTGACGGGCATGTTCCTGTGTATAGCCAAGAGGCACTTTAAAGGATTTTAAAAACATTTATTTGTGATGGAGAAGAAGTAGAAACCAAACTTAAAAGTCATTTTCAGAAGCTGTGTAATTAGTTTCCTGCTTTATATCTCCATTTTTCAAACCAGTGGTGAAAACACCCACTCCCACCTCCTCATTCAAAATTCAAAACAAGAAACAAATAAAAGCATCTATTAGTGGACTTAATTTCATGTTGGTTGCTGGTGGTGTTGCAAAGATGGATTAGGTGCTGGCCTTACTGTTGAGAATGGGGTCACAATTGCAGTATAAGTTGAGGATGTAACACACGGCCCTGTGGACAGAGTGGCTGCATACTCTGCAGGTGGGATTAAAAAAAAGAGAGATAAAACTATCAAGGTAATAAAATATTAAGATTTTTCTTGTGGTTTTTCTCTCAATTTATGGTGCTTCCTATTTGCTGTTTAGTGCTATTCTAAGTAAACAGACATCGTGAAGGATGGAAACAAATTTTGTCATTAATCTTTATACTGTGTAAGACCAGTTCTAAATGTAAATACCAGTGCATTTAACTTGTAGGCAAAGGCACTGAAATTGAAAAGATCTGTATCTTATAGATTTTAAGTGCACACGTATTTTGTTCTTGCACCACAGTGTAAGCATTGCACAAGACCGGCTTGACTGCTATTATTTCACGTTTTGAGGTGCATATATTCTAGGAACGATCCCTCCCTTCAGCTTGCGGATGAGTAAAGGAGGGATAGAAAGAAAAGGACTACCACATTGGCCTATTTTTCTCCTTTCTTCTGGGTCATCCTTTCGAGGGTCAGTGGGTGGTTAATGTAGGAAAGAAACATGAGTCGGCAAGTCCACAGTGGGGTTCTCTGACCATTTGTGTTTCTCAGCATGCTGCTTCTTTTTGCATTCAAAGAAAGTTCAGGTTCAAAAGGAAAGTGAGGGAGAGGGTTGGTCAGCGCCCTTGCTTTCCAGTTGAAGATAGCTCTTCCATTTTCCTGGTATCATGGGTGTAATATGTGGCAGGGAACAGCAGGCATGCAAGTTACATGTATATTCTCTGCTCTCACGTGTGGCCTGATGTTCCATCTGACTTCCTTTACAAACACAAATTCAAAGGTAAAATTGTTAAGAATTTCAAGATGGTGGCACCAGAGCATTAAACCAACCATGGGACCCTTCTGAGCCCCGGGTCACATGTACCTGTGCAGGTCAGGCACCTGTGGAAACTGTCTCTGCCTGCAGGACACCAGAGGAAGGAAGGTTGCCGAGATGTCATGGAAGTGGTGGCTTCTGAGACAATGAATGAACATGAGGTTGGTTATTCTTGGGAACCGATTGAGGAAGGACTGAATAGGATGAAGGACAGTCTAGTGCCCTGGGTCTGAATATTCCAAACCCAGAGAGGGTAAGCCAGTGGTGGGAGTGGTATTTGAGGCACCATGGACCGTGGCATCAGAAAACCATGGCTGTGAATCCAGACGTGGTCACATGGATGGTGCAGAACAGTGGACGTGACTTGCCCTCCCTGATCTGTTTCTCCGTCTGTAAATGGAGCGAGATATCCCTCTCTTGCAGGGCTATGGTNATATTCCAAACCCAGAGAGGGTAAGCCAGTGGTGGGAGTGGTATTTGAGGCACCATGGACCGTGGCATCAGAAAACCATGGCTGTGAATCCAGACGTGGTCACATGGATGGTGCAGAACAGTGGACGTGACTTGCCCTCCCTGATCTGTTTCTCCGTCTGTAAATGGAGCGAGATATCCCTCTCTTGCAGGGCTATGGTTGAACGCTAAATGGGCTGAGACAAGACGGTTGACACTTAGTTCACCCTGGTCCGCATTAATTCGCCTCATTCTTCTGTGTACACACCATGTCTAGTCAACAGCTGGACTCAGCACATAACTGTCATGACTAAAACCATCCAGTCCTGGATGAGCGCCTGCAGGTGAGCTTCAGCATCCCTGCTGGTCCCTTGGTGGAATGCTGGGGCCAGGTCAGGGCGTCTGAACAACCCTGACATCACACTCTGTGCCGGCTGTCTCATCTANCCTCATTCTTCTGTGTACACACCATGTCTAGTCAACAGCTGGACTCAGCACATAACTGTCATGACTAAAACCATCCAGTCCTGGATGAGCGCCTGCAGGTGAGCTTCAGCATCCCTGCTGGTCCCTTGGTGGAATGCTGGGGCCAGGTCAGGGCGTCTGAACAACCCTGACATCACACTCTGTGCCGGCTGTCTCATCTAACTGCAGGTTTGGGGGATATTTCAAGCCTTGTCTGAACATTTGAAAGAAGAAGAACATTCAGAATACTTATATTAATAATGATGCAAGCTGCCAGATGTTAACTTAATCCTCCCTGATAACTTAGATCCTATTTACCTCTGAATTTTACAATTGAGAAAACTGAGGCTTAGATATTAAAACAGACCAACAGAGGCAGGTAACAAATCGGAAATTTGAGACCAGGCATCTAGACTGTGCAGCCCATTATTCCCCCTACAGTGTGGGGGGAAACCCATAGGTCACAAAGTGTATCAGAGAGTGGAGGTGACACTTTGCAGAGAGGCTCATCTTGCAGTTTCACCAGGGCATTCCAGAATGGAGGTTTGATCATGCAAAGCGAATTTCTTAAAGGTTGAGAAGAGACACTTCAAGCTGAATTGTCTTCAAGTGCCTCCATCACTTGAAGGCCAAGGAGAGTGAAAATAAGACAAGTGAAATAAGAGAGTGAANAAGAACATTCAGAATACTTATATTAATAATGATGCAAGCTGCCAGATGTTAACTTAATCCTCCCTGATAACTTAGATCCTATTTACCTCTGAATTTTACAATTGAGAAAACTGAGGCTTAGATATTAAAACAGACCAACAGAGGCAGGTAACAAATCGGAAATTTGAGACCAGGCATCTAGACTGTGCAGCCCATTATTCCCCCTACAGTGTGGGGGGAAACCCATAGGTCACAAAGTGTATCAGAGAGTGGAGGTGACACTTTGCAGAGAGGCTCATCTTGCAGTTTCACCAGGGCATTCCAGAATGGAGGTTTGATCATGCAAAGCGAATTTCTTAAAGGTTGAGAAGAGACACTTCAAGCTGAATTGTCTTCAAGTGCCTCCATCACTTGAAGGCCAAGGAGAGTGAAAATAAGACAAGTGAAATAAGAGAGTGAAGAGAGTGAAGACAAGTGAAATAAGAGAGTGAGGACCAAGGAGAGTGAAAATAAGAAAGTCCAAGTGATGTCTGTCAGAAAATGTGGCGATTTGGCGATTTCCGGGCAAACTGCTTTGGAGAATCTCACCTCTGTTTTGTAAAGTGAAGACCAGGTCTGCCTTTGGGTCTTGGTTTCTTCCATTAAAAAAGGATGTCCCAGGACTTCTCTGGAAGTCCAAGATGCTCCCTGATAAAAATCTACAATCAGGAGAATTGAAAGAAGTAACAGCAATTCCAGCCTGAGAATTTTGCAGTCAGGTCCAAGGCTCCTGCTGTGACTGCAGTTGAACTTTGGGGAATTCTGAAGGGACTTCTATTCTAGTGGCTGACTTGGGAGCAGAAGGAGTTATCAAACCACACAGAGATCAAGAATGTATCGCAAGTGATGGATGTGACATGCCCACCTTGTCCAGCTGCCCTTTCAACCCCGTGTTGTATTTTTCTCCAACACTGAGCAAGCTTTGACGCGAATACACATTATTCCATGACTTTCCTGATGCTCAGATCCAGAAATCAAACCAACAGCCATTTCTGCACAGAGACACAATGATGATGGATTCTTTACACATGCAAATATATTCTGTGTTATGCTTGAGATGTATAATGATAAGACAGTAGAAGATAATGAAATTAATATTACAAATACCATGCCCTATTTAAATGACAGTTAAGCTTTGGGGCGGATCGGGAGTCATCACATTATTGTGTTCTTCTGGGTAAATATTCAGATTATGGTGACATTCTGTAATTACTTAGGGCTTGGGGGGAAATTTCCAACCCACTCCAGTATTCTTGCCTGGAGAATCCCATGGACGGAGGAGCCTGGTGGGCTATAGTCCACAGGGTCACAATGAGTCGGACACGACTGAGCGACTTCACTTCACTTCACTGGGGGGAAATTAGATTTCCTTTGCCGCCTGTCGCTTTAGCTCCCAGTGTCCTTGAGGCTAACGGGGGAGGCACCCTTCACCACACCAATGTCCTTCTGCTGCCAGTAAGTTGTCAGAGCTGCAGAGAACGACTCTGCTTAGCTCAGGGTTAAAGTCTAATTCTAAACCCGGAAAATTGGATTAATGACCAGATCTAATCATGAACAAATAATGGAATGAGGTTCAGGCTGATTAGCTGTGCAGAGTCAGTATTTGGTTTAAGGGAAAGTGTACATTTCTCTTCATGAGCAGAATCCATCTCAAAGCAGAGTGGGCTCTCACGTGCGTGTTGCACATGCGTGTTCCAGATGCCCTGCTACTTGGTCGCTCTAGTGGCGCAGGGTCTCATTAAATCTCGCCCCAACTGTGCCATCTGGGCATGGTCATTATTCCCACTTAGGGGTGGAGAGAACTGAGGTTCAGAGAGGTGGATTCCTTGTCCAGTCTCACACGGCTATGGGAAGAGCTGAGGTTCTAAACCAGGAACACCTGCCTCTGAGACATCAAGAGAGACGATTTTACAAAGGTCACTGATCTCACTGCAACACTCCCTCTAGCTTCCCCAAAGCATATGGTGCCCTTGGGATTTGGACGAGGTGGGGTCTCTCCTCCTTGGTCCACGGGGAAAACCTCCCTCCTGCCGGGTCCACCAGCCCCAGGGCCGCGCAGCCTCCCTCCACCCGGAAGGTGTCCCGGCTTCCCCTGTCCTGGTTAGGCTCCCTCTGGCCCTATAACAGCGCCCCCTGTCGCCCGCGTGGAGCGTCTCCGGGGCTTGCGTGGGCGCGCCCTCTAGCGTCGATGGGAAGGAATGCACCGCGTGGGGCCCGGTCCTGCTACCGGGCGCGCACCAGGGTCTGCAATACCGGCGATGAATTCCCTTCTAAAGTCACAGAGCAGCCTACCCCGCTTCTTATGTGTCCTTGTCCTTTCCCTCTTTTTTCCTCTCCCTCTGTCTTTCTTTTTCTTTGTTTTATGTTCTGCCCTTTCTCACCACTTCTAATAATGAATTCTCTCTATAGTTTAATATATAATAGTGCTCTAATTTATATAATATATTAATTATAATAATCAAATGATGAACCTCCTGCTCAAGGACTCAGAATTCAGCTTGAAATTTTAACTTTTGGTAAATCACAGGCCCCTTTCCAAGGCTATTGACAAGAGTCTTGGCCACATCAGGGCCTCTGATTTAAAGAGCGGTGGTGGTGGTTTAGTCACTTAGTCGTGTCCAACTCTTTGTGACCCTTTGCACCGTAATTCACCAGGCTCCTCTGTTCATGGGATTCTCCAGGCAAGAATACTGGAGTGGGTTGCCATTTCCTCCTCCAGGGGATCTTCCCGACCCAGGAATCAAACCCAGATTTAAAGAGAGGACAGGCCAATTAAATTTCTTTCCTCCTTCTGCCCCCAGATTTCTTTACTTAATACAGTTAAAGCCTACATGGAATTTCCAAATATGTGGTATGTTTTCAGTGCTCACAATTGCATAAGCAAACACTTTTTAAACTGCAAAAGGTATAATACAAAATGCAGAAGACACTTGGAAGATTTGGGAACATCATTCCCAGCGCAGTCCAGGACATGCAGGTGGAAGTTTTCAGTGGCGTGAAAAAGGGCTGTGTGCTCTGTCACTAGGCATGTACCTTTCTTTGGAGGTAATATCAAAAGGCCCACATTTATTGCTTTAAGAATGCAGGACCTGACCCCAACTATATCTGCTCTCTATCCCCTGCTAAGATCCCCTGATGGAAGCATTTGGCTCCTGTCTCCTGTTTCCAGTGCCCTGGCATGTGTGGGGGGCCAATGAGTGCTTGTGTGCCCCCTACTCCTGGGCGCTTCTTAAGGCTTCTAGAAACAGTGGCAGCTGCCTTAGTGAGTCTGTGTGATGTGTGTCTGGAACTGCTCTCATAGCAGCCCCTGAAGACAGGGAAGTTGGGTGCACAGGGATGTAGTTATACAAGCATGAGGACCTGCGATCATGGATGTCAGAATCAAGAGTAAGCCCTGGTCTACCCCACCCAATTCTGCTTGAGGAATACATGAGAAAACGAAGAAGCAGAACAAGGAACAGGCTGGGTTACACAGTGGAGAGACAGCTGAAGGCTGGTGAGGGTGCAAATCCCCCACCTCTAGACCCCCAATATTGACAGTGATTTATAAGATTCAGAGATCCTTCTGACA
This sequence comes from Neotragus moschatus, assembly GCA_006410615.1. Lineage (NCBI taxonomy): Eukaryota > Metazoa > Chordata > Mammalia > Artiodactyla > Bovidae > Neotragus > Neotragus moschatus. The sequence goes on from SJYA01002444.1 coordinate 2,462,572, forward strand.
GCGGGATGGAGCACAGTGCCTCTCAGACAGATGAAAGGCGGAAGTCTGTAATTTGCAGCTCCCATTGAAAGGGAGCAGGGCCCTACGGTCCTCGCCGCCCTGCCCACCTTGTGCTCAGCCTGCATTTTGTGTGTGGAAAAACTTTAGCCAAAGAACAAGCTTAATCAGAGAAGTGAAAAAATGCAGAAACAAAGAAAAACAGCCTACCAAGACTAAATAATAATAGTTTAGTCATTAAGCCTAGTCACGGGGCTGCTACGGGAGCAGCTCCAGACACATATCACATTGACTCGCTAAGGCAGGCACCGCTGTTTCTAGAAGACTTAGGAGGCTTCCAGAAATGGGGGACACACAGGCATAGTCCCTCCTCAAGGGCTAGAGATAATATTCTGAGCCATATCCTGTGAGCTGTCTTGTAGATTTTTAAAAAAACCCATTGGGTGGAAGAATTTAGCTACATGATGAGCAGACTGTAGCCATGAGATAAGCTGCCACAGTTCTGAGAACCGGCCTCAAGGAAATGGGAACAAACTGACCCTGGAACTAAAGATGAAGCATTCTTAATCAAGATGACGCTGATCAGACTACTGATGACCAATTTCAAGAGGACTATCAGAGCGAACTATACTGATTCGGTAGGTAGCCTTCTCTCTCTGTCTATAAAAGCTCTTGCCCCCTGATTGTCAGGGACAGGGGAGAGGGAAGTTGGCCTTTGGACAGAAATCTGCCCCCTCCCCAGTTGATGGCTTGAAATAAAGCAAATTTTCCTCTCCACCAAACTTGCCTCTTTATTGGCTTTTGAGTGGTTAGCAGCCGGACCCCACTTCCAGTTATACTTTGAGAGAAAGCTGTCAGCCTGGCCACGCGGGGAGCTGCACCTGGGGACAGGTAGCAGAAGCTGGGCTGTAGGGGAGCAAGCAGGGTAGTTAAGTTTTGAGCTCTCCCCGTGGGTCAGCAATTTGAATAATGCTGTGAGTTTTAGGGACATAGAGATTACTTTGAGTTATTTGGTTCTTGGTCCAGGGCACCAAGGAGGGAACACTGTGGCTGGGAGACCTGTAAGGGAAGAAAGTGGCTGGGGCGGGGGGGACCACTTAATCAGCTGCTCCGGAAGGGGAAACAGACTGTCCTTAACAAACACCTCAAAACCAGGTCAAGATAATATGAAGAAACCAAGCAAACAAATAAACTGTACTACACGGTCTGTTACTTGGGAGGACCACAGCCTGGATTCCATGAGAAACGCCTCCTCCATCTTCCAGACTGGTTTTCCCTGCATGTGCGTGTCTGGCAGGACCAACTGAGACAGTGAATAAGGTTACTTCCTCTGTTTCCCAGCAGTTTCACAGACTGAATCTCACCCAGCCCGTCTTTTCACGTGATTCACTCTGCGCAGAAGTTGAGTAAGCAGCGTGGCAATGCACAGCCTTGACATACTCCTTTCCCAGTTTCGAGCAAGTCAATTATTCCATGTCCGGTTCTAACTGTTGCTTCTTGACCTCCGCTTCCCAGTGGAGACCAAGGTACAGGAAATTGGAAGGATTTTTCAGTTACTGCTTCATCACTGGATGAAATGGTGGTGTCTGTCCAGGCAAACCTTCAGTCCACATGGCTGGTTGTGTTTGCCGAGGGTTGAGGGGGGTGGTGGATGGCAAGAGCCCTTGATTAAACTGGAAATGATGATAAGTGAACCCTGTCAGAAGACCGAGAGGAACAGCTTTCTTGCCATGGGGAAAGTGGATGTCAAGGTCAAATTTGAACCCAATATTGATGCGCACCAACGAGGCATCAACGGTATTAAGGGCATAAACCAGGAATATAAAGACTACCTCAGTAACACCATAAATCTCCTGTGAAAGGAACTGGGAGAGAGAAGTTCAGGAGTGGTTCCAGCCCTAGAGCTGTGTCTCTTCTCTCAACTACTTGGATGACAGTGTTATTGGTGAAATCCCTGGTCTTTATAGCTCTCATGATCCACTGCCATTGACCAGTCATTTTTTTCTGTTATTATCCTATTGTAATTACCCTGGGAAACATCTGTTGTTGAACACAGCGCTGCAGGCACAGCCATGCCTGACTGATTTCTATTAATTCTATTCATAAATCAGGGATTAAAGTGGATGCAGAAGCAGAGGGCAATATGGCAGGAGTTCAGGGACGGTGAGATGCCATTCGAATTTCCCTTGGGAAGAGGGAGATTCAAGAGAAGTTGCTGGATCTGGGTGCTTCCCCTGTTGGCTGCTTTCTCTTCCTCTCTCTTGTTCCAGATGTCCTTCACAGAGGGGTCAGAGGCTCTCTGCTCAGCCCTGTATCCTCCTCCATGTCTGTCACAGGAAAGTTCTTGCTGTAAGGGTGTAGAGAGGCTTTCAGTACTGATAGCTTTCAGACTCATCCTCCTATTTTTGATCTCCTGCAGGACAGCGCCCTTGTCAGTTTCACCCGTATTTCCTGAAGGATGAAATCCATCAGCTTTTGGGAGCGGAGCTTGCTCCTGTGTGCGCTGCCCAGGCAGGTTCCGGGAAACCCTGTGGTACACTGGAGAGAAAATACCCGCTTTTGTGCTGCCCCCCAGTGAGTGGAGCTGAGTTCCTCTGTCAGTCCNATTTCCTGAAGGATGAAATCCATCAGCTTTTGGGAGCGGAGCTTGCTCCTGTGTGCGCTGCCCAGGCAGGTTCCGGGAAACCCTGTGGTACACTGGAGAGAAAATACCCGCTTTTGTGCTGCCCCCCAGTGAGTAGAGCTGAGTTCCTCTGTCAGTCCAGAGGCAGCCTGCGCCCCAGATGGGCATTCAGAGGACACTAGCCAGCTCTGGCCGAGTGACAACACCCTGGGGCTCCTGGCGACTTTGAGCAGGAAGTGCCTCTGGGAAGCCCAGGGCCGTGATGGGGATAGCTGTGCTGTTGTTTAGTCGCTCAGTCGTGTCTGACTCTTTTTGACCCCGTGGACTCCAGCCCGCCAGGCTCCTCTGTCCATGGAGATTCCACAGGCAAGAATACTGGAGTGAGTTGTCATTTCCTCCTCCAGGGGATCTTCCTGGCCCAGAAACTGAACCCACATCTCCTGCACTGGCAGGCAGATTCTTTACCAATGAGCCTCCAGGTGAGCCCTGATGATGGGGCTGGTGCCCCACTGAGCTGCACGCAGCCCCACTGCGCGCGCGCGAGCTCCTGACCTGCTTTCAGCAGCAGATCCACAGCCCGCGTGTCCTGGGTGGCAAATGTCTTCATCCAACATTTGATTTGGAAACATTTGTGGCTCTTGAAAACTGCAACCTTGGCAGGAGAAAAATAAACCTCTTTTCACGTCGTTCCAATTCGATCAGCTTCATTTTCCACGGACGGAACGAGTGCTGGATAGATTGGTCACCCCTCTGCACCATTCAGGAACACTTGGCCATAACGAGGCATTTTGATGATGAGCACAACAGTGATTCCAGTGTTTTTCTCCAACCGCTGTGTCTGTCAGTAAATACCCAGAATAATAACAATGAGTGTTATATTCAGCAGGTCTGAGGGGTCAGCGCTGATTGGGAAGATGAGCTCTGTTTCACACTGGGGGGCATCTGGTGAGCTCCTCCCATCGCTGCAGTATGGAGGGAGCTGGCGCATTCTCTGTTTGAGACCCGAGGCCAGGTTGTCTTCGTCCCTGACTCTGGTGAGGGCAGCGTCATTTCTCACTGGCCAGGTCCTTAGAGCCAGACTCCATCCTGTTATTGTCAGGAAAGATACTGAAGATCACTTCACCTGTGCCTTTGATTTGCTTGATTTTTTTTTGTTGTTGTTGTTTTTGTTTTTGGTTATAGGAGACGGTGATCAGGAATGTGTTCACAATTATTTTTTCCAAAGAAATATTTACTTATTTAGCTGTGCTGGGTTGTCGCATGTGGGATCTTTGATCTCTGTGTGGTATGCAAGGGACTCCCCAGTGGCTCAGCAGTAGAGAATCTACCTGCAATGCAGGAAGTTCAGGAGATACTGGTTCAATCCCTGGGTTGGGAAGATCCCCTAGAGGAGGGCATGGCAAGCCATTCCACTATTGTTCTCTGGAGAGTCCCGTGGACAGAGGAAGGAGCCTGGTGGGCTACAGTCCATAGCATTGCACAGAGTCAGACATGACTGAAGCGACTTAGCACGCATGCATGTTACCTGCAGACTCTTAGTTGTGGCATGTGGGGTCTAGTTCCACGACCAGGGATCAAACCTTAACCCTCTGCCTTGGGAGTGCGGAGTCTTAGCCACTGCACCATCAGGGAAGTCTTTTTGAAACCCATATTTTCTTTATGATACCATACTTCTAATCTTCTCTTTCATAGAACAAATATTAATTCAGCAGCTACCACAAGCCAGGCATTGCTCTATTTCCTTGATTGTGTCCATTTCATCAGTAAAAGAGAAGGTATGGCTCCCAGCTGAGAGGCAGAATGGGGGGTAGATGCTGAAGCTTTGAGGAGAGAAAACGCAAGAACACTGAGTGGGAAAAGAGGCAAAATTCCTGCCCTCAAGAAGAGCACTCATGGTACAAATGAACTTATTTACAAAGCAGATGCAGAAAACAAACTTATGCTTACTTGAGAGGCAGGGAGCAGAGGGGAAGGATAAATTGGGAGAATGGAAGTGACACACACACACACTACTATTTATCAATGATTTATAGCTAAAGAGGGCCTACGGTATGGCACAGAGAATTCTATTCAACAGTCTGTAAAAACCTACGTGGGAAAAGAATCTAAAAGAGTAGATATATGTATACGTCTAATTGATTCACTTTGCTCTACAGTAGAAACTGACAGACCATTTAAAATCAACTATACTCCAATAAAAAATTTTAAAAATTTTTTGAAAAAAAAGTGAAAAAAGAAAGGCATTTGTGTTCACCTGCATGTGTATGTGTTCTCAGTCACTTTAGTTGTGTCCAACTCTTTGCGACCCCATGGACTGTAGCCCACCAGGCTCCTCTGTCCATGGAGCTCTCCAGGCAAGAATACTGGAGTGGGTTGCCATGCCCTCCTCCAGGGGATCTTCCCCACCTGGGGACCGAACCCGTGTCTGCCAGTGTCTCCTGCATTGCAGGTGGATTCTTTGCCCACTGGGCCCCCTGGAAAGCCCATTTGTGTGCGGAAGAGATCACAAACACGTAAAGAAATCTCTAGCCTAATACGGTTTCAGGTCTCGGTGGCTGTCGCCTGTCACTGCTTACGCAAGATGAGAAGTTCAGCGGAGAGCTGAAATCAACACAGCCGTTCTCTTTAAGTCTCTGTTCTTTCATACTTTCGAAAGGGGCAGGAGAAGACAAAATAACTCCCCTGGTGGTCCAGTGGTTAAGAGTCTTAGCTCCCAGCGCAGGGGTTGCGGGTTTGATCCCTGGTTGGGGAACTTACATCCGCCATGCTGCCGAATACGGCCCAAAAAAGAAAGAAAGAGAGAGAGAAAAAAAACACCATTGTGTTTTGATGGCATGAGTTGTATGTTCAGTGTCTCAGACACGTGTAAACTTGGGAGGGGATGGGAGAAGGTGTGCATAGCCCATGTCACAATTACAGAATTACTGTGTCGCCTCCTCTGTCCCACCTGCCCCCTGGTGTCCCATCCTGGTGAGCTGGCAGCCTTGCTGAGCTGGGCTCTGTCTTCGCCCAGGGACCATACAGCTGCCCGGTCCTGACTGCAGGAGGTCAGGGACGCTAATTCACAGTGGGAGGTGCTGCTCCTCCCTCCTCAGGCCTCGCTCACCTCGCTGCATTTGGTCTCTGCAAGACCTTTGGTGCAGGCAGCATAGGAGTTACAGGCGGGGCAATCGAGCAGCAAGGGTGCTGGGAGCTGGCAGAGTTGCTGGAGTGGGACTCCATCCTCCAGCCCCTGGGGCTGATCCAGAACTCACAAGGGGTGGCCCCTGGCTGCCCTGGGTGCGGGCGAGCGAAGCTGTCGTGCTGAGGGCAAAGGGTGACAGATAATTCACCATCTCTCCTGAGCCATTCACGAAATGCTTTGGATGGAGGAAGCACTGGGTTGTCGTCAAAGAGGCAAACAAAGGAAACCACAAACTCCCTCGAGTTGAGAATCTTCCCATGCTGCTCTGAACACGATGCAAAACCCATCAATTTCCCCTCCCTCAACCAGGAGGGAGGGAGAAGAGGCCTTAGGGTTGGGAGCAGGGGNTGACAGATAATTCACCATCTCTCCTGAGCCATTCACGAAATGCTTTGGATGGAGGAAGCACTGGGTTGTCATCAAAGAGGCAAACAAAGGAAACCACAAACTCCCTTGAGTTGAGAATCTTCCCAAGCTGCTGTGAACACGGATGCAAAACCCATCAATTTCCCCTCCCTCAACCAGGAGGGAGGGAGAAGAGGCCTTAGGGTTGGGATCGGGAGATTATGCTATTTCTTCTGGTCCTAAAACCACAGAGACAAACCGCAGTCTAGCACAAATACATTTTCCTCCCATCAGCATTTTCAATGCAGGCCATTTAGCATGACCTCAGGAGGTGGAGGAATCAACGTCCTGAGAGCTCATGATCCTAAGTGGTCCTGGGAAATTTGGGAGCAAGTTCTGAATTAATTGAAATTTCATTTGACTGCTGTGCACATGCTGTGTATTTTATTTTATTTTTTTAATATATTTTAAAAAATGGCCACACTGCTCAGGCAGGCAGAATTTTAGTTCTCCAACTAAAATTTAGTTTAGTTAAACCCGCAACCTCTCCATTTAGTTTCCGAATATGGAAAATGTGTCCCCTTCAGTGAAAGTGTGAAGTCTTAACCACTGGACCACCAGGGAAGTCTCAGTACTAATTTTGTTGTAGATTATCTCCGAGAGAAGCAACAAGACTCCCTCCTGTAGGTTGCCTGATGACAGTGAGCCTGCCAACTGCCATTCAGAGGGAGAGGTGAGAGTGTTGTCTTTAATGCCCTGTTGCTGGAGGAAACACATGTGAAGCATCATGGGGGTGATGATAAGATGTTCAGTTGAGAGACGGCATGGGATTGGCTGGGCCTCATTTTCTATTTTGATACTGCTTCTTGATGTTAATTCTATAGATGTCCAAAATTGAACCCATTTAATCTCCTTAAATTATATCTGGTTGGTCTATTATGGAGCAACTGTTTAATGACATCTCTACTTTTATCAGGCAGTGAAACTAAGATAGATAGCTTTCCGATGGTTGCATTAGTCCACAGGGGATACTGGGGAAGACTCAGCTGGGGAGAGGGGAGAGGATGTCTGGGGCTTGCTGTCAGCCTGGGTTCTGAGCAAGGATGAATGTTTCTGAACTGGAAAGCAATTATTTGTATTCACAGTTGGCCAAGGGGGCTTGGAGCTTTTTGTGGGGTCACTTGCCAGACTGACAAAAGGACGCTTCGCTTGAATATTTTCCTTGTTATTTTCTGGCAGATGGTGGTGGGGGGAGATTGTACCTCTCACATGGGATGGAAAGAAGTCAGCCAGATTGCTAGGCCCCTATAATTAAATTCCACACACCATGGTTTTGTCCCGTAAATCTGGGTCAGAGCTCTGAACTGTGAGTAAAAGCATCAGAGGTGTTTATCCAGTTTCATGAGTGGGTTGTATGAACACATCTCAGCACTTACTTAGACTCACAACATTTGGAAAAAATATAGGGCAATTGTGCTTCTGTTAATTTTATAAAGAGACATGAGCCATGCTGTACCTTTGGTTGGAGCTTTGAGAAAGAATACACCCAATCCCAGAAAATAGTCTTCACTTCATATATTGATGCTTATTGTGGGTCTTGAAATTTCACAAATAGGACCTCAGTTTCTCTGGCATTCTAGATCTACCCTGTGTTAGTGCCAAATAATAGAAGATTCAGCTGGAAAGTTTTAAACCAGAGGGGTTATTATCTCATACACCACGAAGCCTCCTCAGCATTTCAGTTGACTCTTTGACTTTTCTCCTCATGGCCACAAGGTGGCTGTCAGAGCTCCTAGCATCACGTCTTTATCCATTAACATTTAAAGGCAGGAAGGAGATAAGCTCTGGGGAGGGGAGTGGAAAGGAGAGGCCTGGATTCAACAGAGGTGAAGCATCCTGTGTGTGTCTCTTTTTATTGAGAAGGGAACATTACAGAAGACTCCATCAGTGTCCTCTCAAGTCTCCTTTGGCCGATATTGGATTGCATATCATCTCCAAAGAGTCTGAAAACGTGACTCAGTATCAGCATCTGTTATGAGACATGAGTTGCTAGCAAGGAGGGAGATGGGGTCATTGGTGGGCAGTCAGAGCATCATTGCCCCAGAAAAGCCTTTGAATCCTGGTTCCTCCAGGGAGAGGTTACCAATTAAGCTGTTACTGATCATTATCTTCTTTGAATACTGATGCACTGCCTCCTTTTCCTTCTCCTGGCATGCTTCGATTCATGGGGTCGCAAAGAGTCGGACATGACTGAGTGACTGAACTGAACTGAGGCCTCCCTGTCCATCAGCAACTCCCGGAGCTTACCCAAACCCATGTCCATTGAGTCAGTGCTGCCATCCAACCATCTCATCCTCTATCATCCCCTTCTCCTCCTGCCCTCANCATTTCTCACTGGCCAGGTCCTTAGAGCCAGACTCCATCCTGTTATTGTCAGGAAAGATACTGAAGATCACTTCACCTGTGCCTTTGATTTGCTTGATTTTTTTTTGTTGTTGTTGTTTTTGTTTTTGGTTATAGGAGACGGTGATCAGGAATGTGTTCACAATTATTTTTTCCAAAGAAATATTTACTTATTTAGCTGTGCTGGGTTGTTGCATGTGGGATCTTTGATCTCTGTGTGGTATGCAAGGGACTCCCCAGTGGCTCAGCAGTAGAGAATCTACCTGCAATGCAGGAAGTTCAGGAGATACTGGTTCAATCCCTGGGTTGGGAAGATCCCCTAGAGGAGGGCATGGCAAGCCATTCCACTATTGTTCTCTGGAGAGTCCCGTGGACAGAGGAAGGAGCCTGGTGGGCTACAGTCCATAGCATTGCACAGAGTCAGACATGACTGAAGCGACTTAGTACGCATGCATGTTACCTGCAGACTCTTAGTTGTGGCATGTGGGGTCTAGTTCCACGACCAGGGATCAAACCTTAACCCTCTGCCTTGGGAGTGCGGAGTCTTAGCCACTGCACCATCAGGGAAGTCTTTTTGAAACCCATATTTTCTTTATGATACCATACTTCTAATCTTCTCTTTCATAGAACAAATATTAATTCAGCAGCTACCACAAGCCAGGCATTGCTCTATTTCCTTGATTGTGTCCATTTCATCAGTAAAAGAGAAGGTATGGCTCCCAGCTGAGAGGCAGAATGGGGGGTAGATGCTGAAGCTTTGAGGAGAGAAAACGCAAGAACACTGAGTGGGAAAAGAGGCAAAATTCCTGCCCTCAAGAAGAGCACTCATGGTACAAATGAACTTATTTACAAAGCAGATGCAGAAAACAAACTTATGCTTACTTGAGAGGCAGGGAGCAGAGGGGAAGGATAAATTGGGAGAATGGAAGTGACACACACACACACTACTATTTATCAATGATTTATAGCTAAAGAGGGCCTACGGTATGGCACAGAGAATTCTATTCAACAGTCTGTAAAAACCTACGTGGGAAAAGAATCTAAAAGAGTAGATATATGTATACGTCTAATTGATTCACTTTGCTCTACAGTAGAAACTGACAGACCATTTAAAATCAACTATACTCCAATAAAAAATTTTAAAAAATTTTTGAAAAAAAAGTGAAAAAAGAAAGGCATTTGTGTTCACCTGCATGTGTGTGTGTTCTCAGTCACTTTAGTTGTGTCCAACTCTTTGCGACCCCATGGACTGTAGCCCACCAGGCTCCTCTGTCCATGGAGCTCTCCAGGCAAGAATACTGGAGTGGGTTGCCATGCCCTCCTCCAGGGGATCTTCCCCACCTGGGGACCGAACCCGTGTCTGCCAGTGTCTCCTGCATTGCAGGTGGATTCTTTGCCCACTGGGCCCCCTGGAAAGCCCATTTGTGTGCGGAAGAGATCACAAACACGTAAAGAAATCTCTAGCCTAATACGGTTTCAGGTCTCGGTGGCTGTCGCCTGTCACTGCTTACGCAAGATGAGAAGTTCAGCGGAGAGCTGAAATCAACACAGCCGTTCTCTTTAAGTCTCTGTTCTTTCATACTTTCGAAAGGGGCAGGAGAAGACAAAATAACTCCCCTGGTGGTCCAGTGGTTAAGAGTCTTAGCTCCCAGCGCAGGGGTTGCGGGTTTGATCCCTGGTTGGGGAACTTACATCCGCCATGCTGCCGAATACGGCCCAAAAAAGAAAGAAAGAGAGAGAGAAAAAAAACACCATTGTGTTTTGATGGCATGAGTTGTATGTTCAGTGTCTCAGACACGTGTAAACTTGGGAGGGGATGGGAGAAGGTGTGCATAGCCCATGTCACAATTACAGAATTACTGTGTCGCCTCCTCTGTCCCACCTGCCCCCTGGTGTCCCATCCTGGTGAGCTGGCAGCCTTGCTGAGCTGGGCTCTGTCTTCGCCCAGGGACCATACAGCTGCCCGGTCCTGACTGCAGGAGGTCAGGGACGCTAATTCACAGTGGGAGGTGCTGCTCCTCCCTCCTCAGGCCTCGCTCACCTCGCTGCATTTGGTCTCTGCAAGACCTTTGGTGCAGGCAGCATAGGAGTTACAGGCGGGGCAATCGAGCAGCAAGGGTGCTGGGAGCTGGCAGAGTTGCTGGAGTGGGACTCCATCCTCCAGCCACTGGGGCTGATCCAGAACTCACAAGGGGCGGCCCCTGGCTGCCCTGGGTGCGGGCGAGCGAAGCTGTCGTGCTGAGGGCAAAGGGTGACAGATAATTCACCATCTCTCCTGAGCCATTCACGAAATGCTTTGGATGGAGGAAGCACTGGGTTGTCGTCAAAGAGGCAAACAAAGGAAACCACAAACTCCCTCGAGTTGAGAATCTTCCCATGCTGCTCTGAACACGATGCAAAACCCATCAATTTCCCCTCCCTCAACCAGGAGGGAGGGAGAAGAGGCCTTAGGGTTGGGAGCAGGGGATTATGCTATTTCTTCTGGTCCTAAAACCACAGAGACAAACCGCAGTCTAGCACAAATACATTTTCCTCCCATCAGCATTTTCAATGCAGGCCATTTAGCACGACCTCAGGAGGTGGAGGAATCAACGTCCTGAGAGCTCATGATCCTAAGTGGTCCTGGGAAATTTGGGAGCAAGTTCTGAATTAATTGAAATTTCATTTGACTACTGTGCACATGCTGTGTATTTTATTTTATTTTTTTAATATATTTTAAAAAATGGCCACACTGCTCAGGCAGGCAGAATTTTAGTTCTCCAACTAAAATTTAGTTTAGTTAAACCCGCAACCTCTCCATTTAGTTTCCGAATATGGAAAATGTGTCCCCTTCAGTGAAAGTGTGAAGTCTTAACCACTGGACCACCAGGGAAGTCTCAGTACTAATTTTGTTGTAGATTATCTCCGAGAGAAGCAACAAGACTCCCTCCTGTAGGTTGCCTGATGACAGTGAGCCTGCCAACTGCCATTCAGAGGGAGAGGTGAGAGTGTTGTCTTTAATGCCCTGTTGCTGGAGGAAACACATGTGAAGCATCATGGGGGTGATGATAAGATGTTCAGTTGAGAGACGGCATGGGATTGGCTGGGCCTCATTTTCTATTTTGATACTGCTTCTTGATGTTAATTCTATAGATGTCCAAAATTGAACCCATTTAATCTCCTTAAATTATATCTGGTTGGTCTATTATGGAGCAACTGTTTAATGACATCTCTACTTTTATCAGGCAGTGAAACTAAGATAGATAGCTTTCCGATGGTTGCATTAGTCCACAGGGGATACTGGGGAAGACTCAGCTGGGGAGAGGGGAGAGGATGTCTGGGGCTTGCTGTCAGCCTGGGTTCTGAGCAAGGATGAATGTTTCTGAACTGGAAAGCAATTATTTGTATTCACAGTTGGCCAAGGGGGCTTGGAGCTTTTTGTGGGGTCACTTGCCAGACTGACAAAAGGACGCTTCGCTTGAATATTTTCCTTGTTATTTTCTGGCAGATGGTGGTGGGGGGAGATTGTACCTCTCACATGGGATGGAAAGAAGTCAGCCAGATTGCTAGGCCCCTATAATTAAATTCCACACACCATGGTTTTGTCCCGTAAATCTGGGTCAGAGCTCTGAACTGTGAGTAAAAGCATCAGAGGTGTTTATCCAGTTTCATGAGTGGGTTGTATGAACACATCTCAGCACTTACTTAGACTCACAACATTTGGAAAAAATATAGGGCAATTGTGCTTCTGTTAATTTTATAAAGAGACATGAGCCATGCTGTACCTTTGGTTGGAGCTTTGAGAAAGAATACACCCAATCCCAGAAAATAGTCTTCACTTCATATATTGATGCTTATTGTGGGTCTTGAAATTTCACAAATAGGACCTCAGTTTCTCTGGCATTCTAGATCTACCCTGTGTTAGTGCCAAATAATAGAAGATTCAGCTGGAAAGTTTTAAACCAGAGGGGTTATTATCTCATACACCACGAAGCCTCCTCAGCATTTCAGTTGACTCTTTGACTTTTCTCCTCATGGCCACAAGGTGGCTGTCAGAGCTCCTAGCATCACGTCTTTATCCATTAACATTTAAAGGCAGGAAGGAGATAAGCTCTGGGGAGGGGAGTGGAAAGGAGAGGCCTGGATTCAACAGAGGTGAAGCATCCTGTGTGTGTCTCTTTTTATTGAGAAGGGAACATTACAGAAGACTCCATCAGTGTCCTCTCAAGTAGCCTTTGGCCGATATTGGATTGCATATCATCTCCAAAGAGTCTGAAAACGTGACTCAGTATCAGCATCTGTTATGAGACATGAGTTGCTAGCAAGGAGGGAGATGGGGTCATTGGTGGGCAGTCAGAGCATCATTGCCCCAGAAAAGCCTTTGAATCCTGGTTCCTCCAGGGAGAGGTTACCAATTAAGCTGTTACTGATCATTATCTTCTTTGAATACTGATGCACTGCCTCCTTTTCCTTCTCCTGGCATGCTTCGATTCATGGGGTCGCAAAGAGTCGGACATGACTGAGTGACTGAACTGAACTGAGGCCTCCCTGTCCATCAGCAACTCCCGGAGCTTACCCAAACCCATGTCCATTGAGTCAGTGCTGCCATCCAACCATCTCATCCTCTATCATCCCCTTCTCCTCCTGCCCTCAATCTTTCCCAGCATCAGGGTTTTTTCCAATGAGTCAGCTCTTCGTATCAGGTGGCCAAAATATTGGAGTTTCAGCTTCAACATCCGTCCTTCCAATGTACACCCAGGACTGATTTCCTTTAGGGTGGACTGGTTGGATCTCCTTGCAGTCCAAGGGACTCTCAAGAGTCTTCTCCAACACCACAGTTCAAAGGCATCAATTCTTCTGTGGTCAGCTCTCTTTATAGCCCAACTCTCACATCCATACATGACCACTGGAAAAACAATAGCCTTGACTAGACGGACCTTTGTCGACAAAGTAATGTCTCTGCTTTTGAATATGCTGTCTACGTTGGTCATAACTTTCTTTCCAAGGAGTAAGCGTCTTTTAATTTCTTGGCTGCAGTCACCATCTACAGTGATTTTGGAGCCCAGGAAAATAAAGTCTGACACTGTTTCCACTGCTTCCCAATCTATTTCATCCATCAGTCAGAAGGAAAAAGATGTGCAGAGTCAGGGCGGAGGCTTGGCCCAAATCCAACACGCTGACTTGCTGTGGTCAAAACGTGCAGAAATAATCTATACATTGTGGCACCTTAAAATTCGAGTGATCTCATATAAAGATCTGGACTTTTGGTCTCCAGGCTTCCCAGGTGGCTCAGTGGTAAAGAATCCACCTGCCAATGCAGGAGACACAGTTTCGATCCTCTGGTTGGGAAGACCCCCAACCCAGGGGAAATGGCAATGCACGCCAGTATTCTTGCCTGGAAAATCCCGTGGACAGAGGAGCCTGGTGGGCTATAGTCTGTGGGGTGGCAAAGGGTCGGACACAACTGAGCACGCACACACGTGTCCAAAAATCAACTAGAAGCTATGGGGTGGGATGTGGGGAAAGGTCCCATGTGGGCTGGGAGTCTGCAAGGTTTGAGTATTTTTCTGCTGGCACGGAAGGAAGGAGGGCACCAGGGGTTTCTTGGGGCTTTCCCAGTGGGAGGCTGACCGAGAGTGTCTATGTCCTGGAAGCTTCAGCTTCTGACCCCAGACAGGTGGATAAATCAGCCTGGTGCTTGGTGGGGGGACTCGATACCCTCATAGTTCTCCTAGGGTAGGGTACTGCTGGGCCTGGGAAGAAGGTGACTGGTGATGAGGGAGCATGACTCTGTTGTGTCCAGTGTGTGTCCTCATATAGACCATGCCAATCCATAAAGTGGGGTCAGAGGTCCCATTCACAGTTGTGATTGCCTTAGAGCTTAGCTGGAGCTTGGAAATGGCAGCCCGAGAGATGGAAGCAACCTAAGTGCCCACCAACAGATGAATCAATAAAGATATGCTGTATATATAACACATATATACACAGTGGAATACTACTCAGTCATAAAAAAGAATGAAACTTTACCATTTGCAACCACATGGATGGATTTGGAGGGCATGATGGTAAGTGAAATAAGTCAGCCATAGAAAGGGAAATACTGTATGATGTCACTTATGTGTGGAATCTAAAAATACAACTAACTAGTTATTGTAACAAAAAAGAAACAAACTCAGTTATAGAGAACAAACTAGTTGTTACTAGTAGAGAGAGGGAAGTGGGGAGGGGCAAGACAGAGAGAGGGGATAAAGAGGCACAAATTATTATGTACAAAATAAGCTATAAGGATATATAGTACAACACAGGAAATATAGCCAATATTTTATACTAACTATAAGTGAAATCCAAACTTAAAAATTTGCAAATCACCAAAAGAAAAAAAACACCCTAAAACCAAAAAATTTGTGGGAACTTCCCTTGTGGTCCAGTGGTTAAGGATCCATCTTGCAATGCATGTTTGATCCCTGGTTAGGGACTAAGATCCCATGTGCTGTGGGGCAACTGAGCCCTCATGCTGCAACTCAAACGTGATGCATGAAAAGATGCTCAGCATCACTCATTACCAGAGAAATGCAAATCAAGACCACAATGAGGTACCATTTCACGCCAGTCAGAATGGCTGCGATCCAAAAGTCTACAGGCAATAAATGCTGGAGAAGGTATGGAGAAAAGGGATTCCTCTTACACTGTTGGTGGGAATGCAAACTAGTACAGCCACTATGGAAAACAGTGTGGAGATTCCTTAAAAAACTGGAAATAGAATTGTTTTATGACCCAGCAATCCCACTGCGGGGCATACACACTGAGGAAACCAGAATTGAAAGAGACACGTGTACCCCAATGTTCATCGCAGCACTGTTTATAATAGCCAGGACATGGAAGCAACCTAGATGTCCATCAGCAGATGAATGGATAAGAAAACTGTGGTACATATACACAATGGAGTATTACTCGGCCATTAAAAAGAATACATTTGAATCAGTTCTAATGAGGTGGATGAAACTGGAGCCTATTATACAGAGTGAAGCAAGCCAGAAAGAAAAACACCAATACAGTATACTAATGCATATATATGGAATTTAGAAAGATGATAACCCTATATGCGAGACAGCAAAGGAGACACAGATGTATAGAACAGTCTTTTGGACTCTGTGGGAGAGGGAGAGGGTGGGATGATTTGGGAGAATGGCATTGAAACATGTGTAATATCGTATGTGAAATGAATCGCCAGTCCAGGTTTGATGCAGGATACAGGATGCTTGGGGCTGGTGCACTGGGATGACCCAGAGGGACGGTACAGGGAAGGAGGTGGGAGGGAGGTTCAGGACGGGGAACATGTGNTAACCCTATATGCGAGACAGCAAAGGAGACACAGATGTATAGAACAGTCTTTTGGACTCTGTGGGAGAGGGAGAGGGTGGGATGATTTGGGAGAATGGCATTGAAACATGTATAATATCGTATGTGAAATGAATCGCCAGTCCAGGTTTGATGCAGGATACAGGATGCTTGGGGCTGGTGCACTGGGATGACCCAGAGGGACGGTACAGGGAAGGAGGTGGGAGGGAGGTTCAGGACGGGGAACATGTATACACCTGTGGAGGATTCATGTCAATGTATGGCAAAACCAATACAATATGGTAAAGTAATTAGCCTCCAATTAAAATAAATAAATTTATATTAAAATAAATAAATAAAACACAGCAAAAAAACTGTGATGCATCCAAATAAATAAATTATGAAAATGGTGAATCACTGTATTGTACACTCGTAACATATAATTTGTACACCAACTATACTTCAATTAAAAAAAAAAACCACAACATTGAAAATCTTCCTGTGATTTTCCATCAATGTAGCTAACCTGTTAATGTAGAATTCCACAAACCCCACTGGTTTAGATGTGGTTAATTTGAAAGTCATGATAACTGGGATGAGGCGAGTTGCCATGTCTTTAAGAAAATATCTGATGAACAAAGAAAAAGTATCCAAGTTAACAGGACAAATATGAGTCACAGGTAGCTTTTTATTGCAAACTTTTAAAGGAAAAACAACAAAATTCTCAGGCCTGATGAGATAATGATGCTTCATTCTTATTTATTATTATTAGTCACTATTATGTAAAATGGTTGAGCTTTGATGTTTGTTCATGTTATTTAAATTATCTTCCATGTGAATTCGACAGTAAAAACATTGTGTTTCTCTTTCACATCTCTAATCCTTTAACCCTGGAGAAGGAAATGGCAACCCATTCCAGTATCTTTGCCTGGAGAATCTCATGGACAGAGGAGCCTAGAGGGCTGCAGTCTATGGGGTCGCAAAGAGTCGAGCACAACTGGACGACTAACACTTAAAATGCTTCAAACTTTGTCAGTCCTCATGGAGTCAGGATTGAACAAGTTCTGATGTATTTCTCCTCTAAGGACTCATTTGCTTTGAAAAGGGGAGCATAAATATTCATCAAAAAAAGGCAACTGGAACCTGCCTTCACTAGTTTCCACTTGTCACATGCTGCTTTTCTGGGATGTGTCAAAAACTCTTCCAGAAGAATCTATCCTTAGCCTTTGGCTCAAACCGCAGATCTGAGATGAAGAGAATCACAAGTTGTCTAGATGGAGAGGTGAAGCCATGTATTGGAGTCCTTTCTGGCTGCAGAAAATGACACTCTTGCTTAACATGCTTATTTTGTGATGCACTTTGCCAGTTCACTTCACACTCTGTTACACACTGTGGTACTCAGGAGACTTCCAGAGATTGAAGTCTGGGAGGGTTCCCTGTGGAGACAGAAGGAAAGATAATACCAAGTGTTACTGGCAGGTCTCTCTTTGGCCCTGACATTCTGTCTGAACGGGGTTTTGACCTCTCCCCAGATTTCTCTGCATGCCTGAGCTCTGACCTTCCCAGATGTCAATCATTCATCTGTCAGAAAGAGAAAAATCACATACTGAATCAAGTATCACATATTAAAACATATATGTGGAATCTAGAAAAATGGTAAGAAAAGTGAAAGTGATAATCACTCAGTTGCGTCTGACTTTTTGCGACCCATGGACTGGTAGCTTGCCAGGCTCTTCTGTCAGGGGAATTCTCCAGACAAGAATATAGGAGTGGGTTGTCATTTCCTTCTCCAGGGGCTCTTCCTGACCCCGAGAGATTGAACCCAGGTCTCCTACATTGCAGGCGAGTTCTTTACCATTTGAGACGCCAGGGAAGCCCCTAAAAATGGGATAGATGATCTTATTCTCAAAACAGAAATAGAAACACAGACATAGAGAATGCGTGTATGGACACCAAGCTGGGGGAAGTGGGGGAGGAGTGAATTTAGAGATTGAGATGGACATATATACACTATCGATACTATGTATCAAATAGATATCTAAAGAGAACATACTCAGAGAATCCTACTCAGTGCTCCCCGGGAACCTGAATGGGAGGGAAATCCAAAAAAGAAGGGACACGTGCATATACGTAACTGAGTCACTTTGCTGTAGAGCGGAAACTAACACAACATTGTAAAGCAACTATACCCCAGTAAAAATTTAATTAGAGTAAAATCATTCATCTGTCATCCTCATGAGTTTAAAGAAAAATCCACCCTTCGCCCCAATCATCTCAGAGGGACTTTGTCCACGGAGCACTTTCCTCTAACTCAAGTTACTGCTTTAGTTAGAAACAACATCGAAATATAAATCACACACGACTGACATAAATGTATCAGCTTGTGGCTTCCACGGTCATTAGCAGTCAAGATTTCAGGACAAAAATCAATGTCTCTTGAATCATGACCTTGCAAACTTCAGCGTCTTTACAGAAACAAACGGCATTGTGGCAGCTTTCCAGGAGAAGTGGTCACATGGCATTCAGTGAGTAATAAAACAGCCTGCTCTCTGTTCAGACAGGAATCCACAACCACCCCAGGACTCTTTGGGGTCTATTTGGAGAGGCAGGATGGCATCAGGGGCAAACAGGACCTGATACAACCCTTAGGTGTTGGTTGATTTTGTCCTTAAATTAATGTGAATGCAGCTTCCGTTCCCCTAATAGGTCTGCTACTGCTGCTGCTGCTAAGTCGCTTCAGTTGTGTCCGACTCTGTGCGACCCCATAGATGGCAGCCCACCAGGGTCCCCTGTCCCTGGGATTCTCCAAGCAAGAGCACTGGGGTTGGTTGCCATTTCCTTCTCCAATGCATGAAAGAAAAGTGAAAGTGAAGCTGCTCAGTTGTGTCAGACTCTTCAAGACCCCATGGACTGCAGCCCACCAGGCTCCTCCATCCATGGGATTCTTCAGGCAAGAGTACTGGAGTGGCCTAATAGGTCTAAGTTACTCTAAAGGCTATTGGAGGTCCCCAAGTGTTTTCTCCTACCCTCCTCATCCAGGTTCCTGATTTTCACTCTTTTATGTGACATCCTTATGGTGATCGTACCTGCTGTGCCATTTACACTGTTCATTAAATAATATTTTCCTTTTAAAATATATTGCTCGAATAAAAACATTTACAGAGGAAACCATATGTGAACACTATAAATGGGAAACTGATATCGGTTTAGCAATCTTCCCAACCCAAGGATCGAACCCAGGTCTCCCACAATGTGGGTGGACTCTTTACCAGCTGAGCCACCAGGGAAGCCAGAGAACACTGGAGTGGGTAGCCTGTTCCTTCTCCGGTGGAATTTTCTGACCCAGGAATCGAACTGGGGTCTCCTGCATTGCAGGTGGATTCTTTACCAGCTGAGCTACCAGAGAAGCTCCTAATAATGAAAATAGATACAATGAAAAGAAAACATATCAGAGGTGATCTGAACGCTTCCTATTTGCTAAAAAGGGAAATGAGTACGTGGTTTTGTTGTGTTTTTGTTTGTTTGTTTGTTTTTATTTCCTTTGGCCACACCATGTGGTTTGTGGGATCTTAGTTTCCTGACCAGGGATCAAACTTGTGCTCTGACAGTGAAAGCCCAGAGTCCTAATCAGTGGATTGCCAGGGAATTCCCAGTACATGTTTGAAAGAAACTTAAGAAAGCAGGAGCAAACAGAGTGGGGAGACAATATTAGAATGTCCCCCATAGAGATTCCCTGGTGGTCCAGTGGTTAAGACTTCCTCTTCCAATGCAGGGGGGTGTGGATTTGGTCCCTGCTCCGGAAGGTGACTCACTGGAAAAGACCCTGATGCTTGNAATTGCTTTACAGTATTGTGTTGGTTTCTGCCATATATCAACAGGAATCAGCCATAGGTATATATATGTTCCCTCCCTCTTGAAACGCCCTCCTACCTCCCACCCCATCCCACCCCTCTGGATTGTCACAAAGCACCAGTTTTGAGCTCCCTGCATCATACAGCAAATTTCCAGTGGTTATTTAATCTTACACATGTTAATGTATATGATTCAAGTCTACTCTATCATTTTGTCTCACCTCCTCCCTCTCCACAAGTCTGTTCTTTGTCTTAACTTATTGCATCTCCAGTTGAAACCGTGAAACCCACCTTGGGACTTGAACTCATGGTCTTTTAACTGAGATGATGTACCTGGTTTCAGGACTTAATGAAGCTCAGGTTCTTGATGTTTCATTGCAGACAGAACTCAGAGAGAGACAAAGTGATGGATAAGAAGTGGATTTATTTAGAGAGAAACACACTCCATAGACAGAGTGTGGGCCTTCTCAGAAGGTGAGAGGCCCTGAAACAGAGTATGCTTAGTTTTTATGGGCTGAGTAATTCCATAGGTTAATGAAAGCGTGTGTGCGTGCTCAGTCTGTCTGACTCTTTTGCAACCCCATGGACTGAAGCCCATCAGACTCCTCTGTCCATGGGATTCTCCAGGCAAGAACACTGGAGTGGGTTGCCACGCCCTCCTCCAGGGGACCTTGCCAAGCCAGGGATCGAGTCCACATCTCCAGCATCTCCTTCTTTGGCAAGCGGATCCTTCACCACTGAACCTCCTGGGTAGCCTAGGTTAGTAAGTGGAAGGATTATTCCAACTATTTGGAAAGGGCAGGGATTTCCAGAAATTTGGCCACCGGCCCCCTTTCAATCCTGGTGGTCAGCTTGGAACCCTCTGGGTACCCGTTGTGCATCACTTATCTCACTTTCTTATTACAATGAACTTATGCTGAGGCTCAAGTGGAAGTCGACTCATCTACTGTCTTAAAAGTGAAACTTGCTCAGTCGTGTCCAATTCTTTGTGACTCCATGGACTGTGGGCCACCAGGTTCCTCTGTCCATGGGATTCTCCAGACAAGAATACTGGAGTGGGCTGCCATTTCCTTCTCCAGGGGGTCTTCCTGACCCAGAGACTGAACCCAGGTCTCCCACACTGCAGGTGGACTCTGCCATAATCTGAGCCACCAGGGAAGTCCTCATCTACTGTCTTTCAATGATTTGATTCTGATCAGTTTATGTCGTGTTCTCAGGCTCCATCGTTCTTTCAAGAGTTGTGCCCTGCCCCCTTCCCTCCTGTTTCACAGTGACCCTATTTCCAAATACACATTCTACTTTACTGGGTGGGGTGCTGGTGGTGGTTAGAATGTCAGCACACGAATTTGGGGGAACACAGTTCAATTTGGAACAGTTAGGAATGGTAACAGGAGGGTTGGAGTACATTAAACACACACACACACACATCTATTTGGCTGTGCCAGGTCTTAGTTTTGGCAAGTGGGGTTACTAGCTGTGGCATGTGGGATCTAGTTCTCTGATCAGGGATGGAACCCTGGGCCCTCTGCACTGGGAGTACAGAATCTTAACCACTGGACCAGCAGGGAAGTCCTGGGAAAGGGGACTTCTGAGGAGTTCTGGTTTATCCTTCAGAGGACAGAGTGATCATGTTCTCTGAATCACAGATGATCCAAAAGGCTCTTCCTTGTATCATCGATAACAGACAGGGAGGTTGGCTCCTGCTCCCCAACCCTAGCAGCTGCAAAACTGAAAGCCTGCCATTCTGCATGAATCCTCAGGGCGTCTTTGTGTCTTCAAACAGAAATGTTCTCTTTCTTTTTTCGGTCCAACTACGTGCACTGAACTGACATCGTGTGAATTTTCCTGGGTCGTGATGTGTCTGGGGAGGCTGCTGTCACATCCCCCATCTCACCTTTGCCTTGAGACACCCTCGTGTGGGCTAACTTGCTGCAGTCGTGTCCAACTCTGTGGCCCTATAGATTGTAGCCAGGCTCCCCTGTCCATGGGATTCTCCCGGCAAGAATACTGGAGTAGGCGGCCATTCCCTCCTCCAGGGGATCTTGCTGATCCAGAGACTGAACCTGTGTCTCTCATGTCTCCTGCACTGGCAGGCAGGTTCTTCACCACTAGCACTACCTGGGAAGCCCTCAAGGTCCTACTTACCTTCTTGGGCGCACACCAGGATGGGGTTGTAGAGTGACCCCCATTTGTCTGAAAGATTTGCACCATATGGCAAAGACATAGCTCATGGGAAAGGCTATGGGGTGGACCTTATACTGGTCCAAAGGGCAGATTCAAACAGCTCCTAATGGAGGAGCCACACAAAAACACTAGTGCAGCCTGTGGGGCAGGGTCCTGGTTCCTCATGAAAGGATACGCTGCTGCTGCTAAGTTGCTTCAAAGGATACACGGAACAATCTAATACATATCTCTGAGTTCTTCTATAGCAACTAAGGCCCCCACCTAGGTGGAGGATGGTAACATCAGGCTGAGCACAAGCATGTATACCTCACACTACTTGGAACCAGAAGACTGATGACTGAGATTCCTAGATCATCACCTATTACCTCTCCACCAACCAATCTTAGGAATGTCACATGCCCTGAAGATCTCCCCCCAAATTTTGCCCATTAAAGGTCTTCCCTAAAACCTAAATGTTGGGTTCAAATTATACTTATTAATTTTTATGACTGCATTTTTACAGTAACTACAAGGACTGCCAAATTGAAATTAACACCTTTTTCTAGTAGCCCATATATTATCCTATGGGTTTGTGTTAGTTGCTCAGTCATGTCTGACTCTCTGTGACCCAAGACTGTAGCTCACCAGACTCCTCTATCCATGGAATTCTCCAGGCAAGAATACTGGAGTGGGTTGCCATTTCCTTCTCCAGGGGATCTTCCTGACCCAGGGATTGAACCCAGGTCTCCCTGCACTGCAGGCAGATTCTTTACTGTCTGAACCACCAAGGAAGCCCATATATTACCTTAGGATATAAATTTACTATTCCTGACCTCTGAAGGAAAGTGAAGAATAGTTTTAAGTGTTCTTATACTTATGCCACAATGTTAAGACTCTTTTCCATTGAGGAAGTAAAGAACATTCTCAAAAATAGGTTATGTTTTCATCGGGAAGGGGAAACATCCGTTCTGTCCTCTCAAATAGAACACTTTTGGGAAAAGAACATTATGAATGTCATTTAGGTTAAAGCTTCTTACAGAGTGTTCCAAAGGTTTTGCACAGTTTCTTTGGTGAATATTGAAAGAAATCAGATGCTGGGTGGAAAAAAATCACTACCCGGATTCAGGTAGGGGTGTGTGTGTGTATCTTGGTATTAGGGAGTCTTGACCTATGGCAGTTTATAGCTTTGGTTTTCATCTGTTATTCTAGACAGAAGCTAAGCGGTCCCTGATACTGGGAGGAAATGGAGATCAGAAGGCGTTTATGATCACAGAGTAGTGATCCTGGTAAAGGATACACATCTGTATGAGCTTTTAGGAACAGCTACAAAGGCCCTCAACTTTCAAGTCAGAAAGGAGAATGTGATGTCGAGGGCAAACGGGAGAGAAAGAGGTGGAAAGGGGAGGAGGGAGGGAAGAAGAAAGGGGTTTATTGAATTAAGTTAGTTTAAAGGTAAAATAAGCTAATGAATAGTGAAATATTGATTCTGCTGGACGAAGGGTTCTTTTTTAAAAAAGCATTTCTAATTAGAGAAGAATTGCTTTGCAACGTTGTGTTGGCTTCCGCTCTACAAACACGGATCAGCCATAAGTATATGCATATCGCCTCCCTCTTGTGTTTCCCGCCCAACCCATCCCCCCATCCCACTCCTCTAGGTCATCACAGAGTGCTAGGCCAGGCTCCCTGTGTTCCACGGCAGCTTCCCCCTAGCTGTCTATTTTACACATGGCAGTGTATATATTGCAATGCTACTTTCTCAGTTCATCCCAGCCTCTTTCCCCCACTAGACGAGGGTTCTGCTCCTAGCAGGTTCTCAGCTTGCGCTCAGGTACGGTGGAGAAGGCAAAGCTGGACAGATGTCCGCTCACCTGGATCCAGGGAAGGCAGGGCGACATCAGCACATGACCCGCCCTGAAAAAAACTGCCCTGCACCTCTTCCAGGGTCCTGGGTGTCTCTAGGGGTCCCCAAGGGAGGGAGGTTGGAGTATGCCATGGGTGGTGTGGTTCTTGTTTCATCTGCAAGCAGGACACCCTCTGGTTTCCACTCCCATCTCTGGTGTATGAGCCGGAGCAGGAAAACCCTGACCCTTTCTCTCCACCCCGTTTCTCTCTTGTTGTGCCACCTGGCCATGCTCCTTAGTATCCAAAAGAGATAAAACTGCTCATGGATAAGCCAATGGGCTGAAGTGTGTCTCTGCAGGTCCTGACATTCCGATAAACATTTGAACTTCTGAACGCTTATTAAATAGAATTGTACCGCTGAAACTTCAGGGCATAATCTATCACTCCCTCCAACTTTATAAAACCGAGACCATTATCTTTCCCGTCCAAGCTCCACATAATGGTTGTACAATGATTTTTGTTCCTGTATGGAACTGGGAGAGACATACTTTTCAGCAGATATTATTAAAAGGCTTTTAATCCATGAAAGCTTAACTAGCTCAAATGGGTTGAAAGCACCGTTGCTCCTTTATTGAGGATACATGAGGCATTTTTATCTAATATCCACCATTTGCTATAATAAAGATTTGGGATCAAAATGTGTCATTTAAAATCTGTTCCTGCCAACAGTTCTAGACATTCATAACCTCTTTTATTGCCTTCTCCTCCTTTGAGAACGGAAGGAAGAGATACTCTGTTACCTCCGAAGTCCCTCCAGCATCTGAATTCAATTCTTCTTTCTCCACCTATAGGATACTTTAGCCTCATTCCACAGAAATGGCTTAGAACTTGAAGGAAATAGGAAATCTTGGATCTGAGCTCCATTGTATGCTTAAGGAAGCTGCCTTTTCACAGAGTATGTTTCATATCCGTTTGTCTTCAGAAAAATGTCAAGTAGTTTTGCACTCATTTTCCTGTCCAGGAGAGCTTTTTTCGACCATGCTGTGTAGCATGTGGTCAGTTCCCCAACCAGGGATCGAACACGCACACCCTACAGTGGAAGTGTGGAGTAACCACTGGACCCCTAGGGAAGAGTCCCCAGGAGTATTTTGACCCGCTCCTGGCTCACTGCCTTTACAGAAAAGGCTCACATACAACCTCTATGAAATAATTACCTGATAATAATGGCAACAGCCAATGCTTACTATGTGTCTGGGCTTGTTTGCAATTATTTTCAGATCTAATTTGTATACCTAATAAAAGAATGTGTGTGTGTACTAAGTCGCTTCAGACGTGTCCTACTTTTTGCAACCCTAGGGACCAGAGCCCACCAGGCTCCTCTGTCCATGGGATTCTCCAGACAAGAATACTGAAGTGGGTTGCCATGCCCTCCTCCAGGGGACCTTCCCGACCTAAGGATTGAGCCTGCGTCTCCTGTGGCTCCTGCATTGCAGGCAGATTCTTTATTACTGAGCCACCAGGGAAGCCTTAATAAAAAAAACAGCTACTACTTATTAGATCATGAGGCAGGCATAGAGCAAAATCTGGCTGTTTGGTTACAAAACATGGTCCTGGCCCCCCGGAGATCTAGCTCAACAATGTTCCCAGCATCCTTAGACTATTCTGGCCAAAGGGACATGATGTATGTATTTCTACCTCTGGTCCGTGTTGCCTCCTGCTGGGTCCCTCACGCTCTTTCTTCCCTCATCTCCTGGCCAGATGAAGAGGATGGCTGAGCACTTCCTCATGAGTTGGAAGGGCCCTGGGTCTCCGAATGCCTCATACGTCCATGGATTCCAGATGTATTTACCATATGCATCATAGACAAAGTATATCATGCCAACTCATAAGGTTTATTTTGCTAGCAAATACCATTATTGTGTTTCCCAGAAGCTTTCCTGATAAGATCATCAGACTTAACAAATCTAAACATAAGATGCCCAGTTACAAGTTGAATTTAGATAAACAAGGAATAGTTTTTTTCATGTAAGTGTGTTCCATGCAACATTGGGGGCACACTTTACTAAAAAATAGTTTACTTGAAAAATCAAATGTAACTGGGCTTTCTGTATTTCATCTGGCAATGCCATCTCCTAAGTTTACTAAGCTTACTAAGAAATGAGAGTAGTAGAGGAAGGGATAGTCTGGGAGCTTAGGAAGGACATATACACACCACTATATTTAAAATGGGTAACCAACAAGGACCCACTGTGTAGTACACTGTGCTTAATGTTATGTGGCTGCCTGGATGGGAGGGGAGTTTGGGAGAGAATAGATACATGTATATGTATGGCTGAGTCCCTTCTCTGTTCACCGGAAACTATCGCAACATTGCAAATGGTTATACACCAATACAAAATAAAAAGTTAGAAAAAGAAGTGAGAGTTGTTGTTCTTTCTTCCTTCCCAGATGCTCCCCATAAAGGAAGAGAGTGGACTGCAAGCCTCTGCTAATCCTTTCCTTCCTAACGGATATATAGAAAAGATGCTTTCTCTCTTGTTCAGTCACTAAGCTGTGTCCAACTCTTTGTGATCCCATGGACTACAGCACGCGGGGCTTCCCTGTCCCTCAGTATCTCCCAGAGTTTGCCCCAGTTCATGTCCATTGAATCAGTGATGCTATCCAACCATTTCATCCTCTGTCGTCCCCTTCTCCTCCTTTCCCAGCATCAGGGTCTTTTCCAAAGAGTCAGCTCTTCGAGTCATGTGGTCAAAGAGCTTCAGCTTCAGCATCATTCCCTCCAAGGAGTAAGGTTGATTTCCTTTCGGGGTTAATTTCCTTTAAGGTTGACTGGCTGGATCTCCTTGCTATCCAGCACCACATTTCAAAAGCATCAGTTCTTCAGTGCTCAGCCTTCTTTAAGATCCAACTCTCATATCCATACATGATACTGGAAAGACCATAGCTTTGACTATACTTTCTATCAATTCATTACCCATGTTCCTTTCACACAGCCATTAACACATGCAGATTCAGCAGGTTTTTTTTTTTTTTTTTTTAAACTACAGATAAATTAGGAAATGTTTTGGGTGTGGGAAGGACCTCTCTGGGAGGAAATAAAATAGATTGGGCAAGACATCCAGGACAGCTGCTGACACAGGAGGCAATCCTTTCTTGCATCAAGTGTTTGTAATCCTCCCAGTCCCACTTTCTACTATTTTCTTTGAGCAAATTTTTTTCTTTTCACATTTTTCTTGTTCCTCTTTTCTGTGAAATCAGAGTGACCTAAAGTTCAGAACACTTCGTAATCTGACACAAACAGAAAATACACAGTTAATTATGTTGCCAAACCTGTGCCCATTCTTCAGAACAGGCTACATTTCTCAGAAAGGTCAAGTGCTGTTGGCTGTGGACCTGCACAGGCTAGGGTGCTTGTGGTTCCCCATGACACAAACCCATTCTCAATTGGACTTAAATAACCAAGAGAATGTAATGGTCCTTATAAACAAAAAAGAGCAGCAGCAGGGTGGCCTTCAGGCAAGTCTTGATCAAGGTCTCATTTAATTTCTCTGTGAAGCGGTAAGCTGAGTTCCTCTTGACCCTGCTGGCATTGCTGTGATCCTCACAGCTGCTGCAGCTCTGCAGTGCACTTCCCAAGGGCACAGGCCAGAGCAAGGAAGCATGGAGCCCGGGTGTATACCCAGAGCATCTGAATCCAGAATCTGAGCTCATAGCCAGCAGACTGAACCCAGGCTGGATATTACGTGCATTGTGTTTAAACAGTTACTGGCCTCCATTCAAAGTCCTTACTTCAATCAGTAAGTGGAAGGTTGCATGCACACGTGCAGCTAAGTCACTTTAGTTGTGTGCGACTCTGTGATCCTATGAACTTTGGCCCACCAGGCTCCTCTGTCCATGGGATATCCCAGGCAAGAATACTGGAGGGGGCTGCCATTCCTCCTCCAGGGGATCTTCCCAATCCAGGGATCAAACCCACATCTCTTATGTCTCCTGCATTAGCAGGTGGGTTCTTCATCACTAGCGCTGCCTGTGAAGTCCCAAGTAGAAGGTTAAAGAAAATAAAATGTAGCAGCTTTCTGTATTTAGAGGATCTCTCTCTTTTATTAATCTTAATTATAGAGGTGATTTTGGCCAGTTCTTCAGCCTTTCGGTATATTTCTTTTGGTTAAGGGAGTAGAAGGTTAAAGAAAATCAGATGGAGTATATTTCTACATTTAGAAGGTCTCCCTCTTGAATGTTCATATTAACTGCACCAGTGATTTTTGGCCCATTCTTCAACCTTTCACTTTATTTCTTCTGGTTCCTGAAATGTGATAGGAGATTAAGATGGGGATTGTAATGAGAACAATGGAATGAGAAATTTCATCTATGGGGAAGGATTAATTACAAAGCTATTTTAACAACCTTTCCTGGAGCCTGTAGGAGAGAAATACTTGGGCTTGCAGTTATAGGAAAAACTATTTATTTAAGACTCATGCATATTTATACTAAATCACATATAAGAGTAAACATCAGATCAATTTTTGTCTTGTTGGCTTAATGCACCATAAAATACATGTTCCATAGCGAGAAAAGAAAGGATTTCTCTAGCAAGAAAAGGTTTAAATATACAAATATTTTGATAAACATAAATGCAGTTAATAAAAGAGTCTGATGTATTTTCCTGATGGGGGTTTACATGGCTTTTATAAGAATTTTTGTTGGAATAAAAATGAAATATGAGCATATTACTTTCTCTGACCAGTTAGTCTAATAATTTCTGCTATGTTCACATGGTCATTCTCATAACAATTCTTGTAAATATCATTCTTATAAATAAGAGGGTGTTTTGGTTAAAAATAAGCACCAGAAACTTTCAAAACTCTTTAATGCTAGAAGTTCTAGATAATAGAATGATCCTTTTAATGATTTCTAGAGTTAAAATTTTTTTTATTAAAAGAAAAAATGTTTAGAGGCAGAAGCTAAATTTCATACTGAAGGCATACTGCGTTTGTAGGAGGTTTCTATTACTCTAGGCTGTCCTGTATTAGATAAAATATTGCTAGTTTCAGCAACATATAATCCCCAAAGCTTAGTGGCCTGACCCAATAGAAGGGTATTTTAATGAAGCCTATTTCTTCCTCTTTAAAAAAAAGAATGTCTATTTATTTGGGTGCACCAGGTCTTTGTTGAGGCCCATGGCATCTTTCAGTTGTGGCATGTGAGGTCTAGTTCTCTGCATATGTGTTAAGTTGCTGAAGCTATGGACAGGCAGAACTGGAGTCTGCTAGGCTCCTCCACCCATGGGATTCTCTAGGCAAGAATATTGGAGTGGGTGGGATCTTCTCGACCCAGGGATTGAACCTGTCTTATGTCTGTCTCCTGCACTGGCAGTTGGGTTCTTTTCCGCTAGTGTCATCTGGTAAACCCCGACCAGGCATTAAACCTGGGCCCCCTGCACAGAAAACATGGAGTCTTGGCCACGGGACCACCAGGGAAGTCCCACGTTGGGGAGATATATTTCCTGCTTTTGGGGGGACAAAGGAGGTTCAGAACATCTTTCTTGCACCAACTGTTTCTTTAGTAACCTTAATTAAAAATAATCAACATCCCAAAGGGATCCACTTTGGGGTGACACGCTCTGCCCTCCTTCATCTACGTTTTTGATGTGTGGCCAAAAGAAAATAGTATACTAGGGATATGATGAACATCATCCTTAACATTTCAGATGATTTTTCTTCTGTGGACATAGAAGTTTTCAAGCATTGAATTGATTGTTTGGTTTTGGTTTGTGTGCCTATACGTGAAATAAATGCCCTTTTCCCAGAAAAACAAACAAACAAACAAACTCTGAAGTTTTGCCAACGTGGTTTCTCTGGATCTCCAAGCCCTCGTAAAGTTCAGTATTCACAGGAAGTGAAGTGAAGTGAAAGTTGCTCAGTCATCTGACTCTTTGTGATCCCAAAGAATTCTCCAGGTTCAGAATACTGGAGTGGGTAGCCTTTCCATTCTCCAGAGGATCTTCCCAACTCAGGGATCAAACCAGGTCTACCACATTGCAGGTGGATTCTTTACCAGCTGAGCCACCAGGGAAGCCCAAGAATGCCGGAGTGGGTAGCCTATCCATTCTCTAGTGGATCTTCCCAAACCAGGAGCTGAATTGGGGTCTCCTGCATTGCAGGTAGTTTCTTTACCAACTGAGCTATCAGGGAAGCCCGACATTTGGAGGGAGGGTGGAGCTACTGGGATTATCCGGGATGGGTCATCTGTTCTGGGATCTAAATATCTTCCACACTGAACCCAAATGAGACATGCAATCGAATTCAGTATTAATTGTTTTAGAAAAGTTTTCTTCCAGTGTATCAGTTTAAAATAGGCTGTTTTCAAAGTCCACTGGTCCATGTAATTCACCATGCAACTAAAATTACTTTCCTTCAAAATAGTATACTTTTAAAAGGTGGTTGTTTAGTTACAATGAACCCACGGGAGAGACGGATAAGCCTCATAGAGCATTTTATTTCATGGGTAATACCACTTGGATGGGCTTCCCAGATGGCACTAGTGGTAAAAAGCCCACCTGCCAATGCAGGAGATGTAAGAGACTTGGGTTCAATCCCTGAGTTGGGAAGATCCACCGGAGGAGGGCATGGCAACTCACTCCAGTATTCTTGCCTGGGGAATCCCACGAACGGGGAGTCTGGCAGGCTACAGTCCATAGGGTCCAAAAGAATCAGACCCACCTGAAGCGACTTAGCACACATGCACCATCTGGACACAGTGTTTTTCTGGTGGCAATTATAAGACCATGCATTTATACCCACCCTAGTTCTCAGGCTGGTCGTTCTGCTACAACTTCCACTCCAACTCCACTCCCTGCTTCCATCCCCCTCGCTCCTATGTCCACTTGGCTGTAGATGTTATTCTACAAAGAAGGGAGACTGAAGCTAACTATACATGGTCCTGAATTTATATGTATCAGGTTGGCCTCTTTCTTTCATTACAGTCAATCCAATTCAAATTGGCTTACATAAATAACACAAAATACATTTTGTGTTGCTAAAGTATTCATGAACAGTTTGGCTTGAAGGTTCAGCTAGATCCAGGGGCTCATCAGAATAGAATTTCTCTTAAACTCATTTCTTTCTTTCTAAAAAAATCTATTTATATATTTGGCTGCTCTTGGTCTTAGTTGAGGCGTGTGAATTCTTAGTGGCGGTGTGTGGGATCTGGTTCCCTGACCAGGGATCAAACCTGGGCCCCCTGCATTGAGAGTCTTAGCCACTGGACCACCAGGGAAGTCCTGTAACCTCATTTCTTGCTGTCTGCCATGTACGTTCTGTTGTGAGGCAGGATCTTCCCTCATGGAGGCAGCATGGGCTGCCTGTTCCTCTAGGCAGAAAAGTCCAGCAGAAAAGAGCATATTGTTTCTCAGTAGGTCCCACCAAGCCCTGGGATACACTCTGGTTGCAGCTTGGGTGGTGGATGGGGGAGGGACCTGGCTGGACCTTCTGGGCTCAGCCCCTCTGAGGCACTGAGCTGATGGTTCTGTCCACAGAATAGACGTTGTACATAGTTGCAAAGCATCTGGCAGTTGTGATGTCCAGCCATCACGCATAATCTGTGGACCGTGGGTAAGATGGCACTGCTTGTGATGGCAGCTTTTATAAATGCACCAGGTTATTGCTTCAGAGTTTCTGGATGCTGTCATTGGAAAAACAAAAAACGTTGGTTAGCCCTTACTCACCAAACCAACAGGACCTCGGCGTGGATGGGCAGTTGTCATCGCAAACCCCCCGGTGTGATGCTAACTCATTTCAGTTGTGTCTGACTCTGTGAGACTCTATGACCTGCCCGGCTCCTCTGTCCATGGGATTCTCCAGGCAAGAATTCTGAAGTGGGTTGCCTTTGTTCAGGGGGTCTTCCTGACCCAGGGATCAAACCCAGGTCTCTCAGTCTCCTGCACTGGCAAGTGGATTCTTTCTCACTAGTACCCCTTGAGAAGCCTGCTAAAATATAGACAGTTTGTGCTTCCTGAGGTGAACTCCTACAAGTTTTCTGCAGCAGAGAGCTCATTTCCTGCAGCCCACTAATCTAGTGGGACTAGGGGTCAACCCTCTATTTCTAGAACAATGATTGTGACCAGAAGCTCACCAGCCAGCCCCCTGCCCCATTTGCCCAGAAGCATTGCTCGTGTCAAGCATTCGCAAGTCCAAGAGACTCTGTCGACCAAGGGAGGAAGCTGGGAGTCACAAGGACAGGGATTACACCACAGCAATGCAGATGACTTCACGGGGAGCCTAAAGCACATCCTGACTCTTCAGTCTGGACTTGACATGAGCCTGGGTCTTCAGGCAGGGAGCCTTCCCTTGGAGCCCGCTTCTGGTTGATCCGACTCCTGTCTCCACCATGATTACTGCCCATAGATTTGCACAGATGCCAAGTGGAAGAAGCGGTGGGGGCCTGGCATACAGCTCTCACTCTGCCCACCAAGTACTGGACAGATGAATGGACCCCTTGTAACACACGTAAGGTGTCTTGGGACTTCCCTGGCGGTTCAGTGGTTAAGACTCCATGTTTCCCATGCAGAGGGTTCAGTTCCTGGTTGGGAAACTAAGATCCCGCAAGCCTGGGGCATGATCAAAAAAAGAAAAAAAGTGCCCTGTAGGCTGGCTCCTCAGGTCCTCTCCCACCCTTCTATACCTGTCTACTTGCTGAGCTCGTCTTGTTTTTACAAAGGATCACTAATAAATTCCTCTCATCACCTCACGTGTGTGTGTGTGCTCAGTGGCTCAGTTGGGTCCAACTCTTTGTGACCACACCGACTGTAACCCACCAGGTTCCTCTGTCCTTGAAATTTTTCAGGGAAGAATATTGGAGCAAGTTGATATTTCCTCCTCCTGGGGATCTTCCAAACCCAGGGATCAGATCTGCACCTCTTACAATTCTGGCATTGGCGGGCAGATCCTTTACCACTGTGCCACCTGGTAAGCTCTATTCTCATGAAGAATTGGAAAAAGCATTTTTGGTTGTTTTACATACAAGAGCTTAGTTTTACCCCCAACTGGCCTCTGCGTATATCTTCCCAAGCACAGGGTCTCCTTCCTTACAGATATGCCACTTAATATTAAAACAAGACATTTCAGTTTGTTTCTCTTGCCCCCTCTGCCTGTCTAATGCCTATCTCCCCCTCTCTTTTCCAGAATGATTTGAGTTAGACTATCATTCTTTCTCTCCACTTAGTGGTTCTGCCATTTTCCATGCTGTTACATTTTTTTTTTAATGTGGTGAACGTTTCATTTTTATTATGCCTAATTGTGAAATTATATCCTGAAAGTAATTCATTGATTGTCAGGACTCTTACAAGGTGCAACGAATTCCTCCCAGAGGAGAGACAATTGCTGAGAGTTCCGCTGTTTTCCCAGCAGTACTTGTATAGAACCTTTTGTTTTTCTGTTGTCGTTGTTCGGTCACTCAGTTGTGTCCGACTCTTTTCGGCCCCATGAACTGCAGCACGCCAGGCTTCCCCATCCTTCACCATCTCCCAGAATTTGCTCAAACTCATAAGCAAATGAGTTTGAGTTGGGGATGCCATCCAATCATCTCACATGAGACACATTCATAGTTTTACCCTTTGCTCCATTTCTAGTCTTCTCCCTGGCCAACCCAGCTGGGGGAGCTTGATTCTGCCATGGACTCTCTTTAGCACCCTCCACGTGATGGTAAATTTCAGAGCTGTTCTGGAACAGGTTCTGGTGCAGATACTTCTTTCCTTCCTCTGGGACAAAGCCTTCAAATTATGACTTAAATAAGCTGTGAAAAGCTTAAAACAACCATTTGCATGGCTATTTTTATAGTAGCTTCTCTACCATGTTTTTACAGCACAGGATGGGAGGCGATTCTGCTTTGTCTTCCGTTTGAATAATTTCTGATAATCATGTGTTTTTTTTTTTTTTCCCGAAGTGTGGATGTTTTAGAATGTTGTATCTAAAATGACTTGCATTAGAATGAGGCATCCTGTTTTTCCAAATTATGGTCTATTCCTTTGAGAGCTGACAGTTGTTCTCCTTGTTTCTGTGCAGACAGTTTTGTGTCTTGACGTGACTCCCTGTTTGACCACTTGGAACGGTTTTGCGGTTGGTTCTTTATTCTTTGTTTACGGCTGTGCTGGGCCTTTGTTGCTGTGCTCCGGCTTTCTCTAGTTGCAATCAGCAGGGGCCACTCTGCGTTGTGGTGCACCAGCTTTTCATTGTGGTGGCTTCTTGTGCAGTGGAGCACAAGGCTCCGGGGCCCACAGGCTTCAGTAGTGGGGGTGCACAGGCTTAGTTGCCCCGTGGCATGTGGGATCTCCCCTGACCAAGGATCAAACATGTGTCCCCAGCATTAGCAGGTGGATTCTTCACCACTGGACCACCAGGGAAGTCCTTTGCAGTTGGTTTTCTTGGACTGTGTATAGGTCTACAGGGGGACACTGTCTCGCTGTCTGCAGAAATTTTATGGCTCTACTTTCTCATCTTAGAGCTACCTTGTGATGATCGTTTGGGCTTTCCAGGTGGTGCTAGTGGCAAAGAACCTGCCTTTGGTTCGATCCCTGGGTTGGGAAGATCCCCTGAAGGAGGGCATGGCAACCCACTCCAGTTTCCTTGCCTAGAGAATCCCTTGGACAGAGGAACATGATCGGCTACAGTCCATAGGGTCACAAAGAGTCAGAAAAGACTGAAATGACTTAGCACACACACAGCCCTCTTACCAGGGCAGTAGATACAAAGAGATGGCTTATTCTGTGTTGTCTCATGCCAAGCCTAGCTCAGAGGGTCAGGCAGGTGGTTCATCACTCTGTTATGGAAGATATTTTTCACACAATACAGAAGAGATCCTTGAACAACCTGGACTTGAACTACAAGAGTCCACTTATACATGTTTCCCCATACACACTCTGACCTCCACCCCACAGTAATACTTAAAAGTGAAGTGAAAATGAAAGTCGATCGGTCATGTCTGACTCTTTGCAAGAAAATGGACTATATAGTCCGTAGAATTCTCCAGGCCAGAATACTGGAATGGGTAGCTGTTCCCGTCCCCAGGGGATCTTCCCAATCCAGGGATCAAACCCAGGTCTCCCTCATTGCAGGTGGATTCTTTACCACCTGGGCCAGGAGGGAAGTAATACTTGAGTTTTACACAGTTCATGGTTGGCTGAATTTGTGAATACAGAACGTCAACTGTAAGTTATGCATGGATTAGAGGGTCGGCACCCTTAATCCCTCATTCAAGGGTAAGCTGTAGTTTGTTGTGGTCAGATCATGAACTTCACTTGGATTTTGCAGTGTGGCCAGACTAGGAGGATGGACCTCTCAAGAAAGATGACCATGATTACTCCTCCCCTAATTTTTCTTTCTGAACATTTTGTTACTTGTTTATTTTGACTGTGCTGGGTCTTTGTTGCTGTAGACAGGCGCTCTCTAGTTGCAGCGAGCGGGGGGTGCTCTTCGTTGTGGCGCATGGGCTTCTTGTCTCACTGCGGGCTTCTCTTGTTTTGCTGGCTCAGTAGTTGTGGCACTCGGGCTTAGTTGCTCAGTAGCATGTGGGATCTTTCGAGACCAGAGATCAAACTGGTGTCCTCTGAACTGGCAGGTGGATTCTTAACCACTGGACCATCAGGGAAGTCCTATAACTTTTGCTTATCTTTGCTCACTTCACCCTTCTTGAAAATTCTTTGAGTGCTATCCTGTTTTATTAGCAGCTGTTCACAGCCATTTCACTATCTCAAAATCATCAAGATCAAGTTGCTTTTTCCCTAGTAATGAACTGCAACAGATGTTACCATGTAGGGTATTTGATTAAGGGATCAATGTAAGTGTTGGCATTCTTTTCTATGTACCCTGACATCACTCCCCACTCCCACGTCACCCCCAACCCTTCACCCAGAGGAGAAGTTGAGAGGCAAAATTAATCATTCTAATTATTTTAGTGTGAAAAAAATTCCCCTTTTATGTTCTTAATATTATGATGGGTACAAGCCAGGTCACACCCTGACTATGGTGATACAAACTGCCCTATTTCCACTGTAGAAAGGAGGCTATCTTAAAATGCTTTGGGGATTTTCCTGGTGGTCTAGTGGTTAAGACACTGCCCTTCCAATACAAAGGGTGTGGGTTCAATCCCTGGTCTGGGAACTAAGATCCCATTTGCTGCATGACAAAACAAACAAACAAACTCCATTTTTATCTATTACAAATCTAATTATTTCTTTTGTTCAATATAATCTTATAACTTTAGAGATCTTTTTAAACTATTAAGCCACTGAGAATCCCCAAAATGTTCCCTTGACCTCAGTAAATCTATCCTTTTGTATGTATAGAGTAAGCATCTCAATAAGTGCTATTATTATCAAAAGCTTCTGATTATATATTTCCACAAAAGGATTCTAGCTTTTGTCTTTTATCCATTAGAATTTCATTTCTTGAGGCTGGGCTGCATTCAAATATTAAAGCTTGCAAAAATATATTATCTCCTTATAAATTCTAGTTTTCAAAACTGCTATTTATTAAAGAAAATGACTAGGGTTTTGTATTGGGTCCTTGGATTGTGCCTATACTTTATAGTCTGATTTTTTTTTTCCTTTGAGACTTGAGGTGCAAATAATCAATGTAGAAAGAAACTATTTAAAATATTTCTCCTTAGCATCTAGTTCTTTTATCAATTGAGATTTCTAAAGATGAGAAAGAGCATAAAGTAAAGCAAGAATAATTACATAGACACTGTTCATGCTTCATAGAAAAAGGAGGAAGCAGATGTCATGAGAAGAATGATCAGATTTACCAAGTAAAATTGCCAGATCCCCCAGTTAAATTTAAATTTCAGATAAGTAATCAATAATTTTAATATAGGTATATTCCAAGCAATATTTGGGACATTCTTATACTAACAATTGGACTTCCCCTGTGGCTCAGCTGTAAAGAATCCACCTGCAATGCAGGAGCTGCAGGAGACACAGGCTCGATCCCTGGGTTGGGAAGATCTCCTGGAGGAGGGCATGGCAACCCACTCCAGCATTTCTGCCTGGAGAATCCCATGGACAGAGGAGCCTGGCAGGCTACAGTCCATAAGGTCACGAAGAGCTGGACATGACTAAAGTGACTTAGCATGCACATATTTAAAATTCCTAACTTATGTGAAATTCAAATTTAGTCAGATGTCCATTATGTCACCTGGAAACCCTAGTTCTGAGAGGGCTGATGGGGAGTGATGTGTAAACAAGAGAAATGAATGACTGATTTTATGTCTACAGGGAATCACCAGACAGTTCAGGGGCACAACATAATTAGGTGAGAATGAGAATAAAGAGTATATTGAAAAATCAAGATTGGCACATGAAAAGATGCTCACCATTGCTAATCATCAGGGAAACATAAATCAAAACCACAAAGAGATATCACCTCATATCTGTCAGAATGGTCATCATGAAAGAGACCACAAATGCTGGTTTACTTAGCAGATAGGGTCTAAAAGCCTGGAACTGTTTACCCCCCTCTGGAGGGGCTGTCCTGGGCAGATGAATTCATTAGATGCCAAAGAAAAAAGCAGTAGAGAGAAGGAGATAATGACTTGCTGAGGTCACTGAACATCATAGCTGAGAAGCCAGGAATCTAACCGTTGCAATAACAGCACTGGTGAACACCACCCTCTTGGCTTCAAGATCAAGCCCTGAGCCTTTGGAGTGGGAGCACTGACTCCAAGACCCTAGACTACCAGAGAACTAGCCCTAAGAAGTATCAAATAGTGAGAACTCACACAAAAGAAATCACTTGAACACAAGGCCAGGTATCAGCCAACCACCAGTAGCACCCTGTGCAGGATGCCTCATCTAAACAAAAAACGAAAGAAAAATACAAACCCAATCATCAGCAGACAAGATTACCACCTCACCCAACCTTGCTCATCAGAGGAAAAATAAACAAACAAACAAAACTCAGAACAAATCTCACCCTAAAGGAAGCTTACACAACCCACTTGGACCAGCCTTAGGAGGGCAGAAACCAAAAGGAAGAAAGAATTCAACCTTGAAGCCTGGGAAAAGGAGACCTCAAGCCACAATAAGTTTAAAAAAATAATGAAAAGGCAGAGAAATATTACACAAATGAAGGAACAAATTAGAAACACCAAAGTCCAAGTAAATGAAGAGGAAATAAGCAAACTACCTGAAAAAGAAATTCAGAATAATGATAGTAAAGATTATAAAAAAAAACCTTGAAAAGAAAATGGAGAAAATGCAAGAATCAATTAACAAAGACCTAGAAGAATTAAAGAATAAACATACGGAGACAAACAACACAATTACTGAAATTAAAAATACTCTAGAAGGAATCAATAGCAGAATATCTGAAGCAGAAAAACGAATCAGTGAGCTGGAAGATAAAATGGTGGAAATAGCTTCTCAAGAGCAGGATAAAGGAAAAAGAATGAAAAGAACTGACGAAAGTCTCAGAGACCTCTGGGACAATATCAAACACATCAACATTTGAATTATAGGGGTCCCAGAAGAAGGAGAGAAAAAGAAGGAGTATGAGAAAATTTTTGAAGAGGTTATAGATGAAAATTTCTCCAAAATGTAAAAGAAAATAGTCAATCAAGTCCAAGAGGCAGAAAGAGTCCCATACAGGATAAACCCAAGGAGAAACATGCCAAGACACGTACTAATCAAACTAATAAAGACTAAATGCAAAGAAAAAATATTAAAAGCAGCAAGGATAAAGCAACAGGTAACATACACGGGAAACCCCATACAGTTAACGGCTGATCTTTCAGCAGAAACTCTGCAGGCCAGAAGGGAACGGCAAGATATATTTAAAGTTCTGAAAGGGAAAAATCTACAACCAAGATTACTGTACCTGGCAAGGATCTCATTCAAAATTGACGGAGAAATCAAAAGCTTTTCAGTTAAGCAAAAGTTAAGAGAATTCAGTACTACCAAACAAGCTTTACAACAAATGATAAAGGAACTTATATAGTCAAGAAATACAAGAGAGGAAGAAAGATCTACAAAATCAACCCCAAACAATTTAAAAAATGGTGATAAGAACATATATATCAATAATTACTTTAAATGTAAATAGATTAAATGCTCCAAACAAAAAACACAGACTGGCTGAATGCATACAAAAACAAGACCCATATACATGCTGTCTATAAGAAACCCACTTCAGACCTAAAGACATATAAAAAAAGAAGATATATAAACAGAAAAACATATAAAAAGAAAACTACAGGCCAATATCACTGATCTTCATGGCTGCAAATATCCTCAACAAAATTTTAGCAAACAGAATTCAGCAACACATCAAAAAGCTCATACACCTTGATCAAGTTGAGTTTATTCCAGAGATACAAGAATTCTTCAATATACACAAATCAATCAATGTGACGTACCATAATAACAAATTGAAAGATAAAAACCATGTGATAATCTCAATAGATACACAAAAAACCTTTGGCAAAATTAAGCACCCATTTATGATTAAAACTTTTCAAAGAATGGGCATATAAGGAACCTACTTCAACATACTAAAGACCATATATGATAAGCCTACAGCAAACATTATTCTCAATGGTGAAAAACTAAAAGCATTCCTCCTAAGATCAGGAACAAGACAAGAGTGCCCACTTTCCCCACTATTATTCAACATAGTTCTGGAAATCCTAGCTATAGCAATCAGAGAAGAAAAAGAAATAAAAGGAATCCAGATCAGAAAAGAAGAAGTAAAGCTCTTACTATTTGCAGATGACATGATACTGTACATAGAAAACCCTAAAGATAGTATCAGAAAATTACTAGAGCTAATCAGTGATTTTAGCAAAGTTGCAGGATACAAAATCAATACACAGAAATCACTTGAATTTCTATATACTAAAAATGAAAAATCAGAAAGAGAAATTAAGGAACCAATCTCATTCACCATTGCAACAAAAAGAATTAAATATCTAGCAATAAACTTACCTAAGGAGGCAAAAGAACTGTACACAGAAAATTATAAGATACTAATGAAAGAAATCAAAGACCACATAAACAGATGGAGAGATATTCCATGTTCCTGGGTAGGAAGAATCAATATTGTGAAAATGACTATATTACCAAATGCAATCTACAAGATTCAATGTGATCCCTATCAAATTACCAATGGCATTTTTCACAGAAGTAGAACAAAAAATTTCATAATTTATGTGGAAACACAAAAGACCCCAAATAGCCAAAGCAGTCTTGAGAAATAAGAATGGGTCTGGAGGAATCAACCTTCCTGACTTCAGATTATACTACAAAGCTATAGTCATCAAGACAGTATGGTACTGGCACAAAAACAGAAATAGAGACCAATGCAACAAGATAGATAGCCCAGATATAAACCCATGCACCTACTGGTACCTTATATTTGAAAAGGGAAGGCAAGAATATACAATGGGGCAAAGACAGCCTCTTCAATAAATGGTGCTGGGAAAGCTGTATGTAAAAGAATGAAATCAGAACACTTCCTAACACCATACACAAAGACAAACTCAAAATGGATTAAAGATCTATTTGTAAGACCAGAAACTATAAAACTCTTAGAGGAAAACATAGGCAGAACACTTGATGACATAAATCAAAGCAAGATCATCCATGGCCCAGATCCTAGAACAACAGAAATAAAAACAAAAGTAAACAAGTGGGACCTGATTAAACTTAAAAGCTTTTGCACAGCAAAGGGAGCTATAAGCAAGGTGAAAAGACAGCCCTCAGAACAGGAGAAAATGATAACAAATGAAACAACTGACAAAGGATTAATTTCCAAAATATAAAAGCAGCTCATACAACTCAATACCAGAAAAACAAACTACCCAAACAAAAAGTGGGGAAAAGACCTAAACAGACATTTCTCCAAAGAAGACATACAGATGGCTAACAAACACATGAAAGATGCTTAACATCGCTCATTATTAGAGAAATGCAAATCAAAACTACAATGAGATATCATCTCACACCAATCAGAATGGCCATCATCAAAAAGCCTACAAAAAATAAATGTTGGAGAGTGTGTAGAGAAAAAGGATGAGAGGGAGGTTCAGAAGGGAGGGGATATATGCATACCTATGGCAGATTCAAGAGCTGGACTGTGAAGAAGGCTGGGTGCCAAAGGATCGATGCTTTTGAATTGTGGTGTTGGAGAAGACTCTTGAGAGTCCCTTGGTCTGCAAGGAGATTCAACCAGTCCATTCTGAAGGAGATCAGCCCTGGGATTTCTTTGGAAGGAATGATGCTAAAGCTGAAGCTCCAGTACTTTGGCCACCTCATGCAAAGAGTTGACTCATTGGAAAAGACTCTGATGCTGGGAGGGATTGGGGGCAGGAGGAGAAGGGGATGACAGAGGATGAGATGGCTGGATGGCATCACTGACTCGATGGGTGTGAATCTGAGTGAACTCTGGGAGTTGGTGATGGACAGGGAGGCCTGGAGTGCTGCGATTCATGGGGTCGCAAAGAGTTGGACACGACTGAGTGACTGAACTG
This sequence comes from Neotragus moschatus, assembly GCA_006410615.1. Taxonomy (NCBI): domain Eukaryota; kingdom Metazoa; phylum Chordata; class Mammalia; order Artiodactyla; family Bovidae; genus Neotragus; species Neotragus moschatus. Next base: position 2,503,814 of record SJYA01002444.1, read on the forward strand.
AACCGATGGCAGATTCATGTTGAGGTTTGACAGAAAACAACAAAATTCTGTAAAACAATTATCCTTCAATAAACAGATAAATTAATTTTAAACAAAGACCGCAAATAACAAATGCTGAAGAGGAGGTGCAGAAAACAGAACCCTTCTTCGCTGTTGGTGGGAATGCAAATTGTTGCAGCCACTATGGAGAACAGTATGGAGCCTCCCCGAAAAACTTAAAAATGGAATTGCCATATGATCCAGCAACCCCACCTTGTGTATATATCTGAAAATATCAAAAACACTAACTAGAAAAGATACATGCACCCTGTCATAACAGCATTATTTATTGCCAATGTATGGTAGCAATCTAAGTGTCCATCAACACATGAGTGGATAAAGGAGATGTGGTGTATAGGCCCAACGGAATATTACTCAGTCATAAAAAAGAATGAAACGCTGCCATCTGCAGTAACATGGATGGACTTGGGGGGCATCTTGCTCAGTAAAAGGTCAGAAAGCAAAAGGCAAATACTGTATGCTATCACTTACATGTGGCATCTAAAAAATACAACAAATTAGTGAATAAAACAAAAAAGAGGCAGACTCACAGATATGGAGAACAAACTAACGGTTACCAGTGGGGAAGTTAGGAGGGGAGCTATAGGTGTGAATGAAAGGGAGATACAAAGTATTGAGTGTAAGACAGGCTACAAGAGGATATTGAACAGCTCAGGAAATATAGCCAGTATTTTGTAATAACTCTAAAAGGAGTGCAACCTTTAAAAATTGTATCAAAAATAAAAATGATTTTAAATATCTGGGGTGATGATTGCACATTTCTCCCCCAGGATGGTCTTAGAAATCCTGACATCATGCAGATGAACTCGCAGAGCTTTCTTTGCCTAAGATATACGTTGGCAAGCAACAAGCAGGAACACTTGTTCGGACTCAGGACTTCATCCAGTCTGAGCCCCATGTTGACCGCCTGCCCTCGTGTTTGGAACCTCAGTTATCACACCTGTATCCAACAGCACATATATACTGACTTCCAAGCAATGTTCTGGGAAGGATATGTCTTGATAGATCTCATCAGAGACTGTCAGGGCACAACTTTGTTTCTAACTTATAGACACTGAGTTCTGGAGGATCAGAGACCAGAGCTGTCTTGTTCACTGTCTCACCCATAACTCCTAGCGAACACCTAGCACAGAGTCAGATTAAAACAAAATTTCACTGTAGACAAATGAATAGCAATACAGCAAGCCCCTTGCATACAAATTAGTTCTGTTCTCAGAGCACATTCGTTAAGTCCAACAAAGTTAGCCTACATACCCAACTAACAGTTCTTAAGACTGCTAGAAGGATTAATTCAGGAGATGTATACACAATATTTTCAATGATGAGGATGATAACTATTGCAGCAATTAGGCTTAGCAGCTTTCCCTCATCCTCATTTTTCTCCTCTATCAGAGCAGTTTCCCAACTTTTTTTTCCTGATTACTTCCCTAAGTAGCTAGTTTGCATCTCTGAAAGTTTGAAACTTGAAGTTTCACATGTAGGGGACTTACTGTATACACATAGTGAAGTTTGGCCAAAGTAAAATTGAAATAATCCTCCCACTCATTAGCTTAGAATGGTGTAAAGATGGCTGCTGTAACAGCTATTAGGGGGCAGGGACTAGCAGTTCCAGAGCCTCTTGATTTCCCCGGATGTCAAGTCTGCACAAAATATTGTTAAAATAAGTAAGTCCTTAATTTTAAGACTTACTGCAAAACTCTTTCATGAATAAAGTCATCCAACTGAAAGAAAGTGGGTGATGTCTACGGAAGAGAAACTGGAAAGGCACACACACAAGTACACAGAGAATGTCCACTTCATTGGGTAGAACACTTTTTTATTCTCATCTTTTCCTCTCTCAGTGGGGAGATTTATTTGCATAACAAGAAGCCAATCAACCATCAATGTTGCACAAACCAAAGGCATTTCAGCCCCTTTCTGCTAATTGGGGCTCGCATTGGCATTACTGGCTATATATAAATGTATTCCTACATCTCGGTGTGGTTCTAAGGATGAAAATGATCAACGTGTAATTAATTACTATTCATCATGGGATGAAATAGAAACCAACGTGATTGAGATGATTGTTCGCAGGAGCTGAACACTCATTTACCATTTAATAAAAAAAAACTAACTGATCATTTTGAGCCTAATAAAAGCCTAAGCAACCAAATTAAGCCTTTATTTTTCAGTCTTTAAGCATTTGCAGCATGAGGTTTGCTGCTACAAAAACAACCTAGTCAACAACGAATGCAATTGGAGTTTCTTCTGCCCTTTTAGCTGAATGTCTGAACTTGGCAAAATAGATGTGATTTTGTTCACTAGACTTTGTCATGAAGAATAAAGCGCAGAATATGTTCCGTTTTTGCTTCTCTTACCTAAAACCGTGTAATTCAGCTTGGGACTTGAACCCATGTGGCTGGGACTTGAACCCAGCCTAAACACAGTTTGGGATTTGAACCTACAGTCTTTTAATTAGAATCATTCACCTGTGTCTGGACTTCCTTAGGCTCAAGTTCTCTGTGTCACAGTGCAGGAGGAATTCTGTGAGAGACAAAGTGAGAACTAAGAAATGGATTTGTTTAGAGAGAAACACACTCAACAGACAAAGTGTGGGCCATCTCCGAATGCAAGAGAGAGAGCCTCAAAATATGACACAGTTAGTTTTTATGGGCTGGGTAATTTCATAAGCTAGTGAGAGGATTATTTCAATTATTTGGGGGAAAGGGCAGGGATTTTCCATGAACTGGGACATCACCTACTTTTTGGCCTTTGATGGCTGGCCTCAGAGCTCTCATGGCACTGGTGGGGGTGTCATTTAGATGTTCAGTTCAGTTCAGTTCAGTCCAGTCACTCAGTCTTTGCAGAGTGAGTGCAGAACACCAGGCCTCCCTGTCCATCACCAGCTCCCGGAGTTCACTTAGACTCACGTCCATTGAGTCAGTGATGCCATCCAGCCATCTCATCCTCTGTCGTCTCCTTCTCCTCCTGCCCCCAATCCCTCTCAGCATCAGAGTCTTTTCCAATGAGTCAACTCTTCTCATGAGGTGGCCAAAGTACTGGAGTTTCAGCTTCAACATCATCCCCTCCAAAGAAATCCCAGGGCTGATCTCCTTTAGAATGGACTGGTTGGATCTCCTTGCAGTCCAAGAGACTCTCAAGAGTCTTCTCCAACACCACAGTTCAAAAGCATCAATTCTTTGGAGCTCAGCTTTCTTCACAGTCCAACTCTCACATCTATACATGACCACAGGAAAAACCATAGCCTTGACTAGACGGACCTTTGTTGGCAAAGTAATGCCTCTGCTTTTCAATATGCTGTCTAGGTTGGTCATAACTTTTCTTCCAAGGAGTAAGTGTCTTTTAATTTCATGGTTGTAGTCACCATCTGCAGTGATTTTGGAGCCCCCCAAAATAAAGTCTGACACTGTTTCCACTGTTTCCTCATCTATTTCCCATGAAGTGATGGGACCAGATGCCATGATCTTAGTTTTCTGAATGTTGAGCTTTAAGCCAAATTTTTCACTCTCCACTTTCACTTTCATCAAGAAGCTTTTTAGTTCCTCTTCACTTTCTGCCATTTAGATGTTAATATATTACAAAAAAGAATATAATAAGGCTCAAGGGCTACTGGAAGTTGAATCGTCCACGATTTTGAACATAGTCGGTTTTAACCGGTTTTTATCATGTGCTATGGGCAAGTCATTCTTTTAAAGATTTTGCCCTGCTCTCTTCCCTCCTGTTTCAGTACTGGGATCCTTTTACTCTGCATGGGCATTCTTATCTAGATTAAAGAAAAAAAAAAACAAAAAACAACAGATTCTAATGAACTCCCTTTAAAAAGTATCCATAGCCTTTTCTCCCATTACAAAGTTAACCACCAGGTTATTTAAATGATTTTAATCTCTCAGGACTTTATCTTCTGTTTCTCCTGCACTCATTTCATATATTGGGGAATGTTTGTTCTGTAAGAACTATACCCAGGTTTTGGTATGTTCTGTATTTCCCAGACTCTTTTATGCCTGGGCTGGGTGATTCATTCAGGCTATTTGATCATATTTCCTATAGACATCTATACGTTTAACACATGAAAGCAAGGTCAAGTCACAGTCATTTGTGATACTTCTGGCTTCCTTGATTCCATATCTAGTCACTTAACTCATCCTTTGAATTCAGCTCCTGACTCTCCCTAACATCTGTTGTTTCTTTCCCTTTTCAGATGCAAGAATTGTGCCCTAGAACTGGGTTTTCGTGATAGCTTCCTTGCTGGACTTCTCATGTTCATTTGTATATGCCCCAATTCATCTTTCACTTGCCAGCCAATTAATTTCCCATCATATGATGGCTCCAGTTCCAGAATTTTTGCATTATCCCATACTGAAACTCTTATTATTAAACAGTAACAGTTGGAGAGATGCTTATCCCACAGAGATGGAGACCCATTACTAAAGCCCCCAGGAGTGACTCACCATCTACTGTGAATCACAAATGTTGAGATAAAAGGTCTTTGAATTATCCAGTCCTTGGAAGCAACATATTGATTCCCAGATGGCCCCCCGTGGTCAGCTTAAATGACCTGGTCTCGAGGAATTAGTACGATCGTGGTCTTTATCATTTGTATTTTACTTGCCCAGAGTCCTTCCCCATTTCATACAAATGTCGATCCTTAGTGAGTAAGGAAAGAGGCCGTAGAAATTCCTCACCCACAATTGGGAGGACCAAGGTCAAGGGGTCACACTTCAGCATCATTAGAATGGCCTGCGGGGCTTGTATACCATCCATCAGTGGTTCTCAAACTGCCTGACAGTTGTTGGTTGGGGGTGGAGCTGCTTTGAAAATTATTGACTTCTGGGTCCCACCTTAGACAGTGTGTTTTAATTGAGTGTGGCAAGGCCTGGGAGATGGAAAGAGAGATTAAGAGAGAGGAGGTTATGGAAGCATTATATTTGATAACAAAAAAAAATATTTTTCTATTTTTGCAGTCAGCCAAAACTATGGCATTCATTTACTTTGGAGTGGGAACAGACTTACATTTTTGGTGTGTACTTTGATTACATTAAAAATTTTTTTTTTGATGAGCTAACAATTTTTAAAGACATAATATGGAGGGTAGGCTATTATATTTCTCTCCCTAACCCCAAGCTTCCATACTCACCAAGTCCCATCTCCACGAATAGTGCTGTCCAAGGACCCGATACTGGAACCAAATTGGCACTTCATCCTCAAATTCACATCAAAAGTGCAGAGTAAAATTATTTTTAATAGCTATTACTGTGGAAAATTTTAATAGTATATTTTAAAATAATGATAGTGATTGCTGAGAAGTATACTCGAGAGACAGCAGTGGTGTAATTACCTACATCTTGTATCTCATACAATCTTTCCAATCAGTCAATGGAACAGGTACTATAATTTCCTCTATTTTATGCATGAGGAAATTGGAATTTTCTAAAAGATGATTTTTACCTGCTAAGTATCAGAGGCAGAAATGAAACTCCATTCTCTCTGACTCCAAAGTGGTGCTGGTCACCACTGAAGATGAATCCATTCAAGTGACCTTTCCACAGGGTGAGTAGGGGGCTGCCAGCAGGACCGATTTGCCTGTCCCCACCTCCCATCCCACAAGAACCTCAGGAGAAGAACTTCAGCCTCGTAGCTAAGGAAGGCTGTGACAGCTAGGAGTCCCACTGCAGACTGGGAAGAAGAGGTCTGACGGTCATCAAGCCATTTCCGGCTTCCATCTCTTTCCCCAAATACAGATCATCAGTGGCTATAAATTAACATTTTTATAAATGCCATAATTATTTCACAACTAACACCATTATGCCACAATGTTTTTGCCTGTGTTGACAGTGTTTATTTAGAACATGTCAACATTTACAATACTCCACAGTTTCTGTCAATTTGTGTTGGCATTTCTCCTTTTAAAAAAATGAAAGGAATTAGCTGGGCTTTTGTGGACTTTGCAAGGGGTCCTGATCTTGTAAGCGAGTTGCTTCTGGTGTGAAAAATACTGTAAATGAGAAGGGATGGATGTCAAGGAGAGGGTACACTTCCATCGACCGGAGTGATTAAGGCCACGGTCAGTGTTTGTTTGTCCAGTGATAATTTTGTCTCCCTGGAGAATTAACAAAGGGGTCTCTGGGACTTCATCAGTCGTCCAATGGCTAAGACTCCGCACTGCCAGTGCAGAGGGCCCAGCTGGATCCCTGGTTAGGAAACTAGATCCTGCATGCCGTAATTAAAGATCCCAAATGCCGCAACTAAGACTTGGCAACAGCCTAAATAAACAAATAAACATTTAAACAAACAAACAAAACACTCCAGTTTAAAAGCAAACAAACAAAAACCCAAAGAGGTCCCTAAAATGCCAAACAATCTCATCCTTTCTTGAAGATATGTTTTCTTCCATCCTGAGGCAGCACTGCCCTGAAGTGAGGTGTAAATACTGTCTCTGTCAAGGGTCAGAGGAACTGATGGGAAAAAAGATGTCACACACCTGTCCACACAGGTAAGCAAGGGGCTAAGGAGAGAGGCGGGCCTTAGGATCCTGGAGCCATGACCGGGGGACTTTGCACTCCTGGGAGCAAGCAGAAACACAACTGCGCACCTCCTAGCACCTGACCGTGCCTACATTCTCTCTGACTCTTGATCCTCAACGGGTACCCCAATTCAGCCCCATATTTACTCCATTAAAACCTTCGATGTCTCCAAATGAACCTATCTATGAAAGAGAAACAGACTCATTGACAGCTCTCATAGAGAGCTGGGGTGAGGGATGGAGAGGGAGGCTGGGGTTAGCAGATGCAGACTATTATAAAGAGGATGGATAAACAGCAAGGTCCTACTGTGGAACACAGAGAACTATATTTGAACCATAACTGAAAAGAAAAAATTTTAAAAATGTGTATATGTACATATACATTCTTTAAAAATATTATACATATATATAAGTATAACTGAATACAGATATGTATATAGGTATATATGGGCTTCCCAGGTGGCGCTAGTGATAAAGAACCTGCTTTTCAACACAGGAGACTTAAGGGATGTGAGGTTCAATCCCTGGGTTGGGAAGATCCCCTGGAGAAGGGCACGGCAACCCACTTCAGTATTCTTGCCTGGAAAATCCCATGGAAAATGGAGCCTGGCGGGCTACGGTCCATAGGGTCAGAAAGAGTTAGACACAACTGAAGAGTCCTAGCACACACATATATGTATATTTAGTATATATATGTACATATTATATCTAGGGCTTCCCTCATAGCCCAGATGGTAAAGAGGCTGCCTGCAATGCAGGAGACCCCAATTTGATTGCTGGGTCAGCCCTTGTGGCTCAGCTGGTAAAGAATCTGCCTGCAGTTCGGGAGATCTGGCTTTGATAACTGGGTTGGGAAGATCTCCTGGAGAAGGGAAAGGCTACCCACTCCAGTATTCTGGCTTGAGAATTACATGGGCTGTATAGTTCATGGGGTCACAAAGAGTCGGACACGACTGAGTGACTTTCACTTTCACTTTTCATTATATATATATATATACTGTGTATATATACGTTCTTTTAAAAATACTCTTTTATACATATATATGTATAACTGAAGCACTTTCTGTACAGCAGAAATTAACACAGCATTGTAAATCGACTATACGTCCATTAAAATATTAATAAACAAGAAACACTTTTGTTGTCTCATTGCGGAAATTAATACATTTTGTAAGCCCCACTGTAACAAGAAAGGCATGTTTGTTAGGGCAACAATCCTTTCAAAATAAAATGTTTTTCAGAACATGTTTGAAGGACCTGGCTGAAAAAAGGACTGGGCTGAAAATTTTCACTTTTCTTGGTACTGTGACTTTTATCTCGTTAGAATTCTATCCTCTAATTCTGAAGAGGGAGTTGTCTAGATTATTTAAAAGCTTCCAAATAGAGAGAACATTCCAAAAGCATAGTGGTGTTGATTCTGATGTTTTTGAAGTAAAAAATCATTCTCTGTTTGAGACTATAGAACCTTCAATCACTTTGTAAATGGATCGCTCCACACAAAATGTCCTAGCTAGCCCAGATGCTTTCTCCTGAAGGGGAACACTGGTTTTGGTAATAAATGCTTGTTATATTCTCTGTGGCTTATATGAACAGAAATGTAATCTACATACATTAAAGTTACATTCCTTAATCTGCAAGGAAGGACAGTGTCCCCTAGTGGACTCATGTGTACTCATGAGTACACATAGAGTGGACTCACGTGTACTCATGAGTACACATAGAGTGGACTCACGTGTACTCATGAGTACACATAGAGTGGACTCACCTCCATCAGTGCTTACCCTGCACCAGGGCCTGAATGGAAATCCTTACACCACCGTTTCTTCCAAGGTCACACCCAGAAACATTGTCGTTGTCCTTCAGTCGCTCAGTCATGTCAGACTCTTTTTGACCCCATGGACTGCAGCATGCCAGGCTTCCCTGTCCTTCACNAGAAACAGACTCATTGACAGCTCTCATAGAGAGCTGGGGTCAGGGATGGAGAGGGAGGCTGGGGTTAGCAGATGCAGACTATTATAAAGAGGATGGATAAACAGCAAGGTCCTACTGTGGAACACAGAGAACTATATTTGAACCATAACTGAAAAGAAAAAATTTTAAAAATGTGTATATGTACATATACATTCTTTAAAAATATTATACATATATATAAGTATAACTGAATACAGATATGTATATAGGTATATATGGGCTTCCCAGGTGGCGCTAGTGATAAAGAACCTGCTTTTCAACACAGGAGACTTAAGGGATGTGAGGTTCAATCCCTGGGTTGGGAAGATCCCCTGGAGAAGGGCACGGCAACCCACTTCAGTATTCTTGCCTGGAAAATCCCATGGAAAATGGAGCCTGGCGGGCTACGGTCCATAGGGTCAGAAAGAGTTAGACACAACTGAAGAGTCCTAGCACACACATATATGTATATTTAGTATATATATGTACATATTATATCTAGGGCTTCCCTCATAGCCCAGATGGTAAAGAGGCTGCCTGCAATGCAGGAGACCCCAATTTGATTGCTGGGTCAGCCCTTGTGGCTCAGCTGGTAAAGAATCTGCCTGCAGTTCGGGAGATCTGGCTTTGATAACTGGGTTGGGAAGATCTCCTGGAGAAGGGAAAGGCTACCCACTCCAGTATTCTGGCTTGAGAATTACATGGGCTGTATAGTTCATGGGGTCACAAAGAGTCGGACACGACTGAGTGACTTTCACTTTCACTTTTCATTATATATATATATACTGTGTATATATACGTTCTTTTAAAAATACTCTTTTATACATATATATGTATAACTGAAGCACTTTCTGTACAGCAGAAATTAACACAGCATTGTAAATCGACTATACGTCCATTAAAATATTAATAAACAAGAAACACTTTTGTTGTCTCATTGCGGAAATTAATACATTTTGTAAGCCCCACTGTAACAAGAAAGGCATGTTTGTTAGGGCAACAATCCTTTCAAAATAAAATGTTTTTCAGAACATGTTTGAAGGACCTGGCTGAAAAAAGGACTGGGCTGAAAATTTTCACTTTTCTTGGTACTGTGACTTTTATCTCGTTAGAATTCTATCCTCTAATTCTGAAGAGGGAGTTGTCTAGATTATTTAAAAGCTTCCAAATAGAGAGAACATTCCAAAAGCATAGTGGTGTTGATTCTGATGTTTTTGAAGTAAAAAATCATTCTCTGTTTGAGACTATAGAACCTTCAATCACTTTGTAAATGGATCGCTCCACACAAAATGTCCTAGCTAGCCCAGATGCTTTCTCCTGAAGGGGAACACTGGTTTTGGTAATAAATGCTTGTTATATTCTCTGTGGCTTATATGAACAGAAATGTAATCTACATACATTAAAGTTACATTCCTTAATCTGCAAGGAAGGACAGTGTCCCCTAGTGGACTCATGTGTACTCATGAGTACACATAGAGTGGACTCACGTGTACTCATGAGTACACATAGAGTGGACTCACGTGTACTCATGAGTACACATAGAGTGGACTCACCTCCATCAGTGCTTACCCTGCACCAGGGCCTGAATGGAAATCCTTACACCACCGTTTCTTCCAAGGTCACACCCAGAAACATTGTCGTTGTCCTTCAGTCGCTCAGTCATGTCAGACTCTTTTTGACCCCATGGACTGCAGCATGCCAGGCTTCCCTGTCCTTCACCATCTCCCAGAGCTTGCTCAAACTCATGTCCATGGAGTCGGTGTTGCAATCCAACCATCTCGTCCTCTGTTGTCCCAGTAACGTAGAGCATATGAACAGACTCCCCAGAGCTTCCATTATACCTATCTGGAGACTGTAATAAACTTAAATTGCTCACCAAAATGTTGATTGCTTGAGTCACACACAGCCACAGTCAAAGAGCTTAAACTTTTTGCTGTAAAAGGCAGTATGAATTCTTACGGCTTTCTGTGCTTCCAACACACTTTTCTGTTATTTTGCTAACTCTGCTGCTTCCCTTAGTGTATTGAAGTGTTGCCCATATAGAATGTTTGCTGGCAAGACCAGGATGATGCGCTGAAATAGTTTAATCAACACTTGTCGTTAAAGGGAAGTAATTTCTCACTCAAACAAACTTGCACTTAACAGGGATTTAACACCTTGTTGTATTTAAATCGATGATAACTATGAATCACTTGCAAAATTAGCTACTGGGCTTGTTTCCAAAGTTAGGGAAAATTTATGACAAATTTAATATTGACCAATAATATTTTAAAAGCTTTAAAAAATTTTTTTTCAGCACTGCTGCTTACAAGGAATTTATTAAAGACTGTAAAATGTTATGAAATAGACTAGTTCTCTTTCTGAAATATTTTAGTAGACGATATACCAGGTAACAGTAAATATAAAACTCCTTTATGTATAATCCTACTTCAAATTATGAATGTGCTTTAAAGTTTTCATGCTAAGATTCACCCCAAAATCCAAAATTGAAAAAATAACTCTTAGAGAGGAAGGATAAATTAGGGAATTAACAAACTACCATATGTAAAATAGATAATCAGGATGAATTTACTGTATAGCACATGGAATTATACCCAATATCTTGTAATAACCTATAATAGAGAATAATCTGCAAAAATATTGAATCCCTATGCTCTGTGCATGAAACTAACATAATACTGCAAATCAACTATTTTTTAATAAAAAATAGCTTTCAAATGTCACAAACAGTGAATACCGAGATGCTGAATTAAAGTGAATGTTAATTCCTTCGGTTGTGGTCTTAACTAAGCTGTGAAATTAACTTATTTGCAAATGGACACATATGAAACTCGAGGGGGTGGAAACCACTTGAATTTTCGCTCAAATACGGTTGCATGACCTGTTTTATTTACATGAACTGTGGGTTTGTTTCTGTCCAAGTTGATGTAGTGTTTCTTTCAATGTTTAAGACAGTTTATGAGAAATTATCCTTTGAGAATGAGGATCAAAGACCAAAGGTCTTGTGGTGGATCCACTTTGTCTCCAGATTAGTGGTGTTCTGGAAATTCTCTATCTGTTGTGATCTATAGACAGAGGTTCATGGCTGGACTAGAAGTAGTTGCAGACTTCACTTTATGAAGGACAGCTGAGGAAGACACGCATCAGCTTCACCATCAGAAGCCCTGAGAAGCATCTTTCTAGGTGACCTGCCTACCTTCTCCAACTAGCTCTTTATGTATGGAGTTACGGGGTGAACCCTGGGGGTCTAGGTGTTAAGGCTCCACACTTCCATTGTAGTGAGTATGGGTTCCATCCCTGGTTAGGGAAATAAGATCCCACATGCCACATGGCATGGCCAGAAAGAAAAATAAGAGTCATAAAGATTTGTTTATGTGGGTTCTTGTCTTATTATTCAGACTTCCCAGGTGGTGCTAGTGGTAAAGAACCCACCTGCCAGTGCAGGACATGTAAGAGACGTGGGTTCGATCCCTGGGTCAGGATGATCCCTGGGATGAGGGCATGGCAATCCACTCCAGCATTCATGTCTGGAGATGGACAGAGGAGCGTAGTGAGCCCATAGAGTCGCCAAGAGTAGGACACGACTAAAGCAACTCAGCACACACACGTCTTATTATTCATCTTATATACATACCTGGGTCCACAGCTTGGGAAGCTGCGGGACTTAGTCATTCTAGAAATTTCTCTCTGGCTTGTGTTTGAAATAATGTTTCTTCAGCTCAACTCTCAGCAGACAAAAAGTATGGGTTTCCAAACGGCACTCAAAGTGATAGTGATTGTTTTTCTCATCCTCTTGCCTCCAATAAAACAGAACTTCCATTTCTCTCGTTACAGTGAAGAAAATATGGTGTGTGTCCACATAGACTTGGAAACAATACATAAAGGTCACAGACTCTCTCTCACTTACGAATAATGGTATCTCTCCAAGGTGGGGACTAAGAAAGCCCACCGCCTGATCTGGGGCAAATAACAAGGAAACTGATGACTCTCTACTGTCACCTGGGCTTCCCTAGGACTTCAGAAGTTAAAGTGTCTGCTTGCAATGCAGGAGACCTGTGTTCGATCCCTGGGTTGGGAAGATCTCCTGGAGAAGGAAATGGCAACCCACTCCAGTACTCTTGCCTGGAGAATCCCATGGATGGAGGAGCCTGGTGGGCTGCAGTCCACGGGGTTGCAAAGAGTCAGACATGACTGAGCGACTTCACTTTCACTTCCACTGCCACCTGGACTTTGAGCAATATGCCACTAATTCACTGGGCTTTATTTTTATTATTTTTTATTGGAGTACAGTTGCTTTACAATGTTAGTTTCTGCTGTACGGCAAAGTGAATTCCCTATATGTATACATATATCCCCAATTTGGGGGGTTTCTCTCCCATTTAGGTCACCACAGAGCACTGAGTATGGTTCTCAGTGCTATACAGTAGGTTCTTATTCAGCTCAGTCGCTCAGTCATGTCCGACTCTGTGACCCCGTGGACTGCAGCACATCAGGCTTCCCTGTTCATCACAACCCCCAGAGCTTGCTCAAGCTCATGTCCATCAAGTAGGTGATGCCATCCAGTCATCTCATCCTCTGTCGTCTCCTTCTCCTCCTGCCTTCAATCTTTCCCAGCATCAGGAGCTTTTCAAATGAGTCAGCTCTTAGCATCAGGAAGCCAAAGTATTGGAGTTTCAGCTTCAGCATCAGTCCTTTCAATGAATATTCAAGACTAATTTCCATTAGGATTAACTGGTTTGATCTTCTTGCAATACAAGGACTCTCAAGAGTCTTCTCCAACACCACAAAATGTGGTCCACTGGAGAAGGGAATGGCAAACCACTTCGATATTCTTGCCTTAGGAACCCTGTGAAAAGTATGAAAAGACAAAGAGATAAGACACTGAAAGATGAACTCCCCAGTTCAGTAGGCGCCCGATACGCTACTGGAGAAGAGTGGAGGAATAACACCAGAAGGAATGAAGAGACAGAGCCGAAGCAGAAACAATGCCCAGATGTGGGTTAGTTATCTGCTTTATACGTGATATCAGTAGTGTATGACATTGATATATGTCAATTCCAGTCTCCCAATTCACTCCACTCCCTCCTTGGTATTCATACAATTGTTCTCCGTGTCTGTGTTTCATCTCTATTTCTGTTTTGCAAATAGGTTCATCTCTACCAGTTTCCTAGATTCCACATCTATGCGTTAATGTGCGATACTTGTTTTTTCTCTCGGAGCTTTAATGACTTTAATTGCAAGAAGACCCATTACTGCTGTTGCCTGTGCAGAAGGCACTGTCAGGACGAGTGACAGGACAGAGGTGCTTTATTACCAATGACGCTTTTTGATCCTGAGTTTCTTGCTCCCCAATTAGGGGTTTAAGGCTCTCTTCTGCCTTGATGGAAGGTTTGACCTTCTAAGTCATATTTTTACTGGTGAGAAGGAGGTCTTGGCTTTCCTAGAAAATTTTCTAGGAATTCCTAGGAATTTTACCTTCTACTTCTAAAGGTGGCTGAGATGGTAAGGAGTCTGCCTACAGTGTGGGAGACCCAGATTTGATCCCTGGGTTGGGAAGATCCCCTGGAAGGAAATGGCAATCCACTTTAGTATTCTTGCCTGGAAAATCCCATGGATGGAGGAGCCTAATGGGTTATAGTCCATGGGATTGCAGAGTCTGACATGTCTGAGTGACTTCACTTTCTTTCTATATCTAAAACCTACCTCCCTAAGGCTCTCTCTCTCCCTCTTCAGTCATGCAGTCAAGTACGATCCTTTGCAACCCCATAGACTGTAACCCATCAGGTTCCTCTGTCCATGGGATTTTTCCAGCAAGAATACTGGAGTGGATTGCTATTTCCTCCCCCACCCCAAGGCTCCACCCCATTAAGACAGAAAGCCCAAAATCTAATACTAACGTCACCATTAGCCAGTTGTGTGGTTTAAATACACTAATTTCAAACCTTGACAGTTTTCATGTGGGAGTGTTACTATGTGCTTCATATAGTGTTAAAATAGATAATCAATTTTGTTTGAGTCACTGGAAACATGATACATTTATTAAGAAATAAAAATGAAAAGCACTAACTTATCCTCAGGAGGACTTCCCAGGTGGCTCAGTGGTAAAGAATCCGCCTGCCAGTGCAGGAGATGCAGGTTTGATCCCTTGGTTGGGAAGACCCCTGGAGGAGGAAATGGCAACCCACTCCAGTATTCTTGCCTAGAAAAGCCCGTGGACAGAAGAGCCCGGTGGGCTATATCCCACAGGGTCGGAAAGAGTCAGACCTAGCTGAGCACGCAAACACCCTTGGGGACAGTCTTTAATTTATTATTAAAAAAAATTTTTTTTATGTGGACCATTTTTAAAGTTTTTATTAAACTTGTTACAATATTGCTTTTCAGTTTTTGTTGTCATTGTTTTATGTTTTGGTTTTATGACTGTGAGGCATGTGAGATCCTAGCTTTCTGACCAAGGATAGAACCCACACCCCCTGCATTGGAAGGCAAAGTTTTAACCACTGGACCATCAGGGAAGTCCTTCAAGGACAGTCTTTAATTTCTTTCTTTCTTTTTTAAAGGAAATTAGTATCCCAGTGAAAACAAATGCCTGTTCCAAGTGCTCACCTTCTACCCGTGGAACCCTAACCTCTAGTACCTCAGACTGGGAGCTTACTTGGAAAGGGGGTAATTAATTAAAATGAGGTCATACTGGAGTAGGATGAGGCCCTCATCCAATATAACTAGGGACCTTAAAAGAAGGGAAGTTTGGAGAGAGTGACATTGTATAGGGAGAGTGAGTCATGCGAAGACAGGAATTATGCTGTCATAAGTCAAGGAGGTCATAAGCTATCAGAGGCTAGGAGAGAGGTCTGGAACACACTGATATCTAGAGCCTGTGGAGGGACACGACCCTGTTGACACTCGATCTTGACTTCTGGCCTCTGGAACAGACAGAGAATCAGTTCAGTTCAGTTCAGTCGCTCAGTCATGTCTGACTCTTTGTGACCCCATGAATCACAGCACGCCAGGCCTCCCTGTCCATCACCAACTCCCGAGTTCACTCAGACTCACGCCCATCGAGTCAGTGATGCCATCCAGCCATCTCATCCTCGGTTGTCCCCTTCTCCCCCTGCTCCCAGTCCCTCCCAGCATCAAAGTCTTTTCCAATGAGTCAACTCTTCGCATGAGGTGGCCAAAGTACTGGAGTTTCAGGATTACTGTTGTTCTCAAGGCACCCAGTTTATAGTGCTTTGCCACCCTAGGGAAACTAATTCAGCTGGTCTGGTTGATTATCACCCTCTTCCAGCCCCGCCCATCTGGGTTGTGAAAGGCAAGCTTGCTGCAGTTCCTGCTATATGGGAAGCAAATGAAAGCACAGACTTGGAAAAAGTCATTTATCAACTCCAGGCCTCAGTTTGCTTTTTTGTAAACTGAGGGCAAGGGTATCTGCCTCTTAGGTTTCTTATCACACCCTGAAGTAGCCTGTCCTGAGTAATAAATACATCATCTTGGGACCTCCCTGGTGGCCCAGTGGCTAAGACTCCATGCTCCCAATGAAAGAGTCCTGAGTTTGATCCCTTGTCAGGGAACCAGATCCCACATGCCAGAACTAAAGCCTGAATGCTGGAACTAAATATTTGACACACTGCTAAGATGCGGCACAGCCAAATAAATGAATAAAATAAAACAAAAATGGGATTTAGGGAATTAGCTTGGTATTACTGAGCTCAGTTTTGAGAAGGGAATGGCAACTCACTCCAGTATTCTTACCTGGAGAATTCCATGGACAGAGGAGCCTGGTGGGCTACAGGCCACGGGGTCACAAAGAGTCAAACATGACTGAGTGACTTTCATTTCACTGAGCCCAATTATTGGACATGCCTTTTATCCCAAACAGCAAAATTACAAAACAGGAGAAAGTTAAACATGAGCGATGGTTGTAGCAGACAGAAGGGGCAGCTGAGAGCATTCCGAGCCTGATTTTTCACGTGACTCTCTTCAACTCAGCTTCTTAAATGACCAGAAAAGCTACTTTGTGAAAAAATGTGTACTTGGGAAAGAAGTCCAAGTTCCTATATGATACATAGTACTTTTTATTTTTATCATTAAGGCAAAACCTGACTTGGATGCTAAATTATTAATAATGTTCCTTCTACATTTGGGGAAACGTTTTAATTTTAAAGATGATAGAACACCATTGAAAATATCACGGAATTCGAAAACATTTATAAATAGGTAGCTGAATGGCTTATCTGCCAAAAACATATGCTAAAAATAAGAAAACAGATCAAACAGCAAATTCATCTGTCAGGTAAATATTTTTGGTAGGCTCCATGCTGCTAATGGAAAAATAAAGATGGCTTTTGTTTCCGTTTTGGGTGAGTTTGTGAGTTGAAGTCCCTTATTTGTTGTTTGCAAAAACACAATTTTCCTGTATGTGATTGCATCATTTCATTGTTAACGGACAGATGTAGTTAAAAAGGGAACACACATTACCCATAGCAGCAGAGACGGGGAGAGAAAGACAGACTTCTCTGCTCTTCTCTGATGGGGTCCAAGTTGTGTGAATCTTGGGGACCCAGTACAACACAGCCAACAGAGCAATTTGGTTTGGAGTGATTTTAAGAGGAGCATCTGGCCGGAGCAAGAAAATGCAAACTGGAAGAGGCTATCCTATCCTGCCTGAGACAGGAGTAAAGGGCTTAAGGTTTAGATACTTCTGCTGGGGAAATGGGACTTGTGGGTACCAAGGAAATTGTGCTTGGATAGGAAGACCAGAGGGTCTCTGGAGAATCCCTGGAGCTGTNAGAGGAGCATCTGGCCGGAGCAAGAAAATGCAAACTGGAAGAGGCTATCCTATCCTGCCTGAGACAGGAGTAAAGGGCTTAAGGTTTAGATACTTCTGCTGGGGAAATGGGACTTGTGGGTACCAAGGAAATTGTGCTTGGATAGGAAGACCAGAGGGTCTCTGGAGAATCCCTGGAGCTGTCCATTAGAAGAAGAATCAGCTTTTAATACTTGTAAAGCCACCTTCCTAAAATGCTTCTTAAATAAGAATATGCTCACTCTATCTATCTCCCTGGGGGTAAAAACCTTAGCCACCCCAACCTTACCTGACCTCCCCAGGTAAAAACCTGGAGAGGGGGAACACATTTAATGAGGAAAGAGCCAGACCTAATCAGGGAAAGCATCGTGTTCATGTCATTTAAATATTTGATTTACATAATTAACGTCATTTTTGGATTACACATTTGGACTTTGTTGTTTTAAAGATAGCATGATTCTGGGACTTCTTGGTGGCCCAGTGGTGAAGAATTCACCTGTCCACGGTTGAGCTTCAATCCTTGGTTGGGGAACTAAGATCCACAGCTAAGTCTGGCCATCAGGAATAGAGAGAAGCCCATGCTCCTCAACCAAGAGCCTGCAAGCTGCAACTAAGACCTGACATAGCCAAAAGAAAGAAATAAATATTTTAAAACTATTTTCAATAACAACAAAAAAAGATATCCTGAGACTGCTTATATGGAAGTGTATTAATTAAAATAAGAGTAAAGTGAAAGTGTTATTCACTTGGTCATGTCCAACTCTTTGCGACCCCATGGACTGTAGCCCAGCAGGCTCCTCTGTCTATGGGATTCTCCAGGCAAGGATACTGGAGTGGGTTGCCATTCCCTTCACCAGGGGATCTTCCTGACCCAGGAATCCAATCCTAGTCTCCTGCGTTTCAGGAAGATTCTTTACCGTCTGAGCCACCAGGGAAGCCCAGAGTAAGAGTAATTGGCATAGCAAATAAATCCCCCAGTCTCAATGCATTGATTGACACAAGAGAATTCTTCCCCCCTGAACTCCTGGAAGTCTTTTCAGGTGGTGTCTGGTTCCTTCTCTTTTGAGTCTATGAATGGAGAAGAGAAGCAGGAAGAAGACACTCTCCTTTCCACACACCTTGGTTCAGAAGTGTTGCATCACCGCTGCTCACACTTCATTGGTGACAACTGGTTATACATTCTTGTCCAGATGCCAGTGGGGGGCAAAAGCCACCCTAGGCTGGACAACTGCTTCCCTGAGACAACTTGGAGTTGGAAGAGTGAGTAACATATTTTTAGTGGATAGCAGCCTCTCAATGTCAGAAAGTGAGAGCTACCAACGCATGGAACTTCCGAGTCCTTCGCCAGGGGGTGTGGAAAGGCTCATCCTCTTCTCTGAGCTGGAAGGCAAGAGACAAAGAAGGAACTGTTTCTCCGAAGGCTTCCCTGATGTCCTGATGGTTCAGGGTAGCAGTTATATACGACAGCAGGGCTCCTGTGGACACGACAGCTTCCCACTGAAGCCACAGGAGAGACATGGAACTCACATAAGAGAGTCAATACAGACAAGTGTTATCCCTTTCATTTTCTCTTTTTTTAAAATGGAAATACAGCTGATTTACCATGCCGTGTTAGTTTCAGGTGTACAGCAAGATATTCAGAAATATATGTGGGTGTGTGTACATATATATAAAATATTTATATATAATTATTTTATTATATGAGTTTCCCTGATAGCTCAGTTGGTAAAGAATCCTCCTGCAATGCAGAAGACCCCAGTTTGATATACATTTATTATATATACATATAATAAATATATAATAAACTCTAAACTAATATTGTATATTGATGCGTGCATTTGGAATCTAGGGAGATGGTACTGATGAGCCTATTTGCATGGCAGCAAAGGAGACATGGATGTAGAGCACAGACTTGTGGACACAGTGGGGGAAGGAGAGGGTGGGACGAATTGAGAGAATATCGTGGAAGCGCGTACATTACCATACGTAAAATAGATAGCAAGCGGGAATTTGCTGTGTGACACAGGGAGCTCAACCCATGCTCTGTGACAGCCTAGAGGGATGCGATAGGGTGGGAGATGGGAGCGGGGTTCAAGAGGGAGAGGGCATATGTATACTTGTGGCTGACTCATGTGGACGTATGGCAGAAACCATCACAATATTGTAAAGCGATTATCCTCCAATTAAAAAAAAATTAAAAGTATATATTCATTTTCAGACTATTTTCCCCTTAGGCATTATTACAGAATACTGGGTAGAGTTCCCTGTGTTATACAGTAGATCCTTGTTGGTTATCTATCTTATATGCAGTGACGTGTATCTGTTAATCACAGGCTCTTAGTTTACCGCTCCCCTCCACCCCCTTCTCCTTTGGTAACCAGAAGTTTGTTTTCCGTGTCTGTGGGTCTGTTTCTGGTTTGGAAATACTAATAAGTTTCTTCATATCATAAAAAAAAAAAAATGTTGTCTCTTGAGATGGAGGACTTCGAGTTGAGGAGAGGCCAGCCAAACATCCGGGGACAACACCCTAGAAAAAGCGGGACTTTGGTTCCTGACCAAAGATTGAGGTCGGGGCAGAGAAGCGAGAGAGTTGAATCTTAGCCGCTAGACCAATGGTCAGTGACCAGGCTCTGGCCCTTTGGCTTTGCAGAAAAAGAGTTCCCACAAAGACGGAGTGTAGTGAAACAAGTAAAGTGTTCATGAGGAGGAAGAGAGGACAGTACCTGTGGATAGACACTCAAGTGAACTCAGAAAGAGAGTTGCACCCTCATGGTGACTTGAATCACTTTACAGGTTTCCTTTGGCCAGTCATTCTGATTTGCCTTGTTCTGAGTCAGTATTTGGTTAGTCTCAGGATCCTCCCATGTGCGCGCACACCAGCATCTCTCAGCCAAGATGGATTCCACCGAAGAAGCCTATGAGTAGTTAGCATCACTTAGCACCACTCTCCTTTTGGCCTCCACGGAGCCTTTCTGCACATGTGCAGTTGAGAAGGTCTCCTGACTTTGAGAATGAGGGATATGTGATCTCTCATCTCTTATCTTAGCCACGCCTAGCCTCCTCTTTTGATTGTCCTGCTATTGGTATTTTGAATTTTTGTTCACAGGGAATGAACTCAAATTGCTCACTCTGGGTTGGGGGCAGGGAGGGCATCCACCTCCATTCTCAACGTGAACAGGGCCATCACAAACTCTGGATCTACATGGTTCCCTGCTGTGTGGAGGGGAAGGTGATGGGATTGGGTACTTGGGCAGGTGGGTGTGGAGCGGGGGCTCCTGATTTCAGGCAGAAGCTAAATGATGACAGATTGTGTTACCCACCGAGGGTTTGGAGCTTTAGCCTGAAGGTAATGATGAGCCTTTGGAAAGTTGTCAGCAAGAGGTGGCCTAATTAGATTTGCACTTTAGGAAGACATTCTCCCTGCCTCCTTCTCTTCCTGGGCTCACGTTAGAGTGTGTATCAATATTTTATCTTCAATTATACATTCCATAAACAAACAAACTCCAAATGCCACTGAAAAGGAACATTACCTTACATAGCTTATGGGGTTGCACAGAGTCGGACACGACTGAAGTGACTTAGCAGGAGCAGCAGCAGCATATGTTAAAACACTGATGGTAAGATGGACCTAAAATTGAGTGATAAGAAACTGAGAAGAAAAGTCACGTGAAAATAAGAAATGCTCAGAGTTCCTTCGATGTCTTCCCAATTTCTTTCTCCAGCAAGCCCAGGTTCTCTGAGTGCTGACCAGAACTTATGGTTCTGATTTACTTATTTTTTTGCTATGCTAGGTCTTCACTGCTGCACGGGCTTTCTCTAGTTGTGACTAGTGGGGGCTACTTTAGTTGGGGTGCCCAGGCTTCTCACTGCAGTGACTTCTCTTGTTCTGGAGCAGGGGTTCTAGAGAGCTGGCTCAGTAGATGTGGTGCCTGGATTTAGTTGCTCCATGGCATGTGAGATCTTCCCAGACCAGAAATCGAACCAGTGTCCCCTGCATTGGCAGGCAAATTCTTAACCACCAGCTCACCAGGGAAGCCCCAGGATTTATATTTTTATACACATGGTTTTACAGAAATATATTCTGCCTGACTGTATACCCTTCAACCTGTTATGCTGTAGGTATTAAATGGATGCATACAAAAGAGTTGAACTAGAAAATATCAGATCATTTGAAAGGAAAACCAAAAGTTCCAATGTGGATGAGAAAGGAAATGAAAATACTAGACATTTGGGAGAAAAACTGTAAAGAAAATTTGTAAAAATTAACTATGTGAAAAAAAATCAAAGCCCTGCATGATATAATTTAAAGAATCATACATTTCAACCAGACTTGTGACAAATTTAAACAGAACAAAGCCCTAACAGTCCCATCTGCCCATTTTCCCTTGCCTGGAGGCAACCATTCTATTTTGACAAATTTGGGGCATTTTATCTCTATAGTTCTAAGTAGTATGTTTTATTGAAATGTTCCTTTTCATTTTGGTTTTTGCTAACTCTGTTAAAAGAAAATTCAGAGAGGGCTTGGTGGTCCAGTGGTTAAAAATCTGCCTTGCAATGTAGGGGACATGGGTTTGATCCCTGGTCTGGAAAGATTCCACTTATCGCAGGGCAACTAAGCCTGTGAAAAGCTGTTGAGCTTGTGCTCTAGAACCCGTGAGCCACAGCGGTTCATGTGCCTAGAGCCTGTGCTCTACAAGAGAAGCCACTGCAGTGAGAAGCACACAGAAAACAACTAGAGAGTAGCTCCCACTCGCCTCATCTAGAGAAAGCCCTTGTGCAGCAAAGACCCAGAGCAGCCAAAACTAAATAATAAATGAATAGTTTTTTAAAAAACAAAATTCAGAGAGCTTCACTTATGACTCTCAGGACTCACATTCGAAATGGGGTTAATGATCTCTGTCTTTCACACACTACAAGAAAGTTGCGGGGATCACATTGGCTAATGGAGGTGACAATGATTTCGTATATTATACGTGACGTAAATAGAAGGCCTATTATTACCTGATTGTATACTGCTGCTAAGTCGCTTCAGTCGTGTCCGACTCTGTGCGACCACAGAGACAGCAGCCCACCAGGCTCTCCTGGCCCTGGGATTCTCCTGGCAAGAACACTGGAGTGGGTTGCCATTTCCTTCTTCAATGCATGAAAGTGAAAAGTGCAAGTGAAGTCGCTCAGTCGTTTCCGACTCTTAGCGACCTCATGGACTGCAGCCTACCAGGCTCCTCCATCCATGAGATTTTCCAGGCAAGAGTACTGGAGTAGGGTATACTAGGATGTTGAAAACTAGACTTATCTCTAGGTCCTAGTATAGAATACTTAGCAAATGACGGGATTTCAGTACATGCATGTGGCATGACTGCGTGAATATATTTATACACATTGTCCAAAACTAAGTTATGTAACATAGAGAAATTTTCACAGTGGGTATGAATCTGAGTGTGCTACTGAAGATAATCCTGGTTGCTGTGACAAAGAAACAACACTATGATGGATATATTTGGTACCTTGATTATGGCGATGGTATATAATGTTATGTGCGTGCTCATTTGCTTCAGTCTGTCTGACTCTTTGCGCCCCTATAGACTGTAGGCTGCCAGGCTCCTCTGCCCATGAGATTCTCCAGGCAGGAATACTGGAGTGGGTTGCCATGCCCTTCTCCAGGAGATCTTCTTGACCCAGGGTTTGAACCCACATCTCCCGTAGCTCCTGCATTGCAGGTAGATTCTTCACCACTGAGCCACTGGGAAATGATCTGGTATTATGTTTAACGTATGCATATGCCCAAATCCATCAAAACATATACATTAACAATGTACAGTTTTTTTCTATCCATTATACCTCAATAAAGATTCAAAAGTAAGCCTAAAAATACAAAGAGATTCAAGAGAAGTATATTTCTCACTGGTAGGACCCTCCGTGTGGTTTTTCTAAATTACAGAAAAATTAAACTTACTCTTCTAAGCAGTAATTTGTTCCATATATATATGGCTTTGCCAGATTCAACACAAGGCTTCTAAAACGGACATATTATCAATATTATCCCATGACAAGATGAAAAAAAAGGAAAAAAAAAAAAAGCAGAGAAAGCACATAGGCATCATTTTCCCCTTCAATATTTATTTATTCACTTGGCTGCTCAAGGTCTTAGTTGCAGCACAGGAATGTGGGATCTTTAGTAGCAGCATGAAACTCTTCGTTGTGGCGTGTGGGATCTAGTTCTCTGACCAGGGATTGAACTCCTGCATTGGGAGTGTGCAAAGTCTTAGCTGCTGGGCCATCAGGGAAGTCTCACATCTGATCTTGAGATACTTACTATCTACTCATATTTCCTAGTCAAGGTTTGGTCACATGACTCCATCTAAATGACAGAGAATGAGATGCTAGCATGAGAGACTGCTCCCAGCAAGAGCAGCAGAAAGGCGTATTCGATGAACAGGTGGCCATGCTGTCACTGTCTGTATCTCATCCACCCAGATATTCTGGTTCAGAGCCGATGCTCTGTTTAGAGCTTTCAGTGTCTGTGTTAAACTGTGTGTGTGTGTGTGTGTGTGTGTAAGATGCAAAAGCTATTCTTACTATGTTTCAAAATATAAAGACATATGCAGTATTTTCCACATTATGGCACAAAATTTCTTTCCTATTTTTTTTCTTTACAGAGATCTCCCCAGGCCATATCTATGATTGTTGGGGGTTTCATCAGGGCGAGGATTCTATATATTCTTCAGACTGTCCAGTCAAACCCTGGACACTGAATTGGTACTGAGTAGATATATTAGCCAGAGAAAAATATTTTTTAAATATTCAGGTATACTGACTAGACTTTTTTTCTTTGCAAGCTAATCAACTTGAGTTAACTTAAGCAAAAGGTGATTTGATGAACAGAGGTTGGGACATTCTCAGAATTAGTGAGCTTGATATCAGCCTAGGGAGAACAAGGCAGCCCAGGGAGACTGGGAGTGGGGACTTCATTAATGCTTCTTTAGCACAAAAGGACTAGAAAACAAACCACTTTGGGAGTGAAATGGAATACAAGCTATATTCTGTTCTTTGGATCTCTGTTCAAGGTGACAGGGAGGGTAACAGTGGTCTAGCTTGGCTCACATGACCAGCAGAATAGAATGCATTTGATGCTGAAAAAGAATTCTAATGCAAACAAGTAGGGGATTGTCAGGAAAGAGCAACTAGTTCTGGGGGAGTACATGGAGAAATGAATACATAAGTGGCCAGCGCATTCTGTCCATACCTTTTTTATTTTATCAAAGCACCTAGTCCTCTAGTGGATAAGTATTATTTGCACTACAAGACTCTAATCACTCACCATTGAAAGGAACACCAAAGGAATTTTGACCCTCCTCTGCTAGTTGGTTTTTAACATTAGCATTACTTGAGGTCAAGGAAACATACTACTACATCTCATTCTTAGTTCAAAGCTCAGAAGCGGTTAACT
Source organism: Neotragus moschatus (assembly GCA_006410615.1). Taxonomy (NCBI): domain Eukaryota; kingdom Metazoa; phylum Chordata; class Mammalia; order Artiodactyla; family Bovidae; genus Neotragus; species Neotragus moschatus. Next base: position 2,528,594 of record SJYA01002444.1, read on the forward strand.
TGCCATTGCTGTTGTTCAATTGCTCAGTTGTGTCTGACTCTTTATAACCTCATGGATTGCAGCATGCTGGGCTTCCCTGTCCTTCACTATCTTCACTATGAGTGTGTTCAAACTCATATCCATTCAGTAGACGACGCCATCCAACCATCTCATCCTCTGTCTCCCCATTCTCCTCCTGTCCTCAATTTTTTCCCAGCATCAGGATCTTTCCCTATGAGTCGGCTCTTTGCATCAGGTGACCAAAGTATTGGCTTATTATAAATTACTCCTCATCAGGGGCTTAAGTAGATACCATATAGATTAAATCAATTGCTAGCAGGAGCTGAGATTAAGTTTCTTCCACTTATGGGTTCATCATAGAATTGAAATTCAGTTAGAGAAAACTCTTTCTCTCCCTCTCTCTGTATACACACACTTCTCCCATCTTCTCCCCTCTTACTATCACACACACACACACACACACACACATACACTGAACAGTTTGGATCAGAGAAATTTTTATTGCAGGGTCTAGCAAGGAGAACAGATAGTTTTTGTTCAGAAACCTGGAACTCCCCAGTGGCTTAGGGGGAGAGTTTTATAGGCAAAATTTGGGAGGAAGGCTGCAGAGCATGAGACTTCCTTCTGATTGGTTGGTGGTGAAGTAACAGGGTGGTGCTCCAGGAATCTTGTGCTCAGCCTGAATTTACCATCCTCCCCTTCCGTGGAGGCCTAAATGCCTGCAGAAAAACTCCGAGATACTGTTGTATGTATTCCTTGAGGAGGAACCAGGACCCTGCCCCAAGGCTGCGCTATTGTTTCCAGAATGCCCTTCCTGTGACCCTGTATTCCCTCCGTCTCCTGATTAGTATCTGTTGGAATCTGCCCTTTGGAACTCAGGCAAGGTCACGGAGGCTGAAGCCTTTATCCTACAAATAAGAATATGTGCTCAGTAGTGTTCAACTCTTTGGGACCTCAGGGACCTGATAGGTTCCTCTGTCCATGGGAGTCTCCAGGCAAGAATACTGGAGTGGGTTGCCATTTCCTCCTCCAGGAGATCTTTCTAACCCAAGGATCAAACCCATATCTCCTGTATCTCCTTCACTGGCAGGTAGATTCTTACTGCTGTGCCGCCTGGGAAGCCCCATGAATAAGAACGGGGATCTGAAAAGGGTTTTGTGCCCAGGAAGGCCCCATAGGGTCTTGCTTGGTTTCAGCCTCAGATCCCACCTGCTCTCCTTTGTCTGGAATATATATGTGAATAGAATTTATATGTGCAATAAAACTCACATATCTGATTTTTTCGTGGCAAGATCAGAAAACGTTAAACATGAAAAATTCTTTTCTGCCCTTTGACCTCTCTTCTCCCCACACCATGCATTGGGTATGTGCGTTAGGGATCCACCAAATGTTCCCCTTTGGCAGAAATACCTGCTCAGCCATAAAGATCAATCCTCTTCCAGTGTTGGGGAAAACACTGACTGAAACTACACCTCTGGGCAGGCGAGACAGTAACCATTTGCTTGGGTTATCATACCAACAGGAGGTCCTGGTAAGGAACATGGGACTAACAAGCTAGCACTGGAAGAATTTGGTAAATATCAAAAAGAGAGAGGAGACATCAGTCCCACCAACCTTTCAGAATACTCCTCCCTGGAATCCATCTTGGCTGAGTGATGCCCATGCCACCAGTAAGGACCCCAAGTCAGAGACAACCCAGAAACGAGCCTCATCAGCCTCAAAGCCAAGACTGTGAGCCACACGGCAGAGCAGTCCTCCTGGGCTCCCTCGCCCTCCTGCTCTCCGCCTGGGCGCCCCTTCTCAATAACATCTCTTGCTTTGTCAGCATGTGTGTCTCCTCAGACAATTCATTTCAGAGTGTGAGACAAGAGCCCACTCTTGGGCCCTGAAAGGGGTCCCTCTACCTGCAACACTGGAACCAACAAGACAGCTCCTTAAAAGATAACATTTCTTCTTGATCTTGTAAGGGGCTCACATGACTCACCATAATGGCACCTTCATCTGGATTATGTAAACTGCTAATAATACGACATCATTTCATGAACAGCCCTCGGTATCAAAAATCTAGATAAACTACATCTTGACAACCAATGGGTGGAACAGTTCTCAGAGCTTTCTGAAATGCTCTTCCCAGGTTATAATCCTCAAATTTGGCTCAAATAAAATTTTCCATTTCTTTGTTAGGTTGACTGATTACTATTTTGTCAACATATACCTCACCTTGCCTGATTGTCTTTGGAATTTTTCATACTTATAGGATTCCCTATGTGAATGTTAATACCTTTTTCCACCTCCCCCCCCACCCCCACCCCNCAAACCCAGGTCTCCCACATTGCAGGTGGATTCTTTACTGGTTGAGCCACAAGGGAAGCCCTGGTATGGGTTATTTATATCTTCTACATCCAAGTCCCTTCTCATATATATGATTTTCAAATATTTTCCCCCATTGAGGGCTGTCTTGTCACTTTCTTAGTCATGTCTTCTGGTGAACAGAAGTTTTAAATCTGATGAAGTCCAATATCCATTTTTTTCTTTTGTCACATATGTTTTCGGTGTCATAACTAAGAAACCATTACCTAGTCCAAGGTCATGAAGATTTACTTTCATGTTTTCTTCAGAGAGCTTTAGAATTTCAGAACTTACATTGAGGTCTATAATCCAATTTTGAATAAGTTTTGGTGTATGAGGTAAAGAAAAAGTCTAGTTTTATAAGCAAGCTGGGATGACAGTCCTGCCATAATCTGAATTTTAGATCTCTGAAATTTCTGAAATTCAGAGAAATCTGAATTTTTAAATAAGAAATCCTATGTATTTGAAATTTTGGTAACTAATTTTTTAACATGATAGGATCAAAATTTCAAAAACATCTGTGGGTCTGATTTGGCCACCAGACCACTTTCAATCTCTTACTTTAGCTCTTTGCGCCTCGTTTTCCTCAACTATAAAGTGAAAATAAGAATGCTTGACTTGAAGAAGAGCCAGGATTTGCAAATTCATAATATTAAATCATGGCTCTTAGAATATCCCGAATATTCCATAAATGTTGGTTCCTCCAGTTATCCCCAGTAACTTATTGACCTACAAATTCTCTTTTGGTTCCTTCCCCAGAGAAATCTGCATATAACAGGCAGAATTAAATGACCACACAACTCTGATTGATCAACCAAAAAGGAATCACCATTTGGGGTTCTAACTAAGTGGCATATGAAATTCCAGAAAGAGCAATTTGTAAGCCCAGAGGAAAAATTCGTAAGTCAGGTCAAGCCTTTGACTTACTTTCTAACTTACTGATGCTCTTTGCGCAGCTCTTGTATTTTGGATACATACCCCATGCTCAGTACGTTTGGTTGAATTCCTTTTTCTTTCTTTTAGTCTCTGTGTCTTCTTTGCCCTCTTTTTATTTCAGGAATGAAGGTATTGTGAAAGCATTCCATTTGCCCATTTTTCTTTCTAGGTATTAGGCAAGAATTAAGCCCTGTGAAGGCAGGAGTTCATACACGTGGGTCACTGCTACAGTCTGCTGTCTATCAGCTGATAGAGGGTCAAGAAATCACAGTTCAATGATATGTAAGTTTTCATTGTGCTGGGTTCCTTCCTCTCTTTGCCAGGCAGAGGGTGCACGGCTGAAATGAAGGGTGAGGCTGAAGGTGCTCAGGATCCAGGTCCTCGCCCCAGCACGCAGGGAATGACAGGTGACGGAGGCGGTTCCAGGCATCAGGGCGTCACCAAGGACCTGCCGCGTGCTCCTCTCTGCCCTTGGTGCAGCGCTTAGCGCTTACTGAACAGCTCACCCGATGAATGCCGTTTTGAAAGCGTCCTTGCTGCTTCATTTGAATAGAGATTTTTATTTATTCCTCCTTACACTAAATTTGTATCATGGGTGGGGTGAGGAAGACAGCGGCCCCATCAGTGAGTTCCTTCCATCTGTTTACCTCCATCTCTGGGCCAGGGAGCGACATCCGTGTCACCTGCGGAGGCAGGCGCTCCACTGCCCTGGCGTCTGGAGAAAAGACGCCTCCAAGACGAAGATTCTGGAGCATCTTTAATTTTCCCGAGTTAGCTATTTAATCAGCTTCCAGGCCTCGCTGCCAAGACTGAAGAATTGCAGAGCAGAGTCATGGCTCCTGGGCTTTTGGTGCCCCGTGTGCTGGCAGCTGCCACCGGCTCCTACCTGTGACCCGCTTAAAGGCTTCCCGAAACGGCCCAAAACAAACTTTCTCCACCCATTTCGCTTTCTTCTCCAAGTCGATCAGCAATGTCAATCAAGTCTGTGTGCTCAGTTAGGAGTGTGAAGGCGTCTGAAAACCAGACCACCTTTCCTGGAGGCCCAAAGTGGCTGTGCGTCTGCCGGATAAATAACCTCAGTGACTGTGTCAAGGGCGGGAGAAGGGGGCCACAGACAAAGATCAGAAGTGAGCTGGGGTTGGGTATCAGAAGGCCCCCAGGGACCACTCTTTGGATTCTTTACATAAGACATGTGGGTTAGATCCCTGGGTGGGGAATATCCCCTGGAGGAGGGCATGGCAACCCACTCCAGTATTCTTGCCTGGAGAATCACACAGACAGGGGAGCCCAGCAGGCTACAGTTCATAGGGTAGCAAAGAGTCAGCTAGGACAGAAGAGACTTAGTATGCATAACCATGCATGTGTGTATATGGTATTAAATTATAATATATAATATATACCATAATATATTAATATATATACATAATTTTATGTCTTGTTTTTCTTTAGGTAATGAGTTTGTTACGTTCACTGCATTGTCTGAATCCTCACAGTACCCTATGGCGAGGTGCTATAGCACATGGCTGGATTAACGTGGACAGTTTGAACAACAAATCATTTCACATTCTTTAATCCCTATCTTACTCTCCCATTGCATTTACGATAAAATCTGCATTTAAGCAATTCCATAAAGAATGGGTTCAAAAGGTCCAAATTTTCAGTTATAAGAGAAATATATTTGGGGCACATAAGATATAGCAAGGTTACTATAATTAATAATGCCGTGTTGTATATTTGAAACTTGCTAAGGAAAGAAATCTTGAAAGCCCTCATCACAAGGAAAAAATTTAACTATGTGAGATGCTGGATACAAAAAATTGTAACTACTATTTATAGTTTAACTGTGAATTAAACTCGTAGTAGTCATCATTTCACAATTTATGCAAATATCAAACCATCACATTGTACACCTAAAATCAATATGATGTTATAAGTCAATTAAAAAAACAATGCAAGGACTTCCCTGGTGGTCCAGTGGCTAAGACTCTGAACTCCAAAAGTAGGGAGCCTGGGTTCCGTCTCTGGTCAGAGAAGTAGATCACATACATCGCAACAGAGAGTTCACATACCACAACCAAAGATCCCACATGCCCCAAACAAAAATGGGAGGCCCCATGTGCTCCAACTAAGACCCGCCACAGCCAAATAAATAAATATTAAAAAAATAATGCAGTGTTGTTGAAGGCTTTTAAGTGGGAGGGTCGCATGATTCATTTCATTATTTAAAACAGTTGCTCCAGCACAGACATAAGACCCATCAGGAAGGCAATTAGGGCTTCTTCAACTCTCCACCCGAGAGGAGATAATGTGTGGACCAGACTGGTGTCAAAGATGTAGACAGATCTGCTGACTGTGACTCTACAGGTTACTTTAGTAGCGTGATTCTGTCCCCACTGCTGTTTATGGGTTGACTGATCCTCTGGGTGGTAGAAGTGGGGGGATTTTCTGAGTTGAATCTCCTTGGGGAGCTCTCAGGAACCACTTGGCTTCTAGTGAATTAGCACCAAATATTCCCAGCTAAGCAGTGCAGGTGGACATCCCTGGGAAAATGGCTTCAGCTGATGAAAACTGGAGTGTGAGCACATTGAACAAAGCCTACCCATTATCAAGTGTTGCTAACTAGAAAATAATAATGGAAACTAGCTGCACTGGGGATACGGAGAAGAGATAGTGTTTCCTTAAGCATGGTACCCTAAACTGTCTTTCTTAAGAGCAAAGGTTCAGTTCAGTCGCTCAGTCATGTTCGACTATTTGCGACCCCATAAATCGTAGCACGCCAGGCCTCCCTGTTCATCACCAACTCCCAGAGTTCACTCAGATTCACACCCATCGAGTCAGTGATGCCATCCAGCCATCTCATCCTCTGTCGTCCCCTTCTCCTCCTGCCCCCAATCCCTCTCAGCATCAGAGTCTTTTCCAATGAGTCAACTCTTCTCATGAGGTGGCCAAAGTACTGGACTTTCAGCTTTAGCATCATTCTTTCCAAAGAAATCTCAGGACTGATCTCCTTCAGAACGGACTGTTTGGATCTCCTTGCAGTCCAAGGGACTCTCAAGAGTCTTCTCCAACACCACAGTTCAAAAGCATCAATTCTTCGGCACTCAGCTTTCTTCACAGTCCAACTCTCACATCCATACATGACCACAGGAAAAAAACATAGCCTTAACTAGACAGACCTTAGTTGGCAAAGTAATGTCTCTGCTTTTCAATAACTCTTTAAAAATATTTGGTAATAGTAGTAGCCAGCATTTACAGATGGCCTCCTATGTATGGGCTTTCCAGGTGGCTCAGTGTTAAAGAATCCACCTGCCAATTCAGGAGATACAAGAGACTGAAGTCCCTAGGTCTGGAAGACCCTCTGGAGTAGGAAATGGCAACTCACTCCAGAATTCTTGCCTGGGAAATTCCATGGACAGTGGAGCCTGGAAGGCTCCATTTTGATGGGGTTGCAAGAAATTGGACATGACTGAGTGCGCACACGTGCACACACACACACACACACACACACACACACACACACCCCTATGTCCTGGGCACAGTGTTTTTGTGTTTAAGTGGGAAAAAGTGGTTATTGGATAATGTAGCATCCATTACATAATTCCCTCTCCTGATCATCTTTGTGTTGCAGTGGCCAAATCCTAGTCAACGTGGTAGAAGTAGGACTCTTCTGTAGGGTTTTGTAAAAAGCATTTGTTTTACTAATCATCAACCCGTCCCTTCTGTCTTTCTTTTTCTTCTTGCTATGGACACAGCTGTCATGGCTAGAGCTGCAGAAGCCATCTTGTGACTTTGAGTCAAATGACCAAAAAAAATCAAAACTTTTGTCCAGACATCATTAAGCCCCTGAAGTAAAGTGAAGTGAAGTGAAAGCCGCTATGGGCTTGCAAAGAGTTGGACATGACTGAGTGACTAAGCACAGCACATTATTTAAGTTACTGTGGTCAGGCTTTATTAACTGTAGATAAAAGAATTTCTCATGGACAAGCAAATGCTGTATCATTTAATCTTTAAATAGCTCCCCTTGTTAAAGAGGAGAAAAATGAATGCTAATTATGGTGGTTTAGCTAGTAAGTAGAAGAGCCATATTCTGTGCCTAGATATGGCTAACCATTTCTATTTTATCCTGTGGCTTCTCTGAAAAATGTCAGTCTTAGAGAATAAGTCCTTAATATATCATGTTGTGGGTTATTTAGAAAACCACTCTGAAATAAAATAGAATTATCCTCCTAGAGACAACAGCTATAATTTTTCAGAAGGGGTATCATTTTCTCGTATATTTTTCCTTTTATTTAAAATCACCTCAATGTATTCAACCCTCTTGCCTTGCCTTACTAGATATTTTTTTATAACACTTACTGCTTTCCAGTATTCTTTATAATTTGCTTACTTATTATTTATCACCTCCCCCCTAACCAGAATATAAATGTCACAAGAGAGAGATCTTTTTTTTTTTTTTTCCTAACTAGCAAATCCACATGAATGAATATGATGAACATAGCCCGGTTTGTTCCCACAGCTACACATGTGTTTCATAAAAACTGTTCCATTTGTTTCTTGAAATAATTGGCTCCCTGAATAAATGAAATGTAATTAACACATGCATACATGCATAGATCATAAAACAGTGCTGGGCCCAGCATATGGTTAGGGCTTAATAACTGTTAACTATTGCTTTGATGTGATGAAATTGGTCTTCTGTCTTCTAAATGGAGCAGTGGTCCCCAACCTTTTTGGCACCAGGGATCGGTTTTGTGGAAGATAATTTTCCCACCGATGGGGGTTGGTGGGAAGTGGTTTGGGGATGATTCAAGAGCATTATATTTACTGTGCTTTATATTTCTATTTTTTATTATTTTTAATTGAAAGATGATTGCTTTACAATATTGGCTTGATTTCTGCTATATATCAACATGAATTAGCTGTAGGTATACATATGTGCCCTCCCTCTTGAATCTCCCTCCCACCTCCCTATTTCTATTATTACATCAGCTCCATCTCAGATCATCAGGTATTACTTCCTGGAGGTTGGGGACCGCTGAAATAGAGAAACAAAAATACAGTCCAGAGGCTAGGTGGGAAACACATGCAGGCCTCTCTCTCTCCATCATTGCTTGCTTTCCCTGCATCCAATCAACCATCCATTTCCAGTTAGAAAACCAAACCCAGGGCTTGCCTGGTGGTACAGTGCTAAAGAATCTGCCTGCCAATGCAGGAGACGGGGAAAGAGCCCTGGTCTGGGAAGGTCCCGCATGCTGCGGAACAGCTCAGCTCGTGTGCCACGACTGTGGACGCTGTGCTCTAGAGTCCATGCCCCACAACTACTAAGGCCCTCGTGCCCTAGATCCTGTGCTCTACAACAAGAGAAGCCTGCCGTGCGTCGCAACTAGAGAGTAGCCCCTACTCACTGCAACGAGAGAAGAACCCGTGGTGTCACAAAGACCTAGCACAGCCAAAAATAAATAAATATTTTTTAAAAAGAAAAACAAACCCACCAAAGACACATGTTACCAGGCTGCCGCTTCCCTGTCACTGCTACTCTGTGCCATTCCAGCGCAAGTTGCCGACACCTGAGCCAGCAGAAGTGAGCTTTCAAGAGAATATTATTCCAGCGTCACTCTTTATAGTATTACATAAAAACCATTTACTGCAGCTATTAAAACAATCTGTGTAAACATAATCTTTATGGCTGAATGATACGCCAGCATATGGCTAAACTATCATTTACTTAACTCTTTCTCTATTGTTGGATATTTAGGATGTTTTCTGTTTTCCCTGATGATGAGCAGGGTGATGATATTCCTCTTGGAACATAAAAGGCAAAGTCCTCCTTGAGGGGAATCTTGATGATGGTATTAAAAAGACAGAACACAGCTATAACCATCTGCACAGGAATGATTGGCTGTAGCTGAGATTCAAGGCACCTTTGTTGGGGAGGGGCTTCACCAAGACTCTGGGAAGGGAGCCCTGACTTTCAAAGCCTGGTATGACCTGTACTCAAGTCCAGAGAAAAGATGGCCTGTGCTGAGGACATGTGGTCAGGTATGACCACAGAGGTTTATCAGTAAGTAAGAGACACGATAAGAGTGTTCATTCATTTAATGAATATTTATTGAGCACCTACTATGTGCCAAGAATTGTTGGAGCCATGGTTCTCAAAGTGTGGTTCCTGGACCAGCAGCATCAGCGTCACCTGGGAACTTGGTAGAAATTCAGACTTTTGGGTACCACCTCAGACCTACTGCATCAGAAATTCTGGGAGTGGGAACCCCAAATCTTCATTATGACAAAGCTTCTGGGAGATTCTGATCCATTCTAACATTTGAGGATTATGATTTAAAGTGGTCCAGATTACAGCTGTGAATAAAACCCTTGCTTTTTTTGTACATTCTAATGAGAGGAGACAGAAAGCAAACTTGTGTTTAAATACAAAACAATATGTCAAGTAATGAATTTGGAGGAGGAGAATAAAGCAGGAGTCTTTGGGCAGATGGGAAACCCAGTGGCTCAAAGGTAAAGAATTCTTTTGCCAAGCAGGAGACACAAGTTCGATCCATGGGATGGGAAGATCACCTGGAAAGGGAAATGACAGCCTACTCCAGTATTCTTACCTGGGAAATCCCACAAACAGAGGAGCCTGGGATTGCAAAGAGTCCGATAGGACTGAGCGACTAAACAATTTGAAGGAGATAAAGATATAAGGAAGCATCTGGGTACCTGAGGTACTTGAGCATCTGGATACTTGGATACTTTCCGACAGAGGGCACAACAAGCGCAAAGACATACTAAGAGGCTCTGGATAGACTTGTAAGATTTTCTGTCTCCGCACCAGCCAATGGCCTAGATAGCCGATCTACCGTCTCTGTGCTGCTGGGTTTTGCTGTTCCTGGTGATTAATTTGATGTGTCAACTTGACTGGGCTAAGGGAGATCCAGAGAGCTGGTAGAGCATTACTTCCGGATGTGTCTAGTTGAGTGTTTCTGGAAGACATTAACATTTGAATCAGTAAACTCAGTAAAAAAAATTGCCCTCACCAGTGTGTGTGTGTGTGTGTGTGTGTGTGTGTGTGTGTGCATGCAAACTCACTGTTATTCTGACTTTCTCAGGAAGAAACAGATTAGCTTCCAGATCTGAAATGACCCAGGGCAATTTAAAAAGCATCATGGGAAATTCCCTGGTGTCCGATGTTAGGACTTCCTGCTTCTGCTGCAAGGGGCATGGGTTCAATCCCAGGTTGGGGAACTAAGATCCTTGCATAAGTCATAGCGCGGCCAAAACCAAACAACTATAAATGAGGGGGGGGGGGAAGCACAATGAGTTGATGAGTTTCTCGTCCTTTCCTCCCCTACTCAGCCACCTCAAATAAAATGGTGAAGAACACTCTGAAAAGCTTTGTAGAACAGAATTAGAAGCATTGACATGTTTGGAAAAGCTCTCCAATTTACATCATCCTCAAAGAGCCTGAGATGACTACAGTCCTTTGCCTGAAGTCGTCAGGTAATGCAAGGACGCGGAACTGTTCTAAAGTTGCCTCCTTCAGAACTACTTTTTTTAACTCCAAGAGAGAGACTCATTAACATGAAAATCTGCCATCTGCATTTGGTCAGCCCGTCGACACTTCCTGAACACGTTATCTGGAACATTTTCTCTGTTACTGAGCTGTCATCTTGCGAATGAAAGAGATGAGGCACTGAATGGGTTTTGATGTGCACGGGAGTCTGAAGTTCCAAAAGATTGCAACTCATTTCTTTGATGGTGTGATGCCTTGGGCTTCCTGGTAAAGTCTTGGTTTGATTAATAGGAAAGCGTATATATCCTTGGGGCTTCCCAGGCAGTGTTAGTGGTAAAGAGCCCACCTGCCAATGCAGGAGACATAAGAGGTGCAGGTTTGATCCTTGGTTTGGGAAGATCCCCTGTAGGAAGGCATGGCAACCCACTCTGGTATTCTTGCCTGGAGAATCCCCTGGACAGAAAAGCTGGTGGGCTACAGTCCATAGGGTCACAAAGAGTTGGACATTACTGAACGGACTTAGCATGCACTCAGGCGTGTACATGTCCTTAAGTGACATTTCAGAAGAGAAGCAAGATATCCACATATTTGAATGGCATCCCCTTGTGACTTTGGTCATGTAAGTGATGAAGTCTAACCTATGATTAGCCCTTGAACTGTGTGCCCATCCCTAGGGAAGGGATGTGGGAGCTCACTGCTATGTTCATAATTAAGACCAGAACACAGTAGCCAGCAAGAGTCCTGTCTTGCCAGTTTATAGCTGAAATTAGATGGCAAAAGCTGGTATTTCTGTTTTCCATGTGGAGGGACCTGATCATAGCTTTATATTTGGAAAAGGGAAAAGACGACCCCCTTCGTTTAGATATTGAAGTTGGTTACTCACATGGGCCTGCGGCAACCTTTGAAAAGTACTAGATGTCTCCCATGAGACAGCATCTGGAAACACTTGGCAACAGCTGTTAATATAAATTATTCACTGTTAATTGATTACAGAAGTGCATCTGAAACTGACACACCACACTGAGCAATAGGATGATGGTGTAATGGAAAGTGATAATGTGAACATTATTTATTCTTATCACACATCTGTAGGTTATAACAGAGAAGACCCTGTCCCTTTTTCATTCATCTATGGATCAATCACAGACAGATGTTTAGAGAAACTGCATGCTCTGTGGTCTTTACACTTCGATGGTACCGTTAGGTTTTTTAAATTTTATTTTTAAAATATTTATTTAATTGGCTGTGCCTGGTCTTAGTTATGGCATAGGAGAACCTAGTTCGCTGACCAGGGATTGAACATGGGCCCTCTGCACTGGGAGCATGGAGCCTTAGTCACTGGACCAGCAGGGAGCCGGGTCCATTTAAATTTAATGATGATTTATTCTCTTTTAGATTCTGGTTCTAATCAGCACTTTTGAAATTACATCTATTTGGTGAAAATAACTCAACCGGAGTCATGGTTTGGCTACTCAAGTGTGCAGAGCTTGAGAGAAGCTAGAAGGTAGAGAAGACGTTTATCCAGGTCTGAAACTCAAATTTGTTGTTCTCATTCACTCACTAGGTGATGTCCAGCTCTTTGTGACCCTATGGACTACAGCACACCAGGCTTCCCTGTTCTTTACCATCTCCCGGAGTTTGCCCAAGTTCATGTCCATTGAATCAGTGATGCCATCCAACCGTCTCGTCCTCTGTCATCCCCTTCTTCCTCCTGCCTTCAATCTCTCCCAGCATCAGGACCTTTTCCAGTCAGCTCATCGCATCAAGTGGTCAAAGTATTGGAGCTTCAGTTTCAGCATCAGTCCTTCCAATGAGTATTCAGGGTTGATTTCCCTTAGGACTGACTGATTTGATCTCCTTGCTGTCCAACATAGGATCTCATATATAATCATATCACTTTATGTCAAAAGACAATTGTTCTACTTGGGAGTGTATGTTTGAAAAACAATAAATTTATAAGTATTTAAATTTTGATGTGATTTTTGCTATTGCTTCTAGAAACTTTAATAGACAGAGACTTGTAAATTTCTGGTCTGAGTGTGACTCAGCCTCTGAGAGATGAAGGCAAACCTGTTTTTCTAGGACTTTCACCTTCTCTGGATTTCCCACTCCTTCCTTGCACTGGAGCTCATTAACCAAAAAGACATTTTAACTGAACTTTTCCTTCCCAGAACTGAACTATTGAGCCGAATGGTAATAAGTTCCTTATACAAGTAACTACAGTAAGTCCCCTACGTATGAACCTCCAAGTTGCGAACTTTCAAAGATGCCAGTGTGTGTTCTATCAGTATCAGGTGAGAGTGACATTGCGGCTTGCCCTCCATCTCCTATTGATGTCAGTCCTTCAGCTCTACCATTTCCCACCTCTTCTACCTCCGCCAGTCACTAACTCTTCTTGCCTCTTCACTTGATGCCAGCCCCTGTATGCCAGCTGGTGTACTGTACTACTGTACTTTTCAAGGTCTTATACTGTAAAATTAAAATTTTTATTTTTTGCATTTTTAAAATGTATTCCGTTCAGTTCAGTTCAGTCACTCAGTCGTGTCCGACTCTTTGCGACCCCATGGACTGCAGCACGCCAGGCCTCCCTGTCCATCACCAACTCCCAGAGTTTACTCAAACTCATGTCCATTGAGTCGGTGATGCCATCCAACTATCAGAGTATTATTTGTGTGAAAAGCATTATAAACGTATTACAGCACAATATTATATAACTGATTGTGTTAATTGGGTACTTAAGGTAACTTTGTTGGACTTACGAACAAATTGGACTTACAAATGTGCTCTCAGAATGGAACTTGTTCATATTCAAGGGACTTACTGTCATGGCTTAATGCCTTCTCTGACCCTAGATGGTGAGCTCATGTCCACATTTTATGAGTTTTGCTTCCTTATTGTTTCAGCATCTTTTTATAAGGATCTGATACACAGTAATATTTGAAAGCAGATTCATAAGATTAAAGCACAATCATCTTGGAAGATTTGGAGTATTCCTGGAATCAATGAAAATGTAAATGCAAATAGAAAAAAAAAAAAAAAGACTGCCTGCAACATGGGCATCTTTTTAAGTCAACTCATAATTTTCATTTGTGACTGGCAGACAGCTTAACCAGAAGTGAGTTTGAACAATATAATTTCTAGTTCCTCACAAAGATTTCTGAATCAAAAGCTCAGCTTTGTAACTACATTAATAAAAATAAGATCTCCTCTGCCTGAAGGACATTTTAAAGAAATTCCTGATTCTTCCAGAGCCACAATCCATTCCTTTTCTCCTCTTTCAGGAAGTCTTCTCTGACTGCAGAAGACCATCCCTTTATCTTGGCTCCACTGACAGGCTATTCAGATGGAGAATGCCCTGGATCATCTCAGGGTGTGCTCTCCAAGCAACCAGAAGATGATATAAAATATAAATTGGGTTAGCCTTTTTGTTGTTGTTTAGTTGCTAAGCCATGTCTGGCTCTTTGTGAACCCATAGATCACAGCATGCCAGGCTTCCCTGTCTTTCACCATCTCCTGGTGTTTGCTCAAACTCATGTCCATCCAACCACCTCATTCTCTGTCACTCTTTTTTCCTCCTGCCCTCAATCTTTCCCAGCATCAGGGTCTTTTCCAATGAGTTGGCTCTTTGCATCAGGTGGCCAAAGTATTGGTGCTTCAGCTTCAGCATCAGTCCTTCTGATGAATAGTCAGAGTTTATTTCCTTTAGGACTGACTGGTTTGCTCTCCTTGCTAGTTAGCCTTAGTGTGAATTATTTTTTAGTGCAACCGAGCAGGACCCTACACGGCCTTCCCAGAATAGACCCCTACCCATGTCCTCCATCTGCCTTTTATCTTTAGTCAAAGAATAAATTTAATCAGAGAAGTGAGAAAATGCAGGAAGAAAGGAAAACAATAAAGCAAGACAAAAGAATAATACTTTAGACATTAAATAAAGTCAAGGATCTTTAGTTCTTCCTTGAGAAGAAGAGCTAATATTTTGAACCATGTTCTTTGAGGTATTTTGCAGGCACTGAAACTCCCACCCAGTGGGAGAAATTAAGCGTCTACTGCCTACAAGCACGGAGACCCCAGACTAGCTGGAACTAGAAGGTTGATGATGCTGACTCCCAATTACCTCATCACCAACCAATCAGAAGAATGTCCATCAGCTGACACACCCTGACCCTTGAAAACTATAAAACTCTTCCCTACCCCTACAGAGTAGGATATAGTCTAAAGGACATTATCCCCCTGTGGCCCCCTTTGCCTGGCAAAAGAGTGAAACTATTTCTTTCTGCTTTATCCAAAACTCTTGTCTCTGAGATTTAATCTGGCTCTGGTATATAGAGGCTGAATTTTGGCAACATTAGTGCTAGTTATTTTCTATTCTGTTACTCTATAATCTTATTCATAGTACTTATCTCTACCTGGTATAGCTGTGTCTATTTCTTTGCTAATTGTTTATTATCTTCTTCCCATTAAGAGATAAACTCCAAGAGAGAAGGAAACATATATGTCCTGTTGAGTGAAGTAATGTTGATGACAGACTCTGTTCTTGGCTTCTGATACGTCCTTAATAAATATATTTGTTGATGGAATGAAATGAGGCCATGGTTCCTACACAAATAAATATTCATCATTTCTGCTGAATAGCTGATGTTTCTTTATGCAAACACCTGCTCCAATGACATTTTCCCTCAAATGATGCAGCAATAAATATTCTTGTGCCTGTACTTTTGGTGGCTGGTGAAACATATAAATTAGATATATTTCTGAAAGTAGATTGCTGTGCACTTGAAAGTTTCTATGGATGTTGTCAAGAGGCCTCCAAAAGGTTAAGCAAATTTGCATCTCCACTAGAAGAGTGTAAGAAGACCTTTTTCCCCCAGACCCCAAGCAAATTTGGATAGCATCAATGTCTAGAACTTTAGATGGGAGTTTTAAAGTGTGAAAAGATACTCTTCTTCTGGAGAGTTTCATTGGGTACAAGTCTAGTGGCAGGAAGAGAGGAGGGTTCAAGTTGTCAAAATGCGTGTGTGTGTGTCTGTGTGTGTGAGTAGAGATGTGTAAGTGGGTATCTGTGTGTGTAAGTGTGTTGTCTGTGTCTCTATGTGTAAGTACGTGTATGTGTGTTAATGGGTGTCTGTACATAAGTGTGTGTGTGTGTGTGTGTGTCTGTTTAAAAAGATTAAGTTGCTGCCCAGAACAGTTGGAAACTCCTGGAAGTGTCACACTGATTCTAGGTGAACTTCCTCAGGCGAGGTGTGGAAGTTCACCTGGGTGGAACGTTCCAGCCTTGGTTAGACTCAAGATGCCACTAGAGCAGGTGAATGAGTGTGAGAATCCAAGGGCCTCCTTTTCCTGGACATGATTTCGTGACAGAACAGGGATGAAGGAAATATCTTCCAAGTGTAGGGGCGACTAGGAAAACATTTTAAAAGCATAACTTCCGGTTATTTAAACCTGGACTCAAGGGACTTCCCTGGTGGTCCAGTGGCTAAGACTGTGTGCTCCCAATGGAGGGGACTCAGGTTCAGTCCCTGGTCAGGGAACTAGATCCTTCAGGCCACAACCAAAAGTTCGAATGCTGCAACTAAAGATCCCTCATGCTGCAACCAAGACCCAGTGCTGCCAAAATAAATAAAATAAAAATTAAAAAAAAACAAAAAACACCTGGAATCAAAACCTCTGTCAAAGTCAGTTAAGAGGCAGATTTCCCATGGAATTTGACAGCTGGTACAACTTCAAAGTTTGCTAATCATCAGAGTGAGCTGTCAATAGATTAATACAAGCTCACTTGATGTGCCTGCTTTCAAATAGCAGTTCTACCAGAAAAGTAATAATTCACCTATAATCGCAGACTTTAAAACATGTAGATTCAATCATTGCAGTAGTTATGGCACTTTGACTAATAATCAGATACCCCTGCTACTCTTTCTGAGGATCAGATGAGAATTATGCAAATTTGGAATCGTTTTCCATTTCCAGGAATGCACTGTTCTCAGAACATAGCCCTGCTCAGTGTTAAAGGCAGGCCACAACACAAAGGCCAGGTAGTCCCTGCCATGGACAAGCACTGAATGGCTTTTTAAAAACACTCAGTTCAGTTCAGTCGCTCAGTCGTGTCCGACTCTTTGCGACCCATGAATTGCAGCACGCCAGGCCTCCCTGTCCATCACCAACTCCCAGAGTTCACTCAGACTCACGCCCACTGAGTCAGTGATGCCATCCAGCCATCTCATCCTCCGTCGTCCCCTTCTCCTCCTGCCCCCAATCCCTCCCAGCATCAGAGTCTTTTCCAATGAGTCAACTCTTTGCATGAGGTGGCCAAAGTACTGGAGCTTCAGCTTCAGCATCATTCCTTCCAAAGAAATTTCAGGGCCGATCCCCTTCAGAATGGACTGGTTGGATCTCCTTGCAGTCCGAGGGACTCTCAGGAGTCTTCTCCAACACCACTAGCTCATTGCAAAAAAAGATGAAGCAGTTAGAAGTAGGTGAATTATTTTAAAATCCTCCTAATAGAATACATTTCTACCGAGTACTTAATATGTAAGTGCTCTCAGTGCTAGGATCTATATTAAATGCTTTCTAGTATTTATCTGAATTAATACTCACAATGATCCTGGAGTTGGAAAGAAAGACTTTCTTNATTGCAAAAAAAGATGAAGCAGTTAGAAGTAGGTGAATTATTTTAAAATCCTCCTAATAGAATACATTTCTACCGAGTACTTAATATGTAAGTGCTCTCAGTGCTAGGATCTATATTAAATGCTTTCTAGTATTTATCTGAATTAATACTCACAATGATCCTGGAGTTGGAAAGAAAGACTTTCTTCATTTTATCGATGAAGACACTGAGTCTTAAAGACAATAAACAATTTTTCTTTCCTCCTTTCTTTTTTAATTCTTATTTTATATTGGAGTAGACCTGCCTCTTGAGAAATGTGTATGCAGGTCAGGAAGCAACAGTTAGAACTGGACATGGAACAACAGACTGGTTCCAAATAGGAAAAGGAGTACGTCAAGGCTGTATATTGTCACCCTGCTTATTTAACTTATATGCAGAATACATCATGAGAAATGTTGGACTGGAANATGCCAGTTTTTGGAGTCTGTCGCCTCATCTAGAAAATAGGGTTGTTAAAGCATACGAAGCTAAGACCCTTGCTCTGTAATTTTAGGATGCACAAATATGAATATATGTGCTTTAGGGCTTTATACTAATAGTTCCAAAGTGTTTATATAACATTGTAACTGTATGTGATCATCATTTTCCATTTAATGTGGTATATTAAAGATTTCAGCCATTCATAAATATTTATTACGCATGAGTATATGTCTGGAGAAGGCAATGGCAACCCACTCCAGGACTCTTGCCTGGAAAAACCCATGGATGGAGGAGCCTGGTAGGCTGCAGTCCATGGGGTTGCGAAGAGTCGGACTCGACTAAGTGACTTCACTTTCACTTTTCACTTTCATGCACTGGAGAAGGAAATGGCAACCCACTCCAGTGTTCTTGCCTGGAGAATCCCAGGGACGGAGGAGCCTGGTGGGCTACCATCTATGGGGTCGNAAAAACCCATGGATGGAGGAGCCTGGTAGGCTGCAGTCCATGGGGTTGCGAAGAGTCGGACTCGACTAAGTGACTTCACTTTCACTTTTCACTTTCATGCACTGGAGAAGGAAATGGCAACCCACTCCAGTGTTCTTGCCTGGAGAATCCCAGGGACGGAGGAGCCTGGTGGGCTACCATCTATGGGGTCGCACAGAGTTGGACATGACTGAAGCGACTTAGCGGCCACGGCTGCAGTATATGTCAGATATTGTACTAGAAGCTGGGGCTTTAGCAACATTCAATATCCTTCTACTCGTGGCATTTCCATCTAGTAGTTCTTTCTTGGTCTGCAGCAGTGTCAATTACTTGATGGAATGTTCAAGAAGTAGCTACATAACTAGGATACCAATTCTGGCAGTATATTTAAATTATTTGCGGGTAATTTACTATAACACTTAATGAAGTTTTACAGAGATCCCCAAATGCAAAACTTAAGAGCCTTACATGTCATTAAATTGCTAAATGTTGTCCTTTTCCCCAAAAGTGACAAACAAATCCATAACTTTAAAATCAAAGAGCTAAGCTTATGCTTGAACTCTTGAAGAATATTAAATATTTCTATTAATTAAAAAAAATGAAGCAACAAGAACTCCCCGTGCAAACATCCAAAATGGAGGCCAGCTTGTTTAAAACAAAATACATGTTTCAACTTCACTACAAAGTTATTGTTATATAGACAAATAATCTGTGTATTTTAAAAGATAGATTTAAAATTCTGATTTACAAATTGCTCTCTCTATCCCACGNAGTATTCTTGCCTGGAAAATCCCATGGACAGAGGAGCCTGGTGGGCTACAGTCCATGGTGTCACAAAGAGTTGAACAGGACTGAGTAACTAAACAACAACAATGTTGATTAACAATGTTATGTTAGTAGTTGCAGGTATATAGTAAAGTGATTCAGTTATACCTATAAATGTATCTATTTTAGCAATTTTTTCTACACTTATACTGTCAGTGAGTCATACAGCCAGTTCTTTTTTAAGAGATTACAAGTGATTTTGTTTTTTAAAGTATTTATTCCTTTATTTGACTGTGTTGGGTCTTAGATGTGACACACAGGATTTTGTCCATCATATAGGGTCTTTCATTGTCGCACTTAGGGTCAGTAGTTGATGGGTCTAGTTGCCCTCAGGCTTGTGGGATCTTAGTTCCCCGACCAGGGACTGAACTAATATCCCCCACACTGCAAGACAAATTCTTAACCACTGGACCACCGAGAAAGTCCTTAGTACCTATTCTTAAAAGTTCTTAAAGTGTCCCAAGAAAAACCTACCTAATACCTATGCCTTGGAAAAACAAAACCCAGAGGCTTGTGGAGGAAGGGAAATAAGTGTTACCCCACCCTGACCCCAGAGCATAGGTGAAGCCTCTGTTTTTTAAGAATTGGCAACATTATTGCCAATATTCATTGAAAGGACTGCTGAAGCTGAAGCTCCAATATTTTGGCCACTTAAGGCAACCCACTCCAGTGTTCTTGCCTGGAGAACCGCAGAGATGGCAGAGCCTGGTGGGCTGCCATCTATAGGGTCGCACAGAGTCAGACACGACTGAGGCAACTTAGCAGCAGCAGCAGCAGCAAGGTGAAGAGCCAACTCATTGGAAAAGACCATGATGGTGGGCAAGATTGAGGGCAAGGGGCAACAGGGNGTGTTCTTGCCTGGAGAACCGCAGAGATGGCAGAGCCTGGTGGGCTGCCATCTATAGGGTCGCACAGAGTCAGACACGACTGAGGCAACTTAGCAGCAGCAGCAGCAGCAAGGTGAAGAGCCAACTCATTGGAAAAGACCATGATGGTGGGCAAGATTGAGGGCAAGGGGCAACAGGGGATGAGATGGTTGGATGGCATCACCAATTCAATGGACATGAGTTTGAGCAAACTCTGGGAGATAGTGAAGGACAGGGAAACTTGGCAAGCTGCAGTCCATGGGGAGGCAAAGAGTTGGACACAACTGAGTGACTGAACAACATCATTACTGCCGTGTGTGTGTGTGTGTGTGTGTGTGTGCACGCACGCACACGCATGCTCAGTCACGTCTGACTCTTTGTGATCCCATGGACTGTAGCCCACCAGGTTCCCTGTCCATTGAACTATCAAGGGAAGAACACCAGAGCAGGTTGCCATTTCCTTCTCCAGGGGATCTTCCCGACCCAGGGACTGAACCTGCATCTCTGTGTCTCTTGCATTGGCAGCTGGATCTTTACCACTGAGCCACCTGGGAAAGCCCTTATTGCCAAGTACTTATTAAAATATATATATTATTTACTTATGCATATATTTGGCTGTGCTGAGTCTTAGTTGCAGCATGTGTGATCTTCTTTCCTGACCAGAGATTGAATCCAGGCCCCCTGAATTGGGAGCATGGCATCTCAGCCACTGAACCACCAAGGAAGTCCCCATAGGTGAAGACTCTTTGTCCTGGGAAAACTGTATCAAAGAAAATTCCTCTCCCCCGGGGGAGGGAAGGAAATCTTCCTGGGCAAAGAGCATTAGACTTCTCTAACAGGAGTGTGTGGGACGTCTCTGGTGGCGCTAGCAGTAAAGAAACTGTCTGCCAATGTAGGAGACATAGGAGATGTAGGTGACTTGGGTTTGATCCCTGGTTCGAGAAGATCCCCTGGAGGAGGGCATGGCAACCCACTCCAGTATCCTTGCCTGGAGAATCACTTGGACAGAGGAGCCTGGTGGGCTGCAGTCCATGGGGGTCTCAAAGAGTACTAGACGACTGGAGAGACTGAGCAGGCGCGCACGCAACAGGAGTGCATTAGTCAGCTCATGCTGCTACAACAAAAGACCTCCCCCAAACCCCCCACCCGCTAACAGCATTGGGTGTCAGGTCTGGAATGGATGGTTTCCTGCGGCTTGGGTATAGGTCAGACCTAGTGGCACCAGATGGATACAGAGTAGGGAAGGGCTGCCTCTGTCCAGAAACCACATGCTACCAAGCAAAAGAGAGATAGTGGAAGCAGTAAGAAGAATCAAGTGTTCATCACAAGCAGTCGTTAGAAGAGGAAACTGGAAAGCAATCTGGGGCCACCTTGTGATCTAAATTGAAAGTTGGTGGAATGTAGCTGGAGAGGGAAGAAACAGGACATCCAAGGGTCAGATAAACAGCTCTCTTTCTATTGTTTTGCTCTGTTATGAAAATAAATAAAATGCTGAAGCAATTTAAGAAACAATTTCCTCTCTCTGAAGCAAAACTCTAGCTTGGCTCAGAAATATTGCTTTTATTGTCTTCCCACTGTTTGCAAGGCTACGTGAACCATTTACAAGAGTGCTATTAAGATGAGATAGAAAGTTTTTATTTGTCCTCAAGTTTATAGATAAGAGTCAAGACTGTAGATGTTGATGTGTGTGTCTGGTGGGGAGGGGTGGTGGACTTGAAGGTACAGTTTATAGGAGAGAGCAAGCCCTCTTTTTCCTCCGTCTATGCAGACCTACAGTCCTTGAAGGAATGGTGTAGGCATGGACGCACTGAGAGGATGGCATGCGAGTCTTCGGAATGGTGGTGGTGGTTTAGTCACTCAGTCGTGTCCAACTCTTTGTGACCCTAAGGACTGTAGCCCGCCTGGCTCCTCTGTCCATGGGATTTTGCAGGCAAGAATACTGGAGTGGGTTGCCATTTCCTTCTCCAGGGGAACTTCTCGACCCAGGGATCAAACCCAGGTCTACACTGCAGGCAGTCTCCCGCATTGCAGGTGGATTACTGATAAAACAACCCCCAGTCCAGGGTGGGATGTGGTTGTTCCTTGAATATCTCAATTCTGGTCTTGGTACTTACATTTAAACACCAGGTTCTAGGAAATGTGTATTTAACTAAGAAAGAGACAGGAAAACAAGCTCCTGGGTCACTGGTTTGAAATATATCCATGGGTCCTTCTCCTCCTTCCTGTTCTAGGTGGGCAGAGACTGCCTCCTGTCTCTAGTTTAGCTAAAGCTCAGGTGTGAGAAAGGATAAAGGATGTTGGATGTCTTCTGTGTGCTGATGGATGCTGTATTCACACAAGGCTGGAATATTCACTCCTTCCCTCTGTGTGAAAAGGGGATGTTAAAAAATGTCAATTTCATATTAATCAACATCGTAGTTGCTTAATTCTGAAAAATACCAATGGAAATGTGGAAATTTTTGCACCTGTGATTTACCAAAACTCCAACTGCTTCATCCCACTGAGTGCTGATGTATTTTGCCAAGTTTCCTTCTTAGGCCAAATGTTTAGAGAATTTCCACAACCCAATTATCTCTCCAGAATTAAGAATTTCACCTATTATGCCTGGAGTCTTTTCAATAGGAGCAACTTCTTTTCCATCATAACTTTTCATTTACCCTGTGTCCTCCATTCCCTAATAGCTTCATTTTCATGAGGATAAAATGATTCTGTTCTTAGAGGGTCCATGACTAGCATTTCAGATTAAATCCAAAGTCTACCCACATCAAATAGCAGTGACTTCATTAAAATGGTACACTTTCATTCAAGCTGATAATGTAATATAATGTATTTGCTAGTATATTAATTTTAGTCGCCTGGTTGTGTCAAAGTCTTTTTGACCCAATGGACTGTAACCTGTCAGGCTCCTCTGTCCATGGAATTCTCCAGGCAAGAATATTGTAGTGGGGAGCCATTTCCTTCTCCAAGGGATATTTCCAACCCACGGATCAAACCTGGACCTCTGGCATCGCAGGCAAATTTTTTACCATCTGAGCCATAAGGGAAACCTTGTTTGTAGTTGATAACAACTGGCTTAAAGATGAGCTATTGAATTAAAGATCCTCAAACAGCATTGGGATAAGGCTCTAACGCACTACTCAGGATTTTTATATTGAGGAGGGGTTATTTTAGGAGGATGGTGTCAATTGTCCCTTCTTTGCAGCCCTGGAGACAGAGGAGTTTACATACCAGGGATGTCAGTTATCAGGTGGCTCTACAGTGGGGAGGGCAGCTTTGATGCTAAGCTTCAGGGAACTCCTGAGAACTTTCCCAGCTCCGAAGTGGGTCTGAAGAAAGTTAATTACCTTTTTAGACCTACTGAAAATGGTAACTGGGGTCTGTGACATCATAGTCCCACAGGAGACTAGTTCCAGAAGTTGTATGAGCCATGTTTAGCATGCAGTCAGGGTCGTGTCCATGGATGTCTTTTCATTCTGGTGCATTCTCTGAAGTTTTCATAGAGTGAATATGGTTGCAATTGACATGGCCAGTGACAACTTTATCAAATAGAATGGTGAAAGCCCTTAGTAAGAACAGGGCTGATGTGTAGGAAGTGGCACAGTGGTCCTCAGAGGATGGATGTCCAGCCACAAGAAGGGAGAGCCTCCTGGGAAGGTGAATCTTACAGTTGCTGTGTCCGTCTTGCTCTGTTGGCCTCAAGCCTTGTCCTTTGCACGGACAGCTGTGTGTCTGTGCTGGCTTCAGAGAATTCTTCCGTGTCTTTCCCTGCAGCTCACAACAGCCATGCCCTGATGGTCCATGTGTAGCAGGCGGCCTTGATGCCTGTCTGAGCTGCTCATTCTCTGTCTTGTGGGTCAAGCAGGGTCACCGTCAGCGGAAGAAGAAGATAGCAAGAGTGTCAGTCATTCACCAGCAAGTCTTCATACAATAAGATCTGCATGTCCTGTTCCTTTTTCAGTCTCTCTGCAATGTTGACAGCAGACCATGCCCCATCCGTTCATTTGAGACCCAGCCCCTTCAAAAAGAGACAAAATGCTTAAAAAAATAAAATAAAAATAGAATCATGTGTGCATTGGAGTTCCTTTTCAGCATTCTATCATGATGTAAAATATTCTGGCAATCCAGTGGTTAGGACTCCATGATTTCACTGCTAAGGGTGAGGGTTCAATCCCTTATCTGGGAAATAAGATCCTACAAACCACATTGCTCAGCCAATACATAAATAAATAAGTAAATGCATTCTGACTTTTTCCCCCTAAAATTTAACTTCTCTTATTCCTCTAAGACTTACTGAAGTATAATTGACAAATTAAAATTGCATATATTTTTAAAATTGCATATATTTAAAGGTATAAAGGAGAAAAGGAAAGATATAAGCATATGAATGTAGAGTTCCAAAGAATAGCAAGGAGAGATAAGAAAGCCTTCTTCAGCGATCAATGCAAAGAAATAGAGGAAAAGAACAGAATGGGAAAGACTAGAGATCTCTTCAAGAAAATTAGAGATGCCAAGGGAACATTTCATGCAAAGATGGGCTCGATAAAGGTCAGAAATGGTATGGATCTTCATGACCTGGATAATCACGATGGTGTGATCACTCATCTAGAGCCAGACATCCTGGAATGTGAAGTCAAGTGGGCCTTAGAAAGCAGCACTAGGAACAAAGCTAGTGGAGGTGATGGAATTCCAGTTGAGCTATTCCAAATCCTGAAAGATGATGCTGTGAAAGTGCTGCACTCAATATGCCAGCAAATTTGGAAAACTCAGCAGTGGCCACAAGACTGGAAAAGGTCAGTTTTCATTCCAATCCCAAAGAAAGGCAATGCCAAAGAATGCTCAAACTACTGCACAATTGCACTCATCTCACACGCTAGTCGGAAAAGGCAATGGCACCCCACTCCAGTACTCTTGCCTGGAAAATCCCATGGGCAGAGGAGCCTGGTAGGCTGCAGTCCATGGTGTCGCGAAGAGTCAGACACGACTGAGCGACTTCACTTTCACTTTTCACTTTCATGCATTGGAGAAGGAAATGGCAACCCACTCCAGTGTTCTTGCCTGGAGAATCCCAGGGACAAGGAGCCTGTTGGGCTGCTGTCTATGGGGTCGCACAGAATTGGACACGAATGAAACGACTTAGCAGCAGCAGCAGCAGCACAGGCTAGTAAAGTAATGCTCAAAATTCTCCAAGCCAGGCTTCAGCAATACGTGAACCGTGAACTTCCTGATGTTCAAGCTGGTTTTAGAAAAGGCAGAGGAACCAGAGATCAAATTGCCAATATCTGCTGGATCATGGAAAAAGCAAAAGAGTTCCAGAAAAACATCTATTTATGCTTTATTGACTATGCCAAAGCCTTTGACTGTGTGGATCACAAGAAACTGTGGAAAATTCTGAGAGAGACGGGAATACCAGACCACCTGACCTGCCTCTTGAGAAATCTGAGCAACAGTTAGAACTGGACATGGAACAACAGACTGCTTCCAAATAGGAAAAGGAGTACGTCAAGGCTGTATACTGTCACCCTGCTTATTTAACTTATATGCAGAATACATCATGAGAAATGCTGGACTGGAAGAAACACAAGCTGGAATCAAGATTTCTAGGAGAAATATCAATAACCTCAGATATATGGAGAAGGAAATGACAACCCACTCCAGTACTATTGCCTGGAGAATCCCATGGAGGGAGGAGCCTGGTAGGCTACAGTGCATGGGGTCGCAAAGAGTCGGACATGACTGAGCAACTTACCTTACCTTACCCCTGGATTAATAGTTTGTTTTGCTCAGTTTTTAAATATTTTTAATTGGAGAATAATTGCTTTACAATGTTGTATTGGTTTCTGCCACACAACAACATGTATCAGCCATAAATATATGTAAGTCCCCTCCCTCTTGAATTTCCCTCCTACTCCCATCTCCCCATCCCACACCTCTAGTTTGTCCAAAAGAGCACCTGGTTGAGCTCCCTGTCTTATACAGCAGTCTTCCACTAGCCATCTATTTTGCATATGTAATGTATATGTGTCAGTGCTAGTTTTTTAATGCTACAGTTTATCATAATGAATACACTCTAAACATTTTGTCTTAGAAAAGAACTTGCATGTATCTTAAGATGGACAAGTTGAGTTTACTGACAAGGCCTCTCTCAATGTATGTTACTTGGTCTGGATTCCTGATCTGTTTTCTTTTTGTTCTTTCTTATTTATGAATAACAGAATTACATATGTGACCTTAACTGCAATTAAAAGATTAGTGAAAAAATGAGAAAAAAAAATAACCTCAGATATGCAGATGACACCACCCTTATGGCAGAAAGTGAAGAGGAACTAAAGAGCCTCTTGATGAAAGTGAAAGAGGAGAGTGAAAATGCTGGCTTAAAGCTCAACATTCAGAAAATGAACATCATGGCATCCAGTCCCATCACTTCATGGGAAATAGATGGGGAAACAGTGGAAACAGTGTCAGACTTTATTTTTCTGGGCTCCAAAATCACTGTAGATGGTGACTGCAGCCACGAAATCAAAGACGCTTACTCCTTGGAAGAAAAGTTATGACCAACCTAGACAGCATATTCAAAAGCATAGATATTACTTTGCTGACTAAGGTCCATCTAGTCAAGGCTATGGTTTTTCCAGTAGTCATGTATGGATGTGAGAGTTGGTCTGTGAAGAAGGCTGAGTGCCAAAGAATTGATGCTTTTGAACTGTTGTGTCCGAGTCCCTTGGACTGCGAGGAGATCCAACCAGTCCATTCTGAAGGAGATTGGCCCTGGGATTTCTTTGGAAGGAATGATGCTGAAGCTGAAGCTCCAGTACTTTGGCCACCTCATGTGAAGAGTTGACTGATTGGAAAAGACTCTGATGCTGGAGGGATTGGGGGCAAGAGGAGAAGGGGACGACGGAGGATGAGATGGCTAGATGGCGTCACTGACTCAATGGGCGTGAGTCTGAGTGAACTCTGGGAGTTGGTGATGGAGAGGGAGGCCTGGAGTGCTGCAATTCATGGGGTCACAAAGAGTCGGACACGACTGGGCGACTGAACTGAACTGAAAGGTATAAAATGTGATAACTTGATATATTCATTGTAAAAAGTTACACAATTAAGCTAATTGACTTAATCCATCACCTCACATGGTTACCTTTTTTGGGGGTGGGGGATAACATTTAATATCTACTCTCTTAGCAAATTTCAAGTATACAATATAGTATTACAGTGTTATTAGCTCTAGTCACCGTGCTGTACATTAGAACCCCAGAGTTGAATTTGAAATTGTAAGTTTGCATTCTTCTGAAGGAAGAAGCAAGTTTTCTTCTGAAAAGAAAGAAATACTCAGAATACTTTTTGTATTCTGAAAGTTTATACTCTTTGACCAGTGTCTTCCCATCTTTCCTCTACCCTCAGTCCCTGGCAACAACCCTTCTATTCTCTAAGTTGAACTTCTTAGATTTCAATATAAATGAGATCCCGCAGTACTTGTCTTCTGTGTCTCTTATTTCACTTAACATAGGTCTTCTGGGTTCATCCATGCTGTCACAAATGGCACGCTTCCTGTCTTTTCATGACTGAATAGCATTTTATTATATACGGTTGACTTGATAACAGAGATGTTAAGGGCATCAACCGTGTCTCAATCGAAAATCTACGAAGAGATTTATAAATTATTCTCACTTTTGATTGACAGTTTGCATAAGCAGATGAGGGGCGAAGATAAATGGAGGGGTAGGGTAGAGACAGAGGAGGAGAACCCTTTAATGTTGATATCTTTAGTCTTCTTTCAGGCAACAGCCACAGGAGACCAGCAGCTAATGTACAGACCAGTTCATATTCTTGCCTTCAGGAGACCTCTATGATATGTCTATTTTCTGAGAAGCCCCATGAATTGAATCTATAACTTCACTCCAGCCTGGGGTGGCTATTCAATTAATAGCCATGAAGTCCCAGACAGAAGAGAATGTCTTCTGAAGAGTTGACATTTTTGGAGACTTCCTTGGTGGTCCAGTGATTTGGCGCTTTCACTGTTGGGGCCCAGGTTCAATCCCTGGTCTGGGAACTAAGATCCCACAAGCCTTGTGATGCAACCAAAAAAAAAAAAAGAGAGAGAGTTGCCATCTTTTACTCCAGAGCCAGCCCCACTATTGTGTCCACAGCTCTGCTGCGGCAGCAAAGCTAAGCCAACACATCCCTGCACCCTTTCTGCTGAGCTCTGAGTACTGACATATTTTCGCAGACGTTAGTCTGTGTAAAACCAGAATGTCATTTTTCTCTTTAGAGCATTAGAAACTGATTTCAGCTTTTTTGTGGAGGGAAGGGGGGATATTTTGACTTTCTTTTAACATTAACATTTATTTCACCCCAAGGAGCATCTCTATGCTTCTGTGAAAGTGTTTGGATTGATCTCTGAGAGGGAAGACTCAGCATGCCCTTAATTTGCCTGTTTTAGAACCAATTAAGGTTCCCTGCCCTCAGCCAGTGGTGCAGTTGGTGAGCCTGCGAAAGACACTTGGTTCCATCCTGCGCGATGTATTAATGGGGCAGGTGAATGCATGAGCATCTTCTCTGACAACGTAAATCCCCAGGGAGTGCTGAACACACCGGAAACATGAACTCTGGCCATTTGGCAGCGGATTAGCAGATTTCTGATAGAAATCTATTACAAAATAGGGAGGTTATAAAGATTGAAATCCACATGCGATGTTTCTGTAGATTTCTCTTTCATTTCATTTTTGTTTTGCTTCCACCCAGGGATTTTTATTTTCTGTAGCAAAGCAGAGGGCACTGAGAACAAATGTTTGGGCGATGCAGAACTAGGATAGAGACTCAAAATAAAGCGATGAGGAAAGAGTCGATCGATTGTGCAGAAAGGATGGCTAGGATTTCCAGCGAGAAGAAGCAGTGAAGAATGGATGGGCAGGTTTTCTTCTTCTGATCCACATAGGATGGATGGTACCTAGGCTAGTCTGCAGCCCACAAAGAGTCATGGCTGTGATATACAATATTTTACCAAGAGCAATGACTATTGTGGTTTAAAGTCAAGGGGAAAAAACTCAGAACTTAACACTCTTGGTGATCTAAAGCCACTATTGTGGAGAGATACAGCCTCTGTGAAAGCCGAAGTTCATTTGGTGGGATCTGGGAAAGCTTATCTGCACTTACCTTCGAGTACAGCATTTTTGCTCCCAGGTGCGTACACAAGAGAAACAGGCTTATGTCCAACAAAAAACATGTACATGAATGTCCAGTGCATTTTTTAAAAACATAGACCATTTTTAAAGTCTTAATTGAACTTGTAACAATATTGCTTCTGTTGTACGTTTTGGGTTTTTGTCAACAAGGCATGTTGGATCTCAGTTCCTTGACCAAGGATCCAACCTGCAGCGGAAGCTCAGTCTTAACCACTGAACCACCAGGGAAGTCCCCCATATTCATTTTTTAAAATTGAAGTATATTTGTTATACAGTGTTGTGATAGTTTCTGGTGTACAGCA
Organism: Neotragus moschatus; assembly: GCA_006410615.1. Classification (NCBI taxonomy): domain Eukaryota; kingdom Metazoa; phylum Chordata; class Mammalia; order Artiodactyla; family Bovidae; genus Neotragus; species Neotragus moschatus. Next base: position 2,558,128 of record SJYA01002444.1, read on the forward strand.
AAGTGACTCAGTTATATATATGTACCCATATTCTTTTTCATATTACAAGTTTCTTACAGGAAACCCCCTTTGCCCTTTGGTAACCATAAGTTTGTTTTCTATGATGTGACAGACTTTCTTACTTTGGATGACTTTGATGGTTTTGTCAGTATTTTGCAGGATGACCCATGAGTGGAATTTGTCGAATATTTTTTTCTCATGTTTACGCAGGGGTTATAATTTTGGGGGACTTAGACCACAGAGGTAAAGCGTCATTTACATAATGTCATACCAAGGGTATACACCACCAACGTGGTGTATATACCAAAGTGACTTAACACTGTTGACACGGACCTTGATCACCTGGCTGGGGTCTCTACTGTAAATTTGTTTCCTTCCTTTTCCAAGCTGTCCTCCTTGAAAGGAAATCACTATGTACAGCCCACACCTGAGGAGCTGGGGAAGGGGTAACACTCATCCTCCTTGAGGGCAGACTATCTATGTAAGTTTTCCATGCAAAATTCTTCTTGCCTGCATGGAAAATTTGTCTCTTCTCTCCATTTACTAATTTATTCAATCATTTACTTATATCAACTCGGGATCCTGGACAGTTATTTTATACTTCTGGTTACAGTCCAGTACTACTTCATCTGTTTATCTTTGCTCCAAGTGTTCCAACTTTAACCACTGGAAGCTCTTTCAGTTGGCTCCTGTGTTCCAGGACATACCACCATCAAGATGGACTTCTAACAATGCATTTCCTTAGTTTCTGACACTCTAAGATGCTCCACACTCATCTTGTATATTTCATGCTCCAGTCCTAGAATCAGCCTTTCTCAAAAGAACCCTGGTTCCTTCTACTGAACAAATGATATTAAAAACCAAGATCTAGATGCAAGAGGTGCTCATTGTTATGGGGTGTCACTTCTTTTAAGTCCTTTCAGCTGACAGAACAAGGAAATATGTGTGTATACTAACCCTTGTATTATCCAACACGTATCTATAAATATTTCTATACATAGCCATCTGTATCTATATAAACGTACACATGAATTTGTATTGATGTCTCTGACTCTAGTCCATTACCACAGGAATTATTCCAGTGTCCTCCTCTTTTTTATCTGTAAAGTCTCACTCCCACAGTCAGAAATATGGTTCCTACCTTCTTCCATCTGTTTACTGAATTGTTCAATTCTATGTGAGTGCTATTTTTAAAAACTGTCAAAATAATTTTAGACTCACATAAAAGTTGCAAAAATAGTGGTGAGTTTTTCTATGTACATTTCACTCAGCTTTCCTAATAACATTTTACATAACCACAGTGGAATTATTAAGACCAAGAAATCAATATTGCTGCATTACTCTTAACTGACTTTTATCATTCATTTGGATTTTACCAGTTTTACAGGTATTCTGTGTGTGGGTTTTTGTGTGTGTGCATGTGAATGCCTGCATGCTAAGTCACCTCAGTTGCGTCCAACTTTTTGCGACCCCATGGGCTATAGCCCACCAGGCTCCTCTGTCCTTGGGATTCTCCAGGCAAGAATACTGGAGTAGGCTGCCATTTCCCTCTCCTGAGGGGATCTTTCTGACCCAGGGATGGAATCCGCATCTCCTGCTGCTCCTGTATTGCAAGCTGATTCTTTACCGCTGAGCCACCAGGGAAGTCATGTGAATAATTCTACAAAATTTAATCATATCTACAGATTCATAGAACCACCACCACAGTCAAGAAACAGAAACAGCCCATCACCCAGGAAACTCCTTAGTGTTACTTTTTAGGGTCTACCTTCTCTCCAACTCTGACTCCTGTTCTCCATCACGATAATTTTGGTAGGGAATCACTGACTGAAACCACCTGCCCTGGGCAGCACAGTAACCACTTGCATGAGTTATCCCAAACAGGAGGTCCTGGTAAGGATGTGGAACTAACAGGCTACCACCAACCAGAAGAATTCAGCAAAGGATAAAAAGAGAGAAAAAACTCTAATCCATATAACCTACCGACCTCTCAGAATTCATCTTGTCTGAGTGAGTGTGTGCCAGAAGGAAGGACCCAGGGTCAGAATGATTGGCCACAGACTACCTAGAAACTAACCTTACCACCATAAAACCTGAGACTGAGAGCCATGTATGGACCTAACAGAAGCAGAAGATGCTAAGAAGAGGTGGAAAGAATATACAGAAGAACTGTACAAAAAAGATATTCAAGATCCACATAATCACGATGGTGTGACCACTCACCTAGAGCCAGACATCTTGGACTGCAAAGTCAAGTGGTCCTTAAGAAGCATCGCTACAAACAAAGCTAGTGGAGGTGATGGAATTCCAGTTGAGCTATTCCAAATCCTGGAAGATGATGCTGTGAAAGTGCTGCACTCAATATGCCAGCAAATTTGGAAAACTCAGCAGTGGCCACAAGACTAGAAAAGGTCAATTTTCATTCCAATCCCAAAGAAGGGCAANTGGTGATGGACAGGGAAGCCTGGAGTGCTGCAGTCCATGGGGTCGCAAAAAGTCAGACACGACTGAGTGACCAAACTGAACTGAACTGAGAGCCGCGTGGCAAAGCAGTCCTCCTGGGTTCCCTTACCCTCTTGTTCTTCACCTATGTTCCCCTTTCCAATAAAGTCTCTTGCTTTGTCAGCACATGTGTCTCCTCAGACAAATTATTTCCAAGGGTTAGACAAGAGCCCAGTCTTAGGCCCTGGGAGGGATCTCCCTTCCTGCAACAATTTGTTCATTTGAATCATATGGTATGTAACATTTTCAGATTAGTTTAAAAAAAAATCAGTATAGTACTCTTATGATCCATCCGAAGTTGTCTTGTGTTCAGTAACCATTGTTTCATTGCTTAGTCTGTTCCTTAGTTTATTCATCCTTCCTTTTGATGGACATTAAATTGTTTCTGGTCTGTGGCTATTACAATGAAAACTGCTATGAACATCTGTGCACAGGTGGGCACCCATGTTTGCTTCTCTCCAGGCTAAATATCCAGAAGTGGTATGGTTGGTTTACAGATGTGGTACCTGGAATAGGCAGGCATTATGGAACACATTCAAGTTCATTCACTTTGTAAGGTGAAGACCTAAGATTTAGCTATGAGAAGTCTAACTCCAGATTTTTAACCAGCACACTATGCTTCTTTTTAACAGCCATATTCATTATCATAATAAGATCCATGCTAACTGGGCATTTATCACAAAAGGACCATAAGTGAATCTCTGTAATTTAACTTTCTCTAATACTCACAGTGCCCCTGTGTGAATAAAATAGATAACCTACTATACAGCACAGGGAACTCTACTCAGTGCTCTGTGATGACCCAAAGGGGAAGCAAATCCAAAAATGAGGGGATGTATGTACATGTACAGCTGATTCATTTTGCTGGACAGCAGACACTAACACAATATTGTAAAGCAACTGCATTCCAATAAAATTAAATGTAATAATCAAAAAGAAACCTCCTGCTTTTCCCAAAACTTTGACCACCTGATGCAAAGAGCTGCCTCATTAGAAAAGACCCTGATGTTGCGAAAGAGTGCGGGCAGGAGGAGAAGGGGACAACAGAGGATGAGATGGTTGGATGGCATCACCGAGTCAATGGACAGGAGTCTGAGCAAACTCTGGGAGACAGTGAAGGACAGGGAAGCCTGGCATGCTGCAGTCTATGGGGTCGCAAAGAGTTGGCAAGACTGAGCGACTGAACAACAACCTGGTTTACCCAGACTGAAGAATTTTGAAAATATATATTCTGAATCATATGCAGGTGGGAATTAGTTCTCCAGGCAGGGAGCCCTCCTTTCACATTTAATGTGTTGCTACTTGGGCCCCCTCCCCAGGTGTTGGCATTTAATTACAGTGTTGGCTGCCCATGGAGGATGTCCATTCTGTGGGAGAAGGCGGAGGCAGACAGCAGGGTTCAAGCAGAAACACCATCAACACAGGCTCTCACGGCGCCAAGGTTGGCTAAGTCCTGTGTATCGTGTCAAGGTGATCGGTCCGCTGCATTTTCTGGTTCAGAGCCATTTTCCTCCTCAAAGAAGGCAGTGTGGACGCAGCCACGATTCCAACAGAGAAAAGTTGGGTCACTGTCCTGGAGTGAAGCCAGGTGCCAAATGAGACTGAGGGAAAAATCTCATCTCAGGCCACACCTTCAAAGCTCAAGCACCAGTATTTTGATTTATCTTTCAGCTCTTCCCTCCTTGTAGGGAAAGCTCATCTCCATTTCCATAGCCTCAAGTCTTCCTCCTCATAAAAATCTGCCCAGTATCCCTCTACCCCCTGGTTTTCACTGTGTTCAAGTCATAGGTCTTGATCTTTTCACCCAGAAAAAAATTGAAGAAACATTTAATACATGGGTTCGTATTTTTTAAAAAATTCCTTTCCCCTGTGTGTATCATATTCTTTTTTAAATATTTATTTTTATTTATTTATTTGGCTGTGTTGGGTCTTAGTTCCAGCACACACGATCTTTAGTTGCGCTCCGTTTCAGTGCAACCAAGCTCCAGTTCCTTCACCAGGGATCGAACCCATGCCCCCTGCATGGAAGTGTGGAGTCTTGACCACTGGACCAGGAGAAGTCCCTGTGCCATATTCTTAACGCTGTCTTTTGTTCACAAGGTACATGCAGGAGAAGCGGGTATGGCAGTCTGGGATCCTCTTACTTATCTGCTCCTTTTGCGTTATTATTTTTCCATCTTTCAGCCACTCAGTGGTCCATAGACAGCATGACTGTTTGCCTAAATGAGACACCATTTCCAAGCGCATCCCCGCGCCTGTATTGTCACCTGACACACACATCCTTGTCGTGAACGCCTCAGGCTCACCTGCCATCAGCCACGTCTGATCAGTCCTACTGCTGGGAACACTTTTTGCTCTTGAATTTCTCCTGACGTCTCTTTAAAATCCCTCTTCATCTGCCCTACTGTTAATGCTAGACTCTCAAGGCTCAGCGTGGAACTCCCTACTCTCCTTCCCCGGGTGATGTGGTTTGACTCTTGTGGCTTTAAGCGCCATCTATTTACTAGTGCCTTTCAAGAGTCTTCCCTCTGACTCTAGGGCCATATATCCAGGTTTGTACTTAACATCTCCTATTACGTGGATAAAATATTTTTCAAACTGAACGTCTCCCAAATGAATCCTCATCCTCCCAGCGCATCTTCTGCGGTTTTCATTATCTCATTCAATGGCGCCATCAGTCATGGAGTTGCACAGTCAGACTCCTTGGAATTGTCCTTGGCATCTCTCTTTTTCTTATAACCGCAAATAAGTCCCCATATCTGCTATTACTTTCTCGACAAGAATGTAAGCACCATGAAGGAGGAATCTGGGGTTTGTTCCTTTCTGAATCCCGAGTCTAGAAAAGTGCTATCATGTGTCAGGAGCTCCAAACAGTTACTGGATGAACAAATCTTTTACCTAGCTGATCCCATTAGAGTTTTTTATTCTAAACATTTAGAGGAATACTTACTTTTTCTTAAAGAATTTTTTTTAATGTGAACCATTTTTTAAGACTTTATTGAATTTGTTACATTTGTTTCTATTTTAGGTTTCAGTTTTTTGGCCACAAGGCATGTAAGATCTTAGCTCCCCAACCAGGGATGGAACCAGCACCCCCTGCCCTGGAAGGCGAAGTCGTCACCACCGGACTGTCAGGAATAAGATTACTTAATAAAAATAATCCTCACCTTGAAAATTCAGGACCAACAGTGTCTGACATTTTGAGCTTCCATTTCGCTGGTCCTCAGTGCCCAAAAGATTTGCAGGGCTGACGCAGAGTAAGTTCTGGGGAACAGGGTGTCTCAGCGAATAATTTATACCACGAATAATTTATACCATGTCCTTCTGTGCAATCACATACAGAAAAGACTGAACTCAGGGTGTGCTTTAGAAAAAGCTTTTCCAGTCTTTCCCACCCCACCCACCCCATCA
>SJYA01002444.1:2564204-2580065 GCA_006410615.1 Neotragus moschatus
CCCACCCCATCATGTTTTCTGTTGGGACAGCTCAGTCTGCTCAACCAAAAATACACTGTTTCCCTCAAGACACTGCTGTCATGAAACAGTATTTAACAACACAGGTGCCACCTCGTATTTTTAGCTCTTGGCTTTGGATGAGGGAAGCAACAAGAGATTTATGTGCCTGTCAAAGAAGGGCAAGATGAAGCGTATTCTACCCGTGCCTCATATATTTTTAGTTATACATTTTGTTCACGGTGCTGGCGATTATTCATTCTTTTAGTTTCTGTCTTCTCACTCTGCTTTGGTTCCTATTAATTACTGGGAGACAAAGATATCGTTTCCATGGGTGAGACGTAAAAGAAATTTACCAATGAAGGAGAACATTATTTTCTATGGTGGGCACTTGTCCTTCTCATCCAATCAATTCTCAGAATGTAGTCTAATGAGGACAGATATAGAGGCGTGCAGGTGAAGTTGTTGTGTACACACACTCAGGTCTTTTAACTCCTGGGTAGTTCCAAAGAAATGGCCCGAGCTATTCATTATTGACTACTGACAACAATTCAATGCCAGTCAGAGTTGATGGATGTCTGGCCTCCAACTCTTTCAGCAGCTAAACGTTTGATTTGCATTGCACCTGAGTTTTCAAGAGCTGTAAAAGATTTCAACCCATAGGATAAATCAGACTGGATTGATGGGTTGGTTGCTATGGTGATTGATATTGTCATCATTTTAATGACCTCATCAAATTTGAGTATTCAGTAACAATACAGGACTGCTACATAATTTAAAAACAAACCATAACAACTTGTGACTTCATCTGAAATAGTCCAGAAAAAAATTTGAAAGCAACTGGAAATGAATCACCTCAGGCCTGAGATGTGTAAATAGTTGAACTGTGAGATTGGACATTCCTCGGAAAAGATTTTGTGATTGGAAGCACTATTTTTGATGAATGGTGCAAAACCGTGATTAGTTGTAAAGGAAATACCTTTGTAGCCAGACCAGTTTTTCCCCATCACTTTCAAGCAGGCAAAGAGAAGTACATGCTTTATCATAGGTTTCAGTGATGGGTTTATATCACTGATTCTGGAGTTATAGAACATGAATTTTGGGCATGGACTCTGGTGTTTCAAGATACAATTACTACAAACCGAATCTGGGTTGCAAATATTGCCAGGGGGCTAAATTGTTGATGGCCTTGGTCTTGATTATTATATTTCTATATAGTCTCTTTAAAAAAAAACAACACTCAAATGAATTTTGTGAAGAAAATTACATCTGTATTTTTCTGATTTTTCTAAGTGTGTCATGTGGTCAAGGAGGTCGAAATATATCACAGTTAGGAGAGCCCTGCACCCTCCCATAGACAGATTTCCCCAAATTCCACATCACCATCCAGGATCATGTAACAGACTGTGTGTGTGTAACAGTATGTGTGTGTCTATGTCCAGTCGCTCAGTTGTGTCTGACTGTTTGTGACCCCATGGACTATACTCTGCTAGGCTCCTCTGTCCATGGGACTTCCCAGGCAAGAATACTGGAGTGGTTTGCCATTTCCTCCTCCAGGAAATCTTCCTGACCCAGGATTCCAACTTTTGTCTCTTGTGTCTCCTGCATTTCAAGAAAATTCTTTTACCTCTGAGCCACCAGGGAAGCCTGATGTTGGTGTGTAGGACATACCAATCTCATATTCGTTTTCACAGTCAAATATAGAAGGAGCTGTTAAAATGGCTAAATAGATAAAGAATTTATAGATTAGGTCAGATTGTTTTCTCTCTCTCATTTTTACGATGTTATTTAATCTTTTGACTCTACCACCACTAAGCTCTGCCTTGAATCAAGAGTTAGTTATGTGAGTATTTGGTGATATCTAAATCCTGAATTCTTGAAAGAATAACTTATTTCTTGACCCTTGTCTCCCTTGCAACTTAGCCCAATTCTTCACTGCACTTAGCATGTTCTCAGTCAACCTTTTTGAAATCACTCATTGGGATTCCAAGATTCTGGGGGCTTCAAGCAGTGAGGAAGTGAGGTCATAATTTCTTTTTAAAATTTGCTTATGTTATTGGATCTGCATTGAATATCTTTTCTTCAAAAGGTGTTTTGAATAGATAAAAAGGAGAACAATAAACACTTGTGTCATCTTAATATCTTGAGCAAGTGGGTACCTCCCTGCTTATCAAATTATTTAAATTTCTGGGGTATAAGCACAGCATAGTAAGTATCAGTCCAATAAATCTTTTGTTGTCCCCTCTTAGTCAAGATTAAGCAGAAAGGACTTCCCTAGTGGTCTGATGGCTAAGAATCTGCCTGCCAATGCAAGGGACACAGTTGAGAACTGAAGCCAGAGCTGGACCATTCAGAACCTCTTTCCTGGGACTTTGGACTTAGGTCACAGATTTTCTATTCAGTCTCTGTCAGGCAGTTGAGGGGCCGTGGCTGAGTCACCTGTGAATGGTCAGAAAAAGTCCATCTACAGGAGGGAAGGGATAGTTGAAGGTGGTCAGAGAGAAGCAGAAGAAGAGAGATCAGAAGGCTCTAGAGACAGGAGAGGGAGAGGAGCTGTCTCGTTTATTGGCAACGGTCACTCTTTGAATCCTTGTGTCTTTCCAGTAAACCCCTCTTTGTCTCAGCGAGTCAAAGTGGATTCTGTTCCTTGTAAATAAAGCAAGAACTGGGTGAGTCAAGTTAATTTCTAAAATAAACCTCTAGGGGCTTCCCTAGTGGTCCAGTACTGAAGACTCCGTGCTTTCAGTGCCGGAGAGCCCATGTTCAACCCCTGGTCAGGGAACTAGATACCCCATGCTGCAACTAAGAGTTCACTTGCCACAACTGAAGATTCCTGTGATCTGCAACTAAGACCTCAGGTAGCCAAATAAATAAATATTAAAAATAAACTAAACCTCTGAAGCATGACTCTTCCCTCCTTAGTGGGCCTGAGATGGACTCGGATCACAGCTTCTCTCTGGTTGTACTAGTTTCTATTTCTTTTCAAAATATAGCCAATGGATAATATACAAAGGAAGTGATAAAGCTATTGTATAAACATCCTTAGATATTTAAGGAAGTGAAATTGCTTGGTATTCAGATCAATGTTTATTTTTCAGGTTTTTTTCCCCTTCACTTTCTTGGTTAAAATACAACATACTATTGGGATAGAATGATCTACATAATGATTTGAGTAAGAAAGAAAAACCCAAAATATTTGGCTTTGATCATCATTTGGCATTCAGTTCAGTTCAGTCCCTCAGTTGTGTCTGAGTCTTTGTGACCCCATGAACTGCAGCACGCCAGGCCTCCCTGTCCATCACCAACTCCCAGAGTCCACCCAAACCCATGTCTATTGAGTTGGTGATGCCATCCAACATCAAGAGGCTCTTTAGTTCTTATTCACTTTCTGCCATAAGGGTGGTGTCATCTGCATATCTGAGGTTATTGCTATTTCTCCCGGAAATCTTGATTCCAGCTTGTGCTTCCTCCAGCCCAGCGTTTCTCATGATGTACTCTGCATAGAAGTTAAATAAGCAAGGTGACAATATACAGCCTTGACATATTCCTTTTCCTGTTTGGAACCAGTCTGTTGTGCCATGTCCAGTTCTAACTGTTGCCTCCTGATCTGCATATAGGTTTCTCAAGAGGCAGATCAGGTGATCTGGTATTCCCATCTCTTTCAGAATTTTTCTAATATTTTATGATTCTTAAATACAAGACTTTTAGAAACCATGTTTGAAATTGCTTCAGAGCTACCATCAATTTACTGAGAAAACATCACAGTTGGTATTTGTGACTTTTTATTTTATTATTTTTTGCAAAATTTAATGGCTATATATGTAAAAGTGGATATATATTGCATATATGTGTATGTGTGAATGTACAATTATTTTTTTGGTTTGGCAGAATTTAATATAGCAAAGGAAGTTTTAATAATACTTAAGTACAGGACAGAATTCATTTTTACTAAGAAGTCATAATAGGAGATATAATGAAAAAGTTCACACTTCAGATTGACTATCTTCTAGGAGTTACTTTATAAATTAACCTGCTGAGTTTCTTTATAAATTAACCCCTCTAAGAAAGCTTCAGCTAAAATGGCAACCAGGTCCTCCTCCTAAGGTCCTTCAGTTCAGTTGAGTCGCTCAGTCATGTCTGACTCTTTGCGACCCCACAAACTGCAGCATGCCAGGCCTCCCTGTCCATCACTAACTCCCGGAGTTCACTCAAACTCTTGTCCATCCAGTTGGTGATGCCATCCAGCCATCTCATCCTCTGTTGTCCCCTTCTCCTCCTGCCCCCAATTCCTCCCAGCATCATGGTCTTTTCCAGTGAGTCAACTCTTCGCATGAGGTGGCCAAAGTATTGAAGTTTCAGCTTTAGCATCATTCCTTCCAAAGAACACCCAGGACTGATCTCCTTCAGAATGGACTGGTTGGATCTCCTTGCAGTCCAAGGGACTCTCAAGCATCTTCTCCAACACCACAGTTCAAAAGCATCAATTCTTTGGCGCTCAGCTTTCTTCATAGTCCAACTTTCACATCCATACATGACCACTGGAAAAACCATATCCTTGACTAGATGGACCTTTGTTGGTAAAGTAATGTCTCTGCTTTTGAATATGCTATCTAGGTTGGTCATAACTTTCCTTCCAAGGAGTAAGCGTCTTTTAATTTCATGGCTGCAGTCACCAGCTGCAGTGATTTTGGAGTCCCAAAATATAAAGTCTGACACTGTTTCTACTGTTTCCCCATCTATTTCCCATGAAGTGATGGGACCGGATGCCATGATCTTCGTTTTCTGAATATTGAGCTTTAAGCCAACTTTTTCACTCTCCTCTTTCACTTTCATCAAGAAGCACTTTCTGCCATAAGGGTAGTGTCATCTGCATACCTGAGGTTATTGCTATTTCTCCCAGAAATCTTGATTTCAGCTTGTGCTTCTTCCAGCCCAGCGTTTCTCACGATGTACTCTGCATATAAGTTAAATAAGCTGGTTGACTTGGATGCTGACAATTGTCAGACACGGGGATTGAGAAACATCCGCAACAAACGTGATAATAAAAATGTGACAGAAGTAATATCAATAGAACAGCCTTTTGTCCCCGGAGGAGACTCATCTAGGGGTTCTGTGTCGATGTGCTTGAAGACTTTTTTTTACACAGAATGCATTCAACACGCAAAGATCTGGATGCAAGGAGTGCTGTCAAGAGTTTAGATAACGTTGATGGAGTGACCGGAAAAGGGTGTGAGGAGGAGGAACAGCTGAAGATGTGGGGAGGGAAGCGAAAATTGCTGGAGTTATTTCCTTGAACAGCTGAGGGCAACCTCATCTGGGGCGGACAGGGCTAGAAATAGGACCTTGGCCAGTTCCCAAGATGCTCTAGAGGGGGAGGCACCGGATATGGCACCAGGCAGGTAGGGGCCTGGGAAAAACCTTGGCTGCTTCAGTCCTTAACGCGAAATGAACGTGTTACGACAGCGTTCGGCCAGTGACCCCAACTCGGAAAGCTCCAGTCTTGCTCCTTAGGACCCCCCCCCACCCCCGACCCCTGGAGTTTGTGTTCCGCTCAGACAAGGTGCGCTGGGAAGGCTCTGCTCCTTAAAGGAAAGCGGGTGCACGAAGCCGGTTCCTTCCGTGACCTCTGTCTGGTCGACCTCTTTCCATTTCAAGCCCCTCCCAGGAAGGCGGTCCTTCAACCGTGGGGAGACAGAGCGGGTCTACACTGCCGGAGCCGGCGTGGGTCTACACTGTCCACAGGACGCGGGCCGGATTATTTCTCTGCGTGGCCGCCAGGTGGCCCACGCGTCGTCTGTGTCATTTCCTACTCAATCCACATCCCCTCCTGAGGAAGCCAAGGACTTTGGGGGTGCCGATGTCATCTGCGCGTACTCGCGACAAGCCAAGCCGTGTGCCCAGAAGTCCTAAGAGGAGGTGGTGCCTCCTCTCGGCCCCACCCCCGTGGTTTCCAGCACAACGGGTTGGCCCCGCCTCCACCGCAGAGAGCGCGCAGGCGCGCAGAGTGGAGGCTGAGAGGCCTATGGGGCGAGCAGGGCCGGATCCCCTACGCAGGCGCAGAAGCAGTGGTGGAAGTTGGGTGAGTGTAGGCTAACACGGTCTGGGGTCTTGGGGAGAGAGTGGAACAGATGAGGATACTTTTTTTTTTAAAGTTTCTTTGAAAAATAAGGTCCTACTGTATAGCATGGGGAACTATAGTCAATATCTTTTATGATAAATCATAATGGAAAAAATATGAAAAAGAATGTGTATTTGTATAACCCAGTCACTTTGATGTATAGCAGAAATTAACGTAACATCAGAAATCAACTATACTTTAATTAAAAATTTTTTTAAGTTTCTTTGCACGTTTAATTGATAGATGTTAACATTTTTAAGAATCACGTTTCTGGAAGAAAGAATTCCCCTCGAAAAGTGAAATGTCACTGTCTCCCACTGTGGTAAGGATATGGATGGGGAGAGGGGGAGATTTGCAGATAAAAGGGCAAATTGGAGCTTTTCTTTTTTTCTGGATATTGTCAAGTAATTGTTGAATAACTCTGTGTCAGCCCCGTTTTCCTCTTTTTGGTAACATTTAACTCCTCATCCCTAATATAGAACATCCCTAGATTTGGGAGAATGTTGAATATAACTGAAAGCAAAATCCTCTCCCAACCTAGAAAACCCTCTCCATGAAGATGGTAGAGAAAGAAAACAGATTTGTTGTTGAATAACCACTAAACCAGAATGTGATATGCATCAGAGGGTAGTGCCTAAGAGCTGGGACTGGGAAAACTGAAATCTCACTCTCTTCTGCAGCCTACCCATTATGAGTTTTTAAAAATATCCAACTATTTATTTGGCTGCACCAGGTCTGAGTTTCAGCCTGAAGGATCTTTTTGTTGTGGCGGATGGGACCTAGTTTCCCAATCAGGGATTGAACCCTGGTCCTTGAAGTCCCCGTCATTGGAAGTGTAGTGTCTTAGCCACTGGACTACCAAGGAAGTCTCAAGCCAACCAATTATATGCATGTCTTCAAGTGAGAGAACGTGGCAACACTATTTTTCACAGGGCGTTGGCCTTAACTTTATTTGCTCACTGGATTGACCCTCTGCTTTAGCTAACTGGCTTTCTCCAGAGGAAAGACAAAATTCATACCTTTATGACAGGAGGTGGTCTTGGAAGGGAGAAGAAAGTGTCAGTCACTCAGTCATGTCTGACTCTCTGTGACCCCATGGACTGCAGCCCACCAGCCTCCTCTGTCCATACACTTTTCCAGGCAGGAATACTAGAGTGGATTGCCATTTCCTTCTCCAGGGGATCTTTCTGACCCAGATATCAAACCCAGGTATCCCACAGTGCAAGGAGATTGTTTACCATCTGAGTTAGGCACCTGCCAAAGCTGGACTCCTACCATCCCACAGAAACTGGGAGGTAAGGGCACTGTCTTCTTTGAGGTTTACTTTCCAGAGATGGGACCTGCTTTAGAGAAGCACTTGAAGATGGTGCCACTGGTACCCACTCTACAGATGAGAACACAGAGGTTAAGCTACCTGCCTGAGTAGATCCATTCATCTTTTCTATCACACGTCTCCATGAGGCCAGAAGGACTGACACAAAGCTCCCTGGCCAGGGGGAGTGAGGAGTCTGCTGAACCCCATACAGAAGATACTGTTACTGAACCAATCTGGGGTCCACTTGCCTGCAGTAAACCCAATCTACTGACACTGGGTTATGGTGAAAGAAAGCATAGTGTTTATTGCAGGCACCAAGAAAAGAGTCCAGGGCAGCTAATGCTCAAAACACGTGAACTCCATGCTGGGTTCCAGCAAAGCATTTTAAAATTTATTTGGCTGTGTTGGGTCTTAGCTTCAGCATGAGGGATCTTCCCTGCATCATGCAAGATCATTTGTTGTGGCTCATGGACTCTCTAATTGAGACATATGGGCTTAAGAGCACACAAGCCCAGCAGTTATAGCACTGGGACTTAGTTGCTCTGTGGTATGTGGTGGACGAGGTGGTTAGATGGCATCACAGACTCGATGGACATGAGTTTGAGCAAACTCTGGGAGATGGTGAAGGACAGGGAAGCCCTGTGTGCTGCCGTCCATGGGGTTGCAAAGAGTCGGACATGACTGAGTGACTGAAAAACAATAGCATATGGTATCTTTGTTCCCCATCCAGGAATCAGCTTCACATGCCCTGCACTGCAGGGTGGATTCTCAACCACTGGACCACCAGGGAAGTCCCAGCAAAGCATTTTTAAAGGCTAGGTGAGGGAGGGGTGTCCCAGGGTATGTGATCTGTTTGTGCACAGTTCTCTAGTTGATGACGAGGTAATAGGGTGATGCCACAGGGGTTAACAATCCTTAGGTGCCTGTGGGTCTGGGGGGCTGTCTACTCATGGTCACCAAATAGTTACTTTCTTACATTTGGTGGTGGTTTTAGCATCTTTAAAATAACCCAGGAAATGTGTCTCAGATACAATTATCTAGAAACTTCAGAGAGGAAATAAAGCAAAGGATATGGGGGAAGGGTCTGCCCAGGAAGGCCCTGAAAGTTCCTGCTCGGTTATATCACGAGCTTCACCCAACCAAGAACAAAATGAACAGGGCTGTCATTCACCCAGCTTCTGGGTGCCCCTCTCTGAGTCCTTCTGTCTCTGGATATCATTATTATTATTATACTAGTAATAGTTCCAGGAACTCCTGTGGCTGGATTTCCTGTTGTTGAGAAAAGGAACATCCAACATCCTTACAAAGATGCTCTTAATGGCCCTAGTGATTCAAGTCTGTGCATTGCTGTGGTCCTATTCCACAGGTGATAGAACTGATTCCCAGGGTGGTTACCGGCTTAAGTATCCAGAGGCCTTGAGTGACTTCGGCTCTCAGGAGGGAGAGGAGGGTAAATGAGTTAGGTCAGTGGTCCCCGATATTTTGGCATCAGGAACTGGTTTTATGGAAGACAGATTTTTCATGGACCAGATGGATGCGAGTGAGGGGGAGTGGCTGTAAATAGAGAAGCTTTGCTCCCTCCCCCACCACTCACCTCCTGCTGTGTGGCCTGGTTCCTAATAGGCCATAGATGGATACCAGTCCATGTCCTAGGGGTTGGGGATCCCTGAGTTAGATCATTTCCATTTTCTGTTAACAAATCTGGGTTAGACTCAAGGCTCTGCCACCTCCAAGCTTTGTGACGACAGGCAGTGGCTTAATTTCTTGGAATTTCATTTGCCAGTCTTCAAAAAAAAAGGGGGGGGGTGTGAAAACTCCTGCCCCAGAGGACTGTTGTAGGAATTAAAGGAGATGAATAGCAGTGCTGGCCAAGGGGACGGCCGAGCCCATGGGCTAGTCACTGTGCTACCTCCATCACTGCTCTTAACTCCAGGAGGTGAGGGGACTGTTTCTGAAGTGATCGCACGTATTCCATTACATCTGCTTCCAAATACCACCACACTAGGGTTTAGGGCTTAGGGTTTAAGCATAGGAATTGGTTAGGGATGGGTAGGGGACATAGAAACACTGTCATTAGCAATGTGCTTTATTCCCAGGAGGAAGTGAGAAAATCCCTGAAGGCTAACGCATTTGTACAAAACAAGTCTGTCAAGGATAGTGCTATTGCCTCCAGTGAAGACCCTCCATATCCAACTCTTCCTCTTTCTTGGAAGGTGAGCGCGTTACTGACTGATAGCTCATGGTGCAGGAGCAGCAATTGTTACTGAACACAAGCTGGTGTACCCAATGCACAGTGAAGCCAAACAAACTGAAATACTGGTGTTTGGAGCAGAGAAAAATTTATCGCAGGGCTAAGCCAGGAAAAGGCTTCCCTGGTAGCTAAGCTGTGAAGAATCCACTTGCACTGCAGGAGACCTCAGTTCAATTCCTGGGCTGGGAAGATCCCCTGGAGAAAGGATAGGCTACCCACTCCAGTATTTGGGCTTCCCTGGTGGCTCAGCTGGTAAAGAATCCACCTGCAGTGTGGGAGATCTGGATTCGATCCCTGGGTTGGGAAGATTCCCCTGGAGAAGAGCATGGCAACCCACTCCAGTATTTTTGCCTGGAGAATCCCCATGGACAGAGGAGCCGTGTGGGCCACCCTCCATGGGGTTGCAAAGAGTCAGATGCACTGAGCGACTAAACACAGCACAGCACAAGCCGGGAAAATTGCTTGTGCTCAAAAAACTAGAACTCCCATCGGTTTTCCTTTAAAAATATTTATTTTTTATTGATTTATTCATTTGGCTGCACCAAGTCTTAGTTGTGATTCATGGAATCTTTGATCTTTGTTCAGGCATTAGGATCTTGAGTTGCAGCATGCACGCCCTTAGTTATTGGGGTCTAGTTCCCTAACCAGGGATCAATCCTGGCCCCCTGCAGTGGAAGCTTGGAGTCTTAGCTACTGGCACCAGGGAAGTTGGTCTTCAAGGGAAGTTTTGATAGGCAGAATTTGGGATGAGGGCTGCAGGGTGAGTGACTTTCTTCTGACTGGTTGGTGGTGAGGTAGCAGGGCAGTCTTCCAGGACTCTTAATCATGAGCCTTCTAGTTTCAGACAGTCTGGGGTCTCAGCATGTAGTTACCATCTACGTGAGGGGGCACGTTAGTTCCTTTAGAAGAACTCAGAGATGGTGTTAGATATATCTCTGGGAGGAGCCAGGACCTTGCCCCAAGGCTATACTCTTGTTTCTGAACTGATTCTCCTTTACTTCTCCATCCCCTCCTTCCCCTGATAAGCAAATGTTTGAATCTGCCCTTTGGAACTCAGGGAAGGTCAAGGAGGCTGAATAAAGCCTATTTCCTACAAACAAGAAACAGGGGCCACAGAAAGGATGTGTTGCCAGGAGGGACCCACAGAGTCCTGCTTGCTTTCACAATGATGACCTGAAACCAAGGGGCCACTTTCAAAGTTTAATCTCAAGGATTCTGGACCTGCCATCCATCCAGCTTCAATTTGCCCATATGATAGTGCCAATCTGCTGTCCAATAGAAGATGCTGAAAATAGCCTCCCAAGTGGTGGTCCACAAAGCCAGCAGCTGTGAAGGTCAGACAAAAGGCTTGCATGGGTTGGAGAAAGGAGTTAAGGCCTCTCACAATGGGGAATGATGTACATAGCTTGGGGAGGGTCACTGTAGAACTTCAAATACTAATTAGGGAGAGCATCTGGCATCTGTGTGTTACAGAGACAAACCTTCGAGTTACACTGATAAGAAAGAAATGAAATGCACTATCAGCTAAACAGAGCAATTGCTCGTGAAGTGAATGCAAACCTGGTATTATCCTCTTTCATCACCATCTGATGTCACACTAATTAATAATAAAGATTCTACAAATTGGACCCAATGCTCTACTCTAAAATTAAATGGAAAAATAAATAGGGAACGTGATAATTTTGTCTGTATTTTGGGAATAAGAGGCCATGTAGGAGTCTCTTATTATCTCTGATTCTGATCCCAAGTAAAGTTCTGGTGCTGAAACTGTGCAAGGTAGACTGGGGCTTGAACCCATGGTCTTTTAACTGAGATCACACACCTGGTCTCAGGACTTAATGAAGCTTAGGTTCCTGATGTCCTGTCACAGAAAGAATTCAGTGAGAGACAAAGCAATAGCTAAGAAGTAGATTTATTTAGAGAGAACACACCCCGCAGACAAAGTGTGGGCCATTTCACAAGGCGAGAGGCCCCCAAATATGGCATGGTTAGTTTTTATGGGTTGACGNTTGAACCCATGGTCTTTTAACTGAGATCACACACCTGGTCTCAGGACTTAATGAAGCTTAGGTTCCTGATGTCCTGTCACAGAAAGAATTCAGTGAGAGACAAAGCAATAGCTAAGAAGTAGATTTATTTAGAGAGAACACACCCCGCAGACAAAGTGTGGGCCATTTCACAAGGCGAGAGGCCCCCAAATATGGCATGGTTAGTTTTTATGGGTTGACGAGTTGGACTGTGAAGAAGGCTGAGTGCCAAAGAATTGATGCTTTTGAACTGTGGTATTGGAGAAGACTCTTGAGAGTCCCTTGGACTGCAAGGAGATCCAGCCAGTCCATTCTGAAGGAGATCAGCCCTGGAATTTCTTTGGAAGGAATGATGCTAAAGCTGAAACTCCAGTGCTTTGGCCACCTCATGTGAAGAGTTGACTCATTGGAAAAGACTTTGATGCTGAGAGGGATTGGGGGCAGGAGAAGAAGGGGACGACAGAGGATGAGATGGCTGGATGGCATCACTGACTCGATGGACACAAGTCTGAGTGAACTCCGGGAGTTGGTGATGGACAGGGAGGCCTGGTGTGCTGCGATTCATGGGGTCGCAAAGAGTCGGACACGACTGAGTGACTGAACTGAACTGAACTGAATGAGTGGGAGGATTATTCCAGTTATTTTGAGGAAGTGGTAAAGATTTCCAGGAATTGGGCCACTGCCCATTCTTTGATCTTTGAAGGTTGGCCTTGGAACTGTCATGGTGCTGGTGGGTGTGTCACTTAGCATGTTCATATTTTACAATGAGCTTATAATGAGGCTCAAGGTCCACTGGAAGTCAAATCTTCCACCATCTTGGACCTAGTTGATTTTAACCAGTTTTGTCCTGTCTTATGGCTGTGTTATGCTGTGCTTAGCAGCTCAGTCCTGTCTGACTTTGCGACCCCATGGACTGTAGCCTGCCAGGCTCCTCTGTCCATGGGGATTCTCCAGGCAAGAATACAGCAGTGGGTTGCCATACCATCCTCCAGGGATTTCATGGTAAATTGATGGAGAACAGTAGAAACAGTGGCAGATTTTATTTTGGGGGTTCAGAAAACACTGAAGATGGTGACTACAGCCATGAAATTAAAAGACACTTAACTCCTTGGAAGAAAAGTTATGACCAACCTAGACAGCATAGTAAAAAGCAGAGACATTACTTTGCCAACTGTGATTCTTTTAGTAGTCATATATGGATGTGAAAGTTGGACTGTGAAGAAAGCTGAGCGCCAAAGAATTGATGCCTTTGAACTGTGGTGTTGGAGAAGACTCTTGAGAATCCCTTGGACTGCAAGGGGATCCAACCAGTCCATCTTAAAAGAGATCAGTCCTGGGTGTTCATTGAAAGGACTGATGTTAAAGCTGAAACTCCAATACTTTGGCCACCTGTTGCAAAGAGCTGACTCATTTGAAAAGACCCTGATGCTGGGAAAGATTGAAGGTAGGAGAAAGGGACAACAGAGATGAGATGGTTGGATGGCATCACCAACTCAATGGACATGAGTTTGAGTAAACTCCGGGAGTTGGTGATGGACAGGGAGGCCTGGAATGCTGCAGTCCATGCAGTCGCAAGCAGTTGGACACGAATGAGCGACTGAATTGAACTGAACTGAACTGAACCTCCAGGGGATGTCATTCTTTGGAAGTTTGTGCCCTCTTGTTTCAGTACCAGTTCCAGTGTGTGTATGAAGGTGGTTTTCCACACCACCAAGCAATCTTCCAATTTCTGAGTGTCCTACAATTCAATTAAATTCTAACTCTATTTACCTGGAATTAACATCTGATCCCACAAGACTATCCCCATCTAGGTGCTAATCACAAGTCTAGGTTGTTACTTATGCTTCTGACAGATTCGCTGTAAATGGAAGATTTCCAAGACCCCCTTCTTGAGTTCAGTTAATTTGCTAAAATAGCTCACAAAACTCAGAAAAGCATTTTACTGACTAGATTACCAGTTATGAAATGATGTTGTTGTTGCTTATTCACTAGGCTGTATGTGACTCTTTTGCAACCCCATGGACTGTAGCTTGCCAGGCTCCTCTGTCCCTGGGATTTCCCAGGTAAGTATACTGAAGTGGGTTGCCATTTCCTTCTCCAAGGGATCTTCCTGATTCAGGGATTGAACCTGTGGCTCTTGTACTACGAGGCAGATTCTTTACCACTGAGCCACCTGGGAACCTCTATGAAAGAATATAAGTCAGGAATAGCCAGATGGGAGAGATGAATGGGGCAAGCCGTGGGGAAGGGGGCGGAGCTTCCATGCTCTCTCCGGGTGCTATGGTCCTCAAATCTCTGTGTGTTCTGCAACCAAGAAACCTTCAATCCCTGTCCTTTCATGTCTTTTTTTTCTTTTTTTTTAATGGAGGCCTCATCCCATAGGCAGGATGGATTGATTCATCATCCATCTATCCCCATTCATGCTCACCATGAAGGCCTGGCTATGCCCCAAAGCTTTCTTAGCTGCTTTTCACCCGACATCAGACAAGACTGAGACCCACTGTTACTTACTTTGCATTTTTTCACTCTTTCCGTTGGTTCCTTTAGAGATGGGTCTGGCTTTTTTAAATCCCTGTCATCCCCATTAGCACAAGGCTGACTCACAGAGAGCAGTGCTTAGATACTGACTACATTACTGTATGTTGTCTGGTCCAAGTAGCATGGGAATGCTCTGGAAGAAATGAATTCAGCAATAAAGTCCCACCTTGGAATCTAGCAGGTCTGCACATTTACTGAGGGATGGAGAATTTGGGGGCTTCCTAGGTAGCGCTAGTGGTAAAGAACTCGTTTGCCAATGCAGGAGATGTAAGAGATGTGGGTTTGATCCCTCGGTCAGGAAGATACCCTGGAGAAGGGCATGGCAACCCTCTCCAGTATTCTTGCCTGGAGAATATTTGAGGGATTTATCCAAGGAAACAATATTAGATTCTTGTCCTCACATTATGCTTTCAGGAAATTGAGATGAAACTTTTAAGTATAATAAAAAATATTTTTATACAATTTTAAAGGTTATTTTCCATTTCCATTTATTACAAAATTATTGGCTATATTCCTAGTGTCATGCAATACATCCTAGAGCCTATCTGATATCCAATAGTTTATGCCTTCCCCTACCCTACCTCTAAGAGTGATTTCTGTTCTGAACAAGCCTTCTGGATAATCAAGAGTGGAGGCCTATTTCCACAGATAGGTACAGATAGGAGTGTCATAGTGGTTCTTCTACAAAAACTACTTTATTTCAATTTGTTTATTAACTAAAAAGGTGTCTGAGCAGAAAGAGGACAATGGTTGGAAAAGAAATAATGGAGATCAGCGTGCTTTCATTTGCTGACCTTTTTCTTCTTCAATGTGTAGAATATCAATTGCAAAAGAAAAAAAAGAATATGCAATTGCAAAATTCCTCTACTTCTCTCATGAAATAAAATCTGGGCTATAACATACAAATAAAATCTTGAAGGAAGATCAGGAACACAATTATTTGCTCAAAAACAATCCTTGGTTTTTTATTCTGATCACTAAGTGAGAAAGCATGTCAAAGCTTTGGAGACAGTAAAATGGGCTCTCTGAAGATTGCTGGAATTTCCAATTTGAGAGCAGGTTTTCTCAAACATCAATGATGAAGTAATGAAAACTTCAGCCTCCTTAACTACCATGAAATGAGGTCTTTCCCAAACTCGTGACAAGTGCAGCATTTCGATCTCCTCTGGGCAAAGCAAGTGAAGAATTTGTTCTGTTGTGAAGATCATTCCCTGCACAGGTGAGGGAGACAGGTGATGGGGAACCCGGCCAAGACTGCCATCCCACCATTGTGCCTGCCCTTCTAATATCAGAGGTCTCTGTGCAGAATTCTGATGGTTCTCATGCTGGGAGGATCCACAGTAGGACACTGGAATGAAATCTGCCTTTAAATATGGCAATTATTCCTAAAATGTCTTTGTTGACAGCTGGCGAGGCACAAAATAAACACAAGCCTCTTTGCAAGTAAGCAGGAATTAGCATAATCAGCAGCTGTTGCATTACCCACAGACATGGAACCATAAAGAACCTCGTTCCTTCTAAAACAAAGTTAAAGAAGAGACACACATGGAATCATGAGTTACCACCTGCTAATGTCCAACGAACTAAAGCAAAACAAAAAAAAAAAAAAAATAGC
>SJYA01002444.1:2580140-2626170 GCA_006410615.1 Neotragus moschatus
AAAAAAAAAAAAAAAAAAAACGCACAACAACAAAAAAAAAAAAAAAAAAAAAAAAAGTAGCCATTGCTACCAGCCTAAGCATTCTCCAGAGGTCATTTTTCTAATTAAAATAGGAACTAATCTCATGATAAAACTATGGCAGTCC
Organism: Neotragus moschatus; assembly: GCA_006410615.1. NCBI lineage: Eukaryota > Metazoa > Chordata > Mammalia > Artiodactyla > Bovidae > Neotragus > Neotragus moschatus. The sequence continues at coordinate 2,580,286 of SJYA01002444.1, forward strand.
AGTGATTAAGTGCCCTTGTAGATGATAAAAAATAATAATAATAAATACAAGCACTGAATTCCTTCTCCATTGTCCAAAAGGTAATAGATCATTATCCAAGTCATCTATGGAGAATGCTTAGTAAAAGTCTTCTCCGTTTCATCATCCCAGAGTTTGATCAAAATGCAAGAGCACATAAAAGGGAATTGGAGAAAATAGTGGTTATGTATTTTGTTCTGAAGGAGTGCCAGCCTGGGTGCCCTCTGAGACCAGGATCTCCAGACCCAGGGAAAGTTATCCTTGGTGGCTATAATTAGAAATGGAACAGCGTACTCTATGACCATCAGATTTTCTGCACAGTCCAGCTCCCTTCTGTTGCCTGGATGGCTGACAACAAAATTATTTGCACACTCCGGTCAGAATGGGTACATTCCTCTTAGTAGAGCTGGAAATGATCCTTAGGAAAATGGCTTTTTATTGCTCAAAAAAATCTGTGATGGCCAGAGGCTCACGGAGGGCAGAGAGAGCTTTAATTAATCAGTCTCTCTCAGTCTTCTTCAAAAATACCATTTCCTGCTGAATACACCGGTGTCTACCTTTCCGCTGCACATTTTTGAATTTTGAAGTCTATCTTAAAGGTGTTGCTTTATTCAGGCCAGACCTTTGTGAAACAGACTTTTATTTTCTCACGTTCTGTGACAATAAAAGATCTTCCCTGAAAGGCTTTCTCTCTCTCTCTCTCTCCCCATTGCTGTTAAGAGAATGCTGAATTCCCGGCCGTGTTTAACAGTCCCCGCGGGCTGCTATGTACCTTTATACCTTCACAGAACTCGAAAGGCACCTGCCATCCGGGTATGACCTTTGTGTTCGCCCACATAATCAGCTGCATGGCCTTGCTCTCTGACACCGCAGAGGCAAACTGCCCCCGTGGATTCTCTCCCATTTCAGGCGTGGAAAGTAGGTCAATTTTAAAAATAAACACCAGCATGTATCCCAAATCCCAGGATGTATAGAGCAGGTCTAAATGTGGCTCTGGAGTAAGAGCGACTGGCTTTAGTGTGGCTTTGTTTCCAAATTCTCTGCAGATTTCAGATGCAAGAGAGTGGAATATGTTGGCTTGTTGTAGCTTGCGCTCTGTCGTGTCCAACTCTCTGTGGCCCCATGAACTGTAGCCCGCCAGGCTCCTCTGTCCATGGGATTCTCCAGGCAAGGACACTGGAGTGGGTAGCCATGCCCTTCTCCAGGGGATCTTCCCCACTCAGGAATCAAACCTGCCTCTCCTGTGTCTCCTGCATTGGCAGGCCAGTTCTTTACCACTAGCGCCACCTATGGAAATCCAATGGAATCACTCAGTCTACAAAGTCTGGTCAAGCAGTGTCATTTAGTTCCCAAGACCTCAGCGGTAGGGGTACAGATCGATGCAAAATACACAAGTACAATTTGTGTGTTTTGTATCAATTTTTAAGACTCTTTCTTGCAGAACTCCTCTTACCGAAGTTATCAGATATATATATTTTTTAATTTTTGAAAAGCTTATAGATAATAAGAGCCTGGAACCATAGATGGATCAGAAAAGGAAAGCCACATCAGAGAAGGAAGAGTGAAGAAGAACTGGGTATTGATGGCTCGCTTGAATTCCTGGGTCCCAGTAGAGCTAAACAGTTTATTACATCAGATTACACTGAGCCACTTTTTTTGCTGAATCCAATTTGAGTGGATTTTCTGATATCTGCAAGCAGAAAAAGAACCATTGGCCTGGAGATTTTATAAGAGGCCACCAACCTGTCCTACCCTGGGGGAATGACATGAGGAGAAGATAGGCCATTAGCAGATGACCATCAGCACACAGCCCTGGGGAGTCCTTGGAGAATCCATAGGATATGGAGCAGCCCAGATGGGAAGCTCTGATGTCTAGCAGGCCCCAGGAGCATGTGACTGGCTTTCCCCCTGATATGGCAGCTTGATGGAAAGGCTAGTCATGTGGTCTCTACAATGTGGAGGGTGGCCAAAGAGAAAGGCAGTTGGACAGCTGACAGTGGAACCAGATGGACTTCCCAGGTGGCGCTAGTGGTAAAGAATCTGCCTGCCAGTACAGGAGACGGAGGTTCTATCCCCATGGCAAGATCCCTTTGAGAAGAAAATGGCAACCCACTCCAGTATTCTTGCCTGGAAAACCAACCCCATGGACAGAGAAGCCTGGTGGGCTACAATGCATGGGTCGCAAAGAGTCAGATGTGACTGAGCACGCACACACGTCGTGGAACCACCCAGCATGAAGATGGTGCACCACAGAGGAAAAATCTCCCCTTTAGGGGCCGCCTTAGAACCCTGGATCCTTTTATATTTCCCTGGCCAACCCCTTCCACATGTTTACCTCTCTTGCAAGGATGAGTCAAGAGAACACACACATACCACAAAGAGGGATGTGCACCCACGACACGTAAGTTATACAAATTTATTTAATAAAACGGAAAGAATTCACCCTCTGAATGCAGAGGGAAGAGCCTCTTTTTAGTAAAGAAGGAAATAGACATAAATTTTAGACAGTCTGGGCCCACAAATAAGACTAGTCCTGGCGAGCAGAAGTAAGAGAGAGTTGTAATTCCTATCACTGAAGCAGCTGTCTAGATTAGCTGTAAATATTGCCTCTGGCTGTCATCTATCTTGAGAAACCCAAGGAATTAAGTACAGAGATCTGGGGAATGTGGGAAAGAGGAGCAGCCGGCACACAGAATGTCCTCCAGGTATCTGATCCCCCAGGTTAAATAGACCAGAAGGTGAAGATGGATGTGATCCTTATTAGGACAGGTCTTTAAGGCTCTTCTGCACTTCTCAGCGTACCCTCAATGCAGCAGCAAATACGCTGCTCAGTAGTCCTGACACATTCTCTAAGCTGATTTTTCCAATTGGACGGCGGTCATGCCATGCAGCTAAATGAATAATCAAGCCCTCCAAACCCTCCTGTTTGCTCACAGATGAGAAGATTTAAGGTAAATCCATAAAGAAGGAACACGACACTGGGAATGTCCAGAATTGCATGAGTGATGGAAACGGGGAAGCATCATCAGTAAAAAACTCGGGTCAGATCTAAAGTCAGGCAGGAGTTTTTTCTCCTTCCCATAATTGTGCCTCTTTTATTTATTTTAATTCTTTTTTTTTTTTAAGTTGGTATGTTGCATTTTCATTTTTATTCAGTTCAAGAAATTCTTTTCTTTTTTCTTTTTTTCCACCATGCATCTTGCAGAATCTTAGTTCCCAGACCAGGCATTGAACCTGCACCCTCTGGACTGGAGGCGCAGAGTCTTAACCATTGGACCGCCAGGGAAGTCCCATGTACCTCTTTAGAGAAGCAAGAGAAAACAGACATTTTTTAGGGTTGTAAGGCCAAAGTCGATTCTGTATTTAGCATCCTGCCCTGCCATGTCAAGCTGTAGTGAGGACAGGTTTATTTATTCATAACCCTGTAAATATTTTGGATGCCTAAGCAAGATACCAAAGGGAACCCCTCAATGAAAGTGGTGTGGTTACTAAACTCACTCAGACTTTTTCTAGTGAACTGATTTCTTTAGATATCATGGAGAAATTAAACAAACTTTGGAAATGAGATGTAAAAGAAGACTATGTATGTGTAGTTCATTAAATATAAATGTATATATGCAAATATATGTAAAATTATGTGTTGCTTATATATTCTACATGTAGTACCATGTATTAAATATAACATATATTGCACATATGTGCTAGAAACACTTTACTGAAAGATGTGAAAATACACTGTTTACTTTTCTTTTTTGGCTGTACCATACTGCCTGTGGGATCTTAGTTCTCTGATGAGGGATTGAACTCAGGCCCTCAGCAGTGAAAGTATGGAGTTCTAACCATTGGATAACCAGGGAGTTCCCCCCAAATACACTGTTTTATATGTAGAGTTTCATCTTATATATTTTGAAATTTTACTTAGCCCTATATTTGCATAATGAATTCACAAAGTAATGTAAATAAAGCTCAACATTCAGAAAACTAAGTTCATGGCATCTAGTCCCATCACTTCATGGGAAATAGATGGAGAAACAGTAGAAACAGTGTCAGACTTTATTTTGGGGGGGGCTCCAAAATCACTGCACATGGTGATTGAAGCCATGAAATTAAAAGACTCTTACTCCTTGGAAGGAAATATTACTTTGCCAACAAAGGTCTGTCTAGTCAAGGCTATGGTTTTTCCAGGGGTCAAGTATGGATGTGAGAGTTGGACTGTGAAGAAAGCTGAGCTCCAAATAATTGATGCTTTTGAACTGTGGTGTTGGAGAAGACTCTTAAGAGTACTTTGGACTGCAAGGAGGTCCAGCCGGTCCATCCTAAAGGAGACCTGGGTGTTCATTGGAAGGACTGATGCTGAGGCTGAAACTCCAATACTCTGGCCACCTCATGGGAAGAGCTGACTCATTGGAAAAGACCCTGATGCTGGCAGGGATTGGGGGCAGGAGGAGAAGGGGAAAACTGAGGATGAGATGGCTGGATGGCATCACCGACTGGATGGACATGAGTTTGAGTGAACTCTGGGAGTTGGTGATGGACAGGGAGGCCTGGCGTGCTGTGATTCATGGGGTTGCAAAGAGTTGGACACGNTGGCTTAAAACTCAACATTCAGAAAACTAAGTTCATGGCATCTAGTCCCATCACTTCATGGGAAATAGATGGAGAAACAGTAGAAACAGTGTCAGACTTTATTTTGGGGGGGGCTCCAAAATCACTGCACATGGTGATTGAAGCCATGAAATTAAAAGACTCTTACTCCTTGGAAGGAAATATTACTTTGCCAACAAAGGTCTGTCTAGTCAAGGCTATGGTTTTTCCAGGGGTCAAGTATGGATGTGAGAGTTGGACTGTGAAGAAAGCTGAGCTCCAAATAATTGATGCTTTTGAACTGTGGTGTTGGAGAAGACTCTTAAGAGTACTTTGGACTGCAAGGAGGTCCAGCCGGTCCATCCTAAAGGAGACCTGGGTGTTCATTGGAAGGACTGATGCTGAGGCTGAAACTCCAATACTCTGGCCACCTCATGGGAAGAGCTGACTCATTGGAAAAGACCCTGATGCTGGCAGGGATTGGGGGCAGGAGGAGAAGGGGAAAACTGAGGATGAGATGGCTGGATGGCATCACCGACTGGATGGACATGAGTTTGAGTGAACTCTGGGAGTTGGTGATGGACAGGGAGGCCTGGCGTGCTGTGATTCATGGGGTTGCAAAGAGTTGGACACGACTGAGCGACTGAACTGAACTGAACTGAATATATGTGCATGCTCAGTTGCTTAGTTGTGCTGACTCTGCAATCACATGGACTGTGGCCTGCCAGATTCCTCTACCCACAGAATTGTCCAGACAAGAATACTGGAGTGGGTTGCCATTTCCTACTCCAGGGAATCTTCTTGACCCAGGGATCACACCCGAATCTCTTATGTCTCCTGCATGGCAGACAAATTCTTTACCACTCGTGCTACCTGGGAAGCTCCCAGCATAAGATATAGCATATAATATATATCGTATTCTTTACCAACTGAGCTATCAGGGAAGCCATATATAGCACAGACATGTATATTATATCTCTAATATGTAGCACACACATATGTATAATATATCCAAAATATATTACCAAAAATAATGGATTACAGAAGTTAGTTGCTGATTACCCATATGGTGTTTTCCTGTGCTTTCTGCCAGGTGCCCTGACCTGCTTTATTATTATCATCATTTCTTTTTCCCCCTCTCCCCAGCCACTGGTATAGAACTCCTTAGTAATTAGTAACCTGTCTGTCACGTTTTTCTATCTTTAGACATGCAAGCTCATCCAGCCTCTTTGAAGTCCAATTTTAATTTAGATGCAAACTACTCCCCATAGTACTAATAGTCTAAGAAGAACCTGGGGCAGACTGTAATTACCCAGGGCTGGCATTTGCCATCTGATTAGAATGTCATTTCCTTTACTCCTGTTGAATGGCACCCTTGAGCCTCCTGTTCATACAGCTTGGCCCCCTACCCACTGGAACACCTGTTTATCACACACAGTTCTTCACATTTCATTGGGTGTTGGTTTATTTATTCTGGGAGCAATAAAGTCTGAATTAAGGCAAGATATTTATATACATATAGATATTAATAAAGAAATTCATGATAAGGAATTGGCTCACACAGTTATAGAGATGGCAAAGCCCAAGATCTGAAGGATGAGTCACAAGCTGGAAGACCTGATGGGTTAGTTCTAGTCTTATAACTGAGCAGGACGGCATGGTGCCTTGGTGGGGGCAGACTTTTCCCCCCAGGTTCTTCTGCTTTGAATTACCTAGATAACAGTATTTGATGCACATTTCCTAAGTTCTTTTACAGATGTGAAAACTCTCCATTAAATAGAAGATGTTAACTACTTGATGATCCTGAGCATATAGCCCCAGGCCTCCTGGAGCCTAAAGACTGCTGATGTGAGCCCCTGTGACACCACCTGTCACCACACCATCTGCCAATCAGAGAATTGTGGATAAACTGATCACAGACCCTGTAATACCCTCCTTACTTGGCTTTTTTTAAAAGTGTCTTGCCAAATCTTTGGGGAGCTTGAGGCTTTTTAAGGGCATGAGCCATCCATCTCCTTCCATGGCCCTGCAATAAACCTTTCTGTGCTCCAAACTCATTTGTTTGGCCTCACATGAACTTGCGTTAACAGCCTGAGTCCAGAAGACTGAGAACCAGAGAGTTGATGCTGCATTTCTAGTCTAAATGCCACACAGAGCTCTACACATGGGGAAGAAAAAGGATTTCCCTGTTGGTCCAGTGGTTAAGACTGCACATTCAATGTAGGGGGTCCCAGTTTGATCCCTGGCCAGGGAACTAAGACTCTGTGTGCTGCATGGCCAATAAACAAAAGAGTGAAATCATTCAGTCGTATCCAACTCTTTGCAACCCCATGGACTGCAGCCTACCAGGCTCCTCCATCCATGGGATTCTCCAGGCAAGAATACTGTAGTGAGTTGCCATTTCCTTCTCCAGGGGATCTTCCTGACCCAGGGATCGAACCCAGGTCTCCCACATTGCAGGCAGATGCTTTAACCTCTGAGCCACCACGGAAGGTGGGCGGTATGTAATTGGGTCTGGGTTTTTTTTTTTTTTTTTTTAAAGTATCATCAGATGCCCTCCCCGCCTTTTTGTGTAAGATTATTTTTTTATGTGGATCATCTTAAAAGTCTTTGTTGAATTTGTTACAGCATTGCTTCTGTCTTATGTTGGGGGCTTTTGGCCCTGAAGCATGTGGGATCCTAGTTCCCTGACCAGGGATTAAACTTGCACCCTCTGTGTTGGCAGGTGAAGTCTTAACCACTGGACCACCAGATACCCCTCTTATCTTGGTAGATGAAGCCCTTGGTGGTGGCAGCTCACATGACTCTCCTGCTTCCCACTCCCCCTCCCTGTTCCCCACACCATCCACAGTGGACCCTGCCACTTCCTGTTGCCATCACCTTGCAATTGGGATGCTCACAGCCTGCAGAGCCCCCTCAGGCATAATCTGTGCTGGGAATCCTTTCTGCTCTCTCCTCCCCAGGGTGGAGTTCATCACTCCATCCTCTGATCTGCTGTGATGCCTCCCGGTTATCTCCATCCTACTCTTACCTGGGTGGACTCACTGTTGGGTGAGAGCTCTGTACTACTGGGAGCCTGTGTGCTTGGAGGGGAAGATTCACACCTTTGTCTTCCTTGACACCTTAGCATATGATGGTGTGGCAGTGGGTAGATGGTTCATTGCTTGCGGAATGCATTGGCCAAGGTTCTGCTTGATTTTTTTTCCCATCTCACTGCTCCATATTCGATTCTTTCCTTTCCTTGTCTGTTTTCTTTTCAATAGCTTTCTTGAAACATAATTTACATACTCAGATTAATCCATTAAAGTCTACAATTCATTGTATTTTTAGTCTATTCACAGCGTTGTCAGACCATCACTACAGGGTCCTGCTTGGTTTCAGCCTCACTCTTCAGAGTGTCTTTATAATCCTTCCTAGTATGTGTCCTTGGTGAAGCCCCCATATCCCACCTTATATAAGAAGTAGAACAAGGATCTGGCCCATTCTGCAGGCCAACATGTTCTCAGATTCTTTAAAAAAAAATACAAAAGGGAACTTTAAGACAAATGTGTAGTAAGACTAGGGAGATATTGACATATTGCTTGTATCTGCAAATCTTCAACGTCTTAAGGAAACTTTTCATGCATTCAGCCTAGGGGAAACATATCTACTCAAAGGAAAAATCAAAAAGGTTAAAAGAGAGCATTTGAGGTAACATTTTGAACTTTCAAAGAAAGATGTTAAGTAAGCTGAGATTTCTCATAACTGTATTCCCTCCACAGAGTGATCACTCCATTAATGAAAAATCTTTACCAAAAGGAGGAGGAACAAAGGGAGGAGGAAACACAGAAGCAGTGGTTCTGTTGATGGAACAGCTCCTGGGATGTGATCAAAACACTCTTAAACAAATGTGCTCAGAGGATAATCCACCCTTCCCCTGATTGAAAACTTTTAGCCAGCCCGGGACTTCCTGTCCTCTGCCATCGGGTAAAAAATGTCCAAAGTGCACGCTAAGTTGCTTCAGTCATGTCCAACTCTTCACGACCCTGTGGACTGTAGCTTGCCAGGTTCCTCTGTACATGGGATTCTCCAGGCAGGAATACTGGAGTGGGTTGCCATGTTCTCCTCCAGGGGATCTTCCTGACCCAGGGATCAAACTTGTGTCTCTTATGGCTCCTGCATTGCAGGTGGATTCTTTACTGCTGAGCCTCTGGGGAAGCAAGAGACCATCCAAGCTACCAATCAAAATATACACTCGTGGCTGATTCATGTCAATGTATAGCAAAACGAATACAGTATTGTAAAGCAAAACAAACTAAAAAATAAAAATTAAAAAAAAGAAAAAAAAATGTGATGGAGCATCAACTCTGGTCTCAACCTGGAAGACTGCAGGGAAAATAGTTTCTCCTTTTCTGTGCCCTGGCAGCCCCAACCATCTGTGAGCCAAGAAGGAGATCCTCAGCCGCCATCTACCCTGCTAGTGCCTTGACCTTGGACTTCTCAGCTTCCAGACCTGGGAGAAATAAATGTCTATTGTTCATAAGCCAGCCAGTCTGTGGAACTTGAGTCTAACAGTCACTTTGGACAGGGTCATCAGGAAGGACACAAGAACTGAGAAGGAGTGGTCTCGGCCGGCAGTGACTTGAGGCCGGGCTTTGGTTCCCGACCAGAAATTGGGTTGGGTCATGGCAGTGAGAGTGTCGAATCCTAGCCTCTAGACCAGTGGTCAGTGATAAGACTCTGGCCCTTTTGACTTTGCAGAAAAAGAATTCCCACAAAGACAGAAAATAGTGAAACAAGCAAAGTATTTATTTGGAGGAAGAGTTTACTATCTGTAGATAGACACATGGGCATACTCAGAGAGAGTTGCACCCTTGTGGCAGTTTGAATCACTTACATGGGGCATTTCTTCCAGGTTTCCTTTGGCCAATCATTTTGCCTTGCCTGGTTCTGAGCCATATTTGATATATCTCAGGATCTTCCCTGTGTGTGTATGCATCTCTCAGCCAAGATGGATTCCACCAAACAGGCCTATGGGTAGTTAGCATCATTTAGCATCGCTCCCTTTTTGATCTCCAAGGAGCCTTTCTCTGCATGTGTGGTCAGGGAAGTCTTTTGACTTCGAGAATGAGAAATATGTAGTCTTGGCAGGGCCCAACCTCCTCTCTTGATTGTCCTACTATTCTTCTCTTGGAGTAGTGATCCACCGGGAATGAATCTCCAAATGTTTTACCCGGGAAGGGGCCCATTTACCTTCTTACCCTGCCTCAAGATGAGGGTAAGGAGGAGATGGACTTGCAGGCAGAGAGGAAGGAAATGTATGTCCTGGGAGTGAGGGGGGATGGTAGGCTTGCATCCTCACACCCACTGTTCCATCACACTAGTTTGTTCTGGTTTCTGCCCTTCAAAATGAGCATTACCATCTGAAATAATATTGATGATTTATTGGCTTGTTGTCTCATTTGCTAAAATGTTAGTTGTCTGAACTGATGGTACCAGCTGCTGCTTCAGGATCTAGCAAACAGCGTAACAGACTAGACACTCAACCAGTTTGTGGGATGAATGAGGTGAGGAGGTAAGACCTTGCCACTCCCTGTCCATATCCCTCACCAAGAGACTATTGTCTTGCTTACTAACTTCATGGGGTTCTCTCTGCCCAGAAGCAGAGATCACATACCCTGTGACCCTCTCCCTCACTTTATCTCTAAAGACTCTTTAAAAGTCATAAGGGGGAAAAAAAGTTATCAGGGAGACCAGGTCTTTGGGGAATGAGCTGCCTGTTCTCCTTGCTTGGTGCCTGAGATAAACACGAGTTCACCACAAACCACTGTTTGTTGATTGGCTTTGATGAGTGTCTCGTGAGTAGACCCGAGATTGGTTTGGTAACACTTTGCTAAGTAAAATAGTAACAATTAACAGTCATGCTAGACTTTCCTGGTGGTCCAGTAGTTGAGAATCCATCTGTCAATGCAGGGGACATGGGTTCGATCCCTAGTCCTGGAAGATTCTATATGCCTTGGGGCAACTAAGCCTGCATACCACAAACACTGAGCCCACGAGACCCAGCTACTGAAGCCTGCATGCCTAGAGCCTGTGCTGAGCAACAAAAGAAGCCTCCAGGATGAGAACCCATGCACTGCAACTAGAGAGTAGCCCCTTCTCACCACAGCTAGAGAAAGCCCGAATGCAACAACAAAGACCCAGTGGAGCCAAAATAAGTAAAACAATTTAAAACATCACAGTCGTGCTGGGGCAATAAGCAGAAACCATGACTTCTCTGGGCAAACAGGGGTTGTGGCCCACCTGCCCATGCAGGACAGAGAGCCAGTCCGGAGCCCTACTGAGGGGGGTCCTGCGAGAGGACAAGGGGACCTCAACGATGGGCGTGCATGTGGGGTGGGTGGCAGGTTTAGAAGCTGGGTGGGGTTTGGGAGGGGCCGCAGAAGCAAAGTGTGCGCAGCCCAGCACTTGAGCCCGTCTTGTTTAGCTCATGACTTATTAATGCAGCAGCTTGCATGTTGAAACCTGATCCTCTCAGTCTGTACCTCTCAAAGAGAGATGCCCGCAGCCCTTCCATGTGTTGTGTTTAAATGGTCCTGGCATTTCACATTCTGATCTTTGGTGCACATTTCCCTGTATATGTTCTACTAGGTGTACGCTGTCACCTGCTTAAATAGCTCAAACGCTGCTGGCAGAAAAGACGTAATCCTGACAGGTGCACAGTGTGGAGCCCTGCAGCGAAATGTTAAGAGCTACAGAGCCATGCACCGTTTATGACTCACTCACACAGGTACCACACTGGCTGGCATATTTGCACTTAGAAGTGGGTATTCAGAGCAAAACAAAAATCCCTAATAGCCAGGCAGTCTTCTAAATTCACCGCATGGGATCATCCCCTGGGGATATCAGGTGTTTTCAAATCCAGGAGATTAAACAATGCGATGGGATGGGTTCCTTGTGTTAAGTGCCTGCTCAGAAGATTCCAGAGGACTACAGGTAGACCTCAGGGAGATTGTAGGTTTCAAACCACTGCAATAAAGCAAAAATTGCAATAAAGTGAATCACACATTTTTTGGTTTCCCAATGTGTATAAAAGTCATGTTTATACTATAGTGTAGTCTATTAATTGTGCAATGGCATTGTGTCTAAAAAAACAATGTACATACCTTCATTGTAAGCTTCAGTGTAAGCTGAGGGATTTCTCTCTACCTGGTGATAGAGTGGATAAGAATCCACCTGCTAATGTAGGGGACATGGGTTCGATCCCTGGTCCAGGAAGATCCCACATGCCGTGGAGCATCTAAGTCAATGGGCTACAAATACTGAACACTCGCTCTAGAGCCTGCAAGTCATAATTACTGAGCCTGAGCACCCTAAAGCCTATGCTCTGAAGCAAGAGGAGACACCACGATGGGAAGCCCACCCAACCAGAGAAAGCCCATGAGCAGCAATGAAGATTCAGAGCAACAAAAAATGAAAAAATAAATAAAATTTAAAAATATAAAAAGTGTGAGGTGATGATAGCTCATTTTGGGTTTTGAATTGCATTTTTCTGAGAATTAAGTGATGTTGAGCATCTTTTCATGCACCCGTTGGCCTTCTGTACGTCTTCTTTAGAAGAATGTCTATTCAAGTCTTCTGCCCATTTCTCAATGGGGCTGTTTGGTTTTCGATATTGAATTGTATGAGCTGTTTAAATATTTTGGAGATTAACTCCTATGGATCATATCATTTGAAAATATTTTTTCCTATCGAGTAGATTGTTGTTTCATTATGCTAATGGTTGTCTTTGCTTTTCAGAAGCTTCTAAGTTGAATTAGTTCCCGTTTGTTTATGTGTGGGACCTTTATGTCCTGCTTTAGACCTCTGTTGTTGGATTTACTCTGTTAAACAATGTCTCCATTGTTTTGAATCATTTTTCAGTTCTCTAAGAAAAACCATACTCTTGGGATTGGCAAGAAAGCAGGTGCCACAGTACTGTCTATAGACTATTTCTTTAACTAGAGTGAAGAGTACGTTTTAAAAACGTATTTATTTAGGCTGCACCAGGTCTTAGTGGCAGTACATGGGCTCCTCTTATTTGTGTTTTATTTTTGGCTCCACTGAGTTTTCATTGCTGCACACGGGCTTTCTCTAGTTGTGATGTACAGGCTTCCCATTGTGGTGGCTTCTCTTGTTGCAGTTCCCAACCTCCAGAGCACAGGTTCAATAGTGGTGGCACGTGGACTCAGCTGCTCCCAGGCACGCGGGATCTTTCCAGACCAGGGATCAAACTTGCGTCTCCTGCCCTGGCAGATGCAGGAGCCACCACTGAGCCACCAGGGCAACCCTAGAGGAATTTCTGAGGTGGCAAGTTCTCCGTGACTCCAAAACAGCTTCACACTTTTGGAGTATAAACCACGTCCCTCAGGTCTAGTGAGGGAAGAGCAAATGCTGCCCCTAACTGACAGTTATGGAATCCTTACTCTCAAGAGGAAAGCATCTTTGCTTTTCTGGCTTAGATGACCACTTTCTTAATTCAAACAGAAACCACCCCGGAAAGCAAACGTTTACTTTAAACTAAACATGGAAGGAAATGGCAACCCACTCCAGTTCTGTTGCCTGGAGAATCCCATGGAGGGAGGAGCCTGGTAGGCTACAGTCCGTGGGGTCGCAAAGAGTCGGACACGACTGAGCGACTTCACTTTCAAACATGGAATGCAGTACACATGAGATGAACAAGGCATTGACATGCGGCACGCTGATCAGGCAACCAAAAATGCAAAATAAGAAATTAATACTTAGGAGCAGCTGTCAACAAGAGAACAGATCCCCGGGGGGCAGAAGTGATAGGTTGGAGCGAGGCGGGAAGCCCTCAATACAGCAGCAACTGGCTTGCAGGAGGCAACAGCCCCGAGGCAAGATGTACTGGCTTTGTCTGGGAGCAAAGTATCATCACCTTTTGCAAAATGTATCTTTATAATTCATCTTTAAAGAAAAAGTGTGTTAGGAATGTACTCTGTTGGGAATACATCATTGGCTGGCTTTTTCTTGTTTTCTTTACTGAAAGTCTAAGGAAGACAGCGGAAGTCTGTTCTAATCTTGTGTAAGTGCTTTCTGTGCCTCCAAAGTCTTTTCTAAGGAGAGGGACCACTAGTGTGACTGGTGGTATCCTGGGCCACAGTAGTGGCAAAGTGGGGGCGTGAGCTCCCCAGAGGCAGACTAGCATCTGTTCATCCCCCAGCCCCAGAGAATGACAAATCTTTTTTTTTTTTTTTTAAATAATTGTATTTTTGGCTGTTCTGGGCCTTCATTGTTGCACAGGCTTTTCTCTAGTTGTGGCAAGAGGGGGGTACTCTCTAATGGCTAGGCATGGACTTCTTATTTCGGTGGCTTCTCTTGTTGCGGGGCACGGGATCTACAGCGTGCCTGCTTCAGCAGTTGTGGTTCCTGGGCTCTTGAGCACAGGCTCAGCAGTTGTGGTGCAGGGGCTTAGTTGTTCCCCAGCATGTGGGATCTTGCCTCATCAGGGACCATATCCGCATATCCTGCATCAGCAGACACATTCTTTACCATTGAGCCACCAGGGAAGCCCTGAGGATGACGATTCTTGAAGAAACCTTATTGATAGTTTAAATCTCCAACTTGCATCACCTAAACACTGTTGATTCTTCTCTTTGCCTGCATATTATACCTTTTCTTTGCACCATGGGTTTAGTGGACCATGAGTAGAGGATGAATCAGAATGGTCCAAGAGGTCAAGCCATTGCCCCATGTCAATGACCACTAGTGGAATGGAGGATAAAGTTCAAAGTTGTTGGGACTTTCCTGGTGGTCCAATGGCTAAGACTCTGTGCTTCCAATGCAGGTGGTCCAGATTGGATCCCTGGTCAGGGAACTCGATCCGGCGTGCCGCAACTAAGACCCAGCGCAACCAAATAAAAAAATTTAAAGTCATTCTTCTGATTTGACTCTGCTCGACTCTCTAGCCCCATCAGTGCCCCATTCTCCAAACACATTCATTAACTTTCCTTGTATTCCTCAAAGATGTAAACTTTCTCCCTCCTGCGGTCTATCAGCCCAGAATTTTCTCTTCCCCATCAGCTCTTCCTCTGATGCCTCTATTTGGGTCTCAACACAGATAACCTAGGCAAAATACTTGTTCCATTTCCAGGAGCAAGGACCGCCATCTTGGAAATCAAAGTCCCAGTACAAAGATGCTGCAACCACACTTTCTGCCTCCTGGTCCACATTCTTAACCACCCACCAGGTCTTCCCCTCTGCTTTCTGCAAGAAGAATTCTTTTAAAAATGAAAAGCTTCTGAAATTCAAAAATCTCCATGTATTCCCTGAATATAAAATTCTAATTGCCCATGGAGCGCAGTAGAATTCAATAGAGATTTTTTTTTCTTTAAAAAATAAGAGTAACCCCCACACACTGTGTGCCAGTACCCTTCCAAGTCCTTTATATATTATAACCAACTTAATCCTCATAAGCGCCCTGCAAGGCAGGAACTCTTCATAATCCAGTGTTACCAAATCTAAGGCACAAGAGGTAAAGTTATTTGCCTGAGGTCACACAGCTAGCAGAAGAATTAGGATTCGGATCCAGGCTAGGATTTGGGTCCAAGTCACTGTGCCACAGAAGAGATTAGAGTAAGTCCCCTACATACGAATGAGTTCTGTTCCAAGAGCTAATTTGTAAGTCCAATTTGTCCATAATTCCATAAAGTTAGCCTAGGTACTTAGCTAACACAATTGGCTACATAGTACTGAGATGGTTGGATGGCATCACTGACTCAATGGACATGAGCCTGGGTAAACTCTGGGAGTTGGTGATGAACAGGGAGGCCGGCCTGACGTGCTGCGGTTCATGTGGTTGCCAAGAATCGGGCACGACTGAGCGACTGAACTGAACTGTATTGTAATAGGCTTATAATACTTTTCACAAAAGTAATAGATAAAAAACAAACCCAAAAGTAAAACATTTTAAAGCTTACAGTACAGGACCTCGAAAACCACATTACAACAGCTCTACCATCTTTTCACCTCACTGTACTCTCAATTATATTCACTTTCGTTTTGATCATCACTTGACACTTAGCTGCGTTTACACTTGCTTCTGGAAAACCTGGCCTTGAAATAAAGATACTGTACTAATGTCCTCTATACAGCACTATATAGTAAAGTGCCCAGAAGCACAACCTTGTGTAGGATGCACACACGACAATGTACTCCAGACACGTGAATCAACTTACATGACTGGACATGTGAATGCACATTTGCTTCTTTGAAATCTCACGACTCGAGAGTTCACATGTAGGAAATTTACTGCAATGTCTCCTGACAACAGAGTTCAGTGACTAAAGGCGTGAATTCAGCCCCATCCATGCGAGAAAGAACCACATATTCAAGGCAAGTCAGTTATATCTCGCAGGCTATACATTTCCCCAAACAAAAAATGAAAGAAAAAGAAAAGAAAAAGGTAAATTGAAATGAGCACGACTGTTTTAAACAACTCTTTGGCGTAATCTACTAATTCTGAACAAATATATGACTTTAGATGTTCCTAAGTATATGCCTGGGCTTCCTTGGTAGCTCAGTGGTAAATAATCTACCTGCCAATACAGGAGGGCCAGTTTCAATCCCTGGGTTGGAAAGATCCCCTGGAGAAGGAAATGGCAACCCACTCCATTATTCTTGCCTGGGGAATCCCATGGACAGAGCAACCTGGTGGGGCTACAGTCCATAGGGTCACAAAGGAGTCAGACACAACTTAGTGACTACACCACACAGAACAAGTATACACTCAACAGATAGATGTGAATATGTCATCAAAAGAAAGGTTCTAGAAGGTTCTAGTTACACTGCTTGTACAAGTCAGAAGGCGGAAAGTGCCCAAATGTTTTTCACATGTAGACTGGAGAATGAATTAATAAATTATGCTGTAGAGCAATGAAAATCAGCAATTTATAGCTACACATTGCAGTAGAAACAATTCCCACAAATATAACATTGGCTGGAATGAGTCCAAGTTACTATGAGATTCCTTTTTTTGTTTTTCTTAGCCATGAGCATGGCTTGTGGAATCTTAGTTCCCTGACCAGGGATGGAACCCATGATCCTGGCATTGGAAATGCAGTGTCTTAATCACTGGACTGCCAGGGAAATCCTTAGGGAAAGCATTTTAAAAATGATGCTGCAAAAAAATTGTACTTAATGACATGGGAAAATGGCAATTATATACAATGAAAATTAAATCAAGTTACAAAGCAGCATGCACTATATGCTATTTTAAGAAAATCTATAGCAACTTTAATGTATTTTTGAGTGGAATAGAGAATATCCTTCATACATCATATTAATTCATACTTTAATCTTAAAATTGCCCTGGAATAAGATAATGGTTTTAGAAAAAAGAATGAAAAACTATTTATCATTCCCTAGTAGAACAAGGTTACTGCCTTATTCTTCTAAAAATAATTTTAAAATAATTGCAGATTCACAGAAACTTACAAAGAAACATACAGGGAGATCCTGTTCAGTCTTCACCCCACCTGCTCCCAAGTTGACATCTTGTATGTAAAGGACTTCCCAGGTGGCTTAGTGGCAAAAGATCTACCTGCCAAGGCAAGCGGTACAAGAGACGCAGTTTCAATCCCTGGGTAGAGAAGATCCCCTGGAGACGGAAATGGCAACCCACTCCAGTATTCTTGTCTAGAAAACCCCATGGACAGAGGAGCCTAGTGGGCTACAGTCCATAGGGTTGAAAAGAGTTGGACACAGCTTAGCGACTAAACAACAGCAATAACTGTAGTATCAAATATTACAAACCTGTGATGTCAAAATCAAGAAATTGATGACACTGGCCTAATCCATGGAGTTTATTCAGGTTTTACCGGATATATATATGACTCTATGTACCTGCCAGTTAACATTGGCAAATTCAGACAACCTCGGATTTCAAATCATGGTTTCAAAGCCATAGTTGGTTGAATCTGAGAACTCGGAACTTGCCCATATAGAATACCAACTCTAGCAGCTATTCTTCATGAGGACTTGAGCATCTGTGGATCTTAGTATTCATGGGGAATCCTGGAGCCACTTCCTTGTGGATTTCGTGGGATGACTATACATGCATTCCTGTGTGTGTCTGAAGTCTTCTCACACATGTGCTTTCAAGTAGTCATCCTCCCAAGACAGATATATGACTCTTTCTGCTACAAAGCTCCTTAATGCTGCCCCTCCATACCCTACCAAACTCCTAGCAATCACTAATCTGTTCTCATTGCTATAATTTTGTTATTTCACAAATTTTATACAAATAGAATTTTCAGCAAGTCTCCTTTTAAGACCAGCTATTCCACTCAGGATAACCCAGCGTGCCATGTGCATCCATGGTGTATTTTTTTTGATTGCTGAGTAGTATTTCCACCAGGGCTTCCCTGGTGGCTCAGCTGGTAAAGAATTCACCTGTAATGCAAGAGACCCCGATTCAATTCCTGGGTCAGGAAGATCCTCTGGAGAAGGGATAGGCTACCTGCTCCAGTATTCCTGGGCTTCCCTGGTGGCTCAGGCTGTAAAGAATCTGCCTGCCATGCAGGAGACCTGGGTTAGATCCTTGGCTTGGGAAGATCTTCTGGAGGAGGGCATGGCACCCTACTCCAGTATTCTTGCCTGGACAATCCCTGTGGACAGAGGAAGCTGGTGGGCTGCAGTCTGTGGGGTCGCAAAGAGCCAGACACAACTGAGTGACTAAGCGCCCATACACACATTCCTTAGTAAGGCTGGATTGCTGTGTATTAAAGTTGCTCATTTGCTAAAGAATATGTGGGTAGTTTTCAGTTTGGGGCTATTTATAAATAAATCTGCTATGAACATTAGTGTACATTTTCTGCGTAGAAATCGGTTTGCCTATCTTTGGAATAAATGCCCAAGAATTCAATTACTGGGTTGTATGTTAAGTTCACTTTTGGTTTTACAGTGAACTGCCAAAGTATTTTCCAGAGTGGCCGTACCACTTTCTATTCCCAGAAAGGACATGTGAATAATTCAGTTTCTCCACATCCTGTCCAGTATTTGTTGTCAAGTGTGCTTTCATCAGTGTGTCTGGTTTTGGGGGAGAGATTGCAGTACTGCAACCCCTGCAAAATCTTAGTTCCCCAACGAGGGATCAAATCTGTGCTCTCAGCAGTGAAAGTGGAGAGTTCTAACCACTGGTTCACCAGGGAATTCTCTCAATGTGTCAGTTTTCCTTAAGAAAAGACCCTAAAGGCTGAAATGACATACACTAAATACATTAACCACCCTGAATGGTAGGATTGCTATGATTGCAAATGATATTCCTTAGTTTCCCTGAATTTTTGACTTTGAATATATGCTGCTTTTGTAATCAGAAAAACAAGTTACAGTTTTATTCAAGAAATTGTTAGGACACTCTTGACATAGGACAATGAATAAACATAATAAATGATCTTACAGACTGTAGTGTGCATGTTTCTAAGGGTTTACATGGCAAAGATTCTTCCCAGCTGTTTCTGAATGAAATAATATTGAGTTTGCTCCCTATTAATTATAACCCAGTTTTACTGTTGTTGTAGGTAACTGTAATTTGAATTTAACCAATATTTAAGTCAAACACAGTACAAGCTAGATTGACATGCCTTGGGAATTATGAGTGAATGAAGATAAGAGAGGCTCTGAAAAATCACAATTTTTAGTTGGCAAATGAAGGGAAAATCATTAGCTGGTGACATATTGGGGACAACGTTTCTGAGGGAATGAATCTGTTCATTTTCATTCCAAATTCAGGGATCGATCTGCATTTACCGTTACTTTCAAAAACCAATTTAACTCAAAAGGGACACATACAGAGATTATATTTGAAGCTGATTTTGTCACTAGACCTTAACAGTTTAATCTGCAAAATAGATTTGCAAAAATAAATTTGACCAGAAGCGGAGATGATCAGTTGCACTATTATCTTTCACTCTATCCAGCAGAAGTCATTTAAAACTCAATCCTTTTTTCCTCATCTGTTACGGTAAAATTAATTGAAAGTGTGCACCGATTATGTTTGTTCATGTGAGTTTCTAGAACTCCTGGCTGTTCATTGTTGCTGGGTGTGGCTGCTGCTGCTGCTGCTAAGTCGCTTCAGTCATGTCTGACTCTGTGTGACCCCATAGTCGGCAGTCCAACAGGCTCCCCTGTCCCTGGGATTCTCCAGGCAAGAACACTGGAGTGGGTTGCCATTTCCTTCTCCAATGCATGAAAGTGAAAAGTGAAAGGGAAGTCGCTCAGTCGTGTCCGACCCTCAGCGACTCCATGGACTGCAGCCCTCCAGGCTCCTCCGTCCATGGGATTTTCCAGGCAAGAGTACTGGAGTGGGGTGCCATCGCCTTCTCCGGGGTGTGGCTAGTGGGAACTATAAAAACCCACAGCCTGTGGAAATCAAACAACACCTGAGACTTTGAAATGTTCTTTCCTTTCTGAATCCCTAAAGCATCCTTTTCTTTAATTTGGGTCCTCACAAGGGACATCCAGACCAAGTCTTTCAGGCTGGAGGTTTCTGCTAGCAGTCTTTATTGCAGAGCTGGTACAAAATGAATTAACCTGTGACACCTGAAATTTTCACCCCTGCCAGTAGTAGCAGACAAGGGAAAAAGGGAAAATGTCACGATCTTAATTGCACTTTAAGTTTTCTGCTAGAGTTCAGCCGACCTGTTGTCTTTCTTTTTGTTTCTGGCCAAACCATGTGGCATGCTGGATCTTAGTTCCTCGACCAGGGATCAAAACTGTGGCCCCTGCATTGGTACTGTGGAGTCTTAATCACTGAACCACCAGGGAAGTCCCTTGACTTGTTGTTTTTCTGCATAGAAAGTTGGATGAAGGATGCACAGATGTCTCTGGTACATTGAGAGTTCTCTGTAAAGGGTCATCTCTTCCGTGGGAACCAGGAGGAGATTATTTCCTTTCGCCCTATGGCTTCTGCTGCTTTGTAATACTTGGGTTTTCACATCCTTGTCAATTCAAGCCTCAGAAATCTACGAGAGGGAAAATGTGACCCTGAAAACACGCATCTCCCTCCCTGTTCCCCTGACCTATTTTCTTATATGGATAGGAGTACAGTGCTTATTTGTTTTGACAAATGCTGAGTCCCTTTGAGAATGGGGCATCCGTGGGTCCCCAGAGGGAGACATAGCAGGTAGAAGGAACAGTGGATGAAAGGGTAGCATGCACGAAATGGGGTGAGTGAGGAAGGCAGTTCACCATGGGGACAGGGTGAGCTGGGTGCAGAGAGAAGAGAGGACAGAGGGAAGGGGGCCAGAGTCCCTCAGCTTGATGTCAATGTGCAGTCCCCAGCAAGTTACAACTTAGAATCCTGTCCCAATTTCTATCTCAGTGATGCTCAGAAGTTACACAGTGTCATCCTACTTCCTATAGGAGCAAATCAAGGTTCAGAGGAAACAGGGCAGCTTTCCTAAGTCACCTGGGTGCTGGGTAACCCAGCAGACCCCCTAGCCAGAGTGTGGACAGGAGCTCAGACTCCAGAGCCAGTCTGCTCCAGTCTGATCCCAGTTCTGCTGTTCCCATCCATATGGACCCCGGCAGCATCTCAGTCTCTTTGTGCTCAGTTTTCTTGTCTATATAACGGGAATGATGCTAGCTTCTGGAGCAGCACCTGACAGTCCAATCCAGCGAGATACAACACCTAAATTTGTACCCTAAAAAATTTAAGACTTCTCAATGGAGTGTGTTAAATATGTACATAAATGCAAACAACAAAGTCCTACTGTATTGCACAGGGCACTATTAATATATTCCATATCCTGTGATAAACCATATGATGAGTAATATGAAAAAGGAATATATATATATGTGTGTATGTGAATATATGTATATATAATAAAACTGAATCACTTTGTTGCATGGCAGAAATTAACACAACATTTCAAATCAACTGCACTTCAATAAAATAAAATTTAAAACAAGATATAGATAGATGCTAGTGGAAATTTCTTTCTGCACAGGTAATATTTAATAATTTTTAGATGAGTCCATCTAAAGTTTTATTAGATGATCTTATGATCCTTTTCTCCCACCTCCTCAAACAATACACACACACACACACACACACACACAAGCATGCACACAGACCTCTCCTTCTATTTTCTCTCTCTGGATATTTTAAGTAGCATGATTCCCAGCGTCTCCCCTTGGTCCTAGTTTACAGTGAATTGTGCTGAAGTGTTCTCGCGATGGGCTTGTGTCTTTAGGAGGAGGCTAGAGGAATGTCTCGTTAAATGCAGCTCCTGAGACCCAAACAGCCTCAGGGATGAGAGCAAAGACCCCTCTGCAAGGAACAAGTGTTGCTGAAATCCAACCCCTGTACCTCAGTACTGGATTAGACCTTGGAGACAGAGTTAGGGTGAAGTCGAAAAGAATAGCTTTGTTGTTTGGCCAGGCAAAGGGGGCTACAGAAGGCCCTCAAGACTGCATGTCCTCTCTGGAGGAGAAGTGGGGAGTCTTACAGAGCTCAACGGGCGGGGTGTGGTCACCTCATGGACATTCTTCTGATTGGTTGCGGGTCAGCATCATCAACCTCTGGTTTCAACAGGTCTGTGGTCTCTGTGCTTGTGGACTGCAGACAGTTCTTCTTCCACCTGGTAGGGGTTTGAGTATTTGCAGAAGAGCTCAAAGGACGTGGTTCGGAATATTACCCATAGTCCTTGATTAAGAACTGAAGGTCCTTGACTTTATTTAATGGCTAAAGTCTTATTATTTTGTCTTGCTTGACTGTTTTCCTTTCTTTCTGCATATTATCTCTTCTCTGAGTAAAGTTTTTCTGCAGACAAAATGCAGATGGAGGACATGGGTAGGATGTTATTCTGGGAAGGCCCTAGAGTTTTGTTCAGTTACAGAAGCACGTGACAGAAAATTCTAAGAGGTTATTGCCACCAGGGCACAAACAGGATGCCTTGGTCCCCACCCAGTGTAACTAGGGCTAGGGCTCAGGGTCAGGTTTATTACTGAGTGTGTTAATGAATGTATTCCTGAGTGTGTTGACAGGTGTACTAATGCGTGTGTTAATGAATGCATTAATCAGTGCACCCATATCTGTGCTGGCTGGGAGCTTGGCAGGGGCAAGGCTGCAGCTGGTTATAACCAGCCTCTCACAGTGGAGTCAGGTCCGTGGTAGCCTTGTGCCTTCCAGGCCTGGGACAAGCTACACAGGTTGATCTGCTGTGACCACCCCCCCATTTCTGCTCTCAGAGTCGGCCTGCCTCCTCCTGAGAAGCAGGACCCTGTGGTTTCCTCAGGGTTCAGTCCCTCAGGTTGTAACAGGGAAGAACAGAGTCTGACTCCATGTTGGATCTGTTTCTCTTATTTTAACATTTGCTTTCCATTGCTTCTGTTACTATAATCACTGAAAGGATGCTGTCTATAGCTGTGAGCATACCTAATGGCCTGCCTCGGGGAACCTGCCCCCTCTGCCAGAATGTTAAACTAAAGAGCCTTTGTTCAGTTCCCTGGGAGACATTCTGACCCTGCCCACCTGGGAATGGCTGCAGGAAGAAAAAAATTAGCACATCCCCTCCCCAGTGCTGGCCAACCCAGGTGATATCTTGTGAGATTTATAGCCTTTTTTAACTTTACTTCCTCACCTCCTCCCCCTCTATGTTCTATAAAAGAAACTGGCATCCAGATCCCATAAGATAGTACTCTAGGGTGCTAGCCCAGCATCTTCTCAGATGCCTGGCTTTCCATATAAAGTCGCTATTTCTTGCCTCAACACGTCATCTCCCTTGTTGTGCTGCAAGCAAACTGAGCTTGGATTCAGAAAAAATTTGATAGAGAGAAAGACATATGTATGAATGGGGTGATGGAGCAGCTGTAGTCAGAGAGGTCTAGGAAGCCGCCCACAGGGGGTGAAACAGGGATGCTGTTCTCCTGGAGGGAAGATTTGAAAGGAATCAGACCCAGGCAGGAGCTCCAGGAAGAGGACAGACAGGGATGACAGCTGGGGCAAGAACAGGCTAGCTTGTTCTAGAAACAGAAATGGACTGGGTGCTTGAGGGTATGAGTGTTGATGGCCTGACCACCTGTCAATAAGACTGCTTATGAGGCAGGTTTTGAGAATGCTGATTCTAAGTTGGTTGAGGAAAGAGGACAGTCTTTGAGGATGCTTTGGTTTACTGTTCTTTTCCAGCTACCTCTTACCCAGAATTGCAGCCAGTGAGCTGGTTCATTTAAATGATTTGCACTCCACTGCATCCACGAAGCAAGAAAGGGGACTTCCCTGGCGATCTAGTGGTTAAGACTCAGGTTCAAAGCAGGGGCACATGTTTGATCCTTGGTCGGGGAACATGCTGCATGGCACAGCCAGAAAAAAAAAAAAAGAGCAATGGAAGTGAGGAAGGCACTGTCCAGACAGGATTCTCTAAGAATCCCCCAGGGCAGACGCCCTGTTCTTAATTCTTGTGCCAGAATCAGAGGTGTTGTATGCTATATGACTCGTGCCGTTCATGTCGGCACATCAATAGCATTGTCTCAGGACGTCTGGGTTTGTGGGATGTGTCCCTAGAAGTTCCACGCATGCGTTCTCAGTCCCTCAATCGTGTCCAACTCTTTGTGACCCCATAGACTGTAGCTTGCCAGGCTCCTCTATCCATGGGATTTTTCAGGCAAGAATACTGGAGTGGGTTGCCATTTCCTCCAGGGAATCTTCTTGATCCTGGGATAGAACTGAGTCTCTTGAGTTGGCAGACAGATTCTTTCCCACAGAGTCATTTGGGAAAGCCCCCAGAAATTCCATAGGTTGAGACAATTCTATTGTCCACTTTTGTTCCCCTGCTATTGTAAATTTTACCTTTGTTACATTAGCTGGAAGCTTCACATTCACTTCTATTATAACAAAAGCTGATTTTACTTCTTTCAGTCAGTGCTTTAATTTTCTACCAGAATGGTAACAAAGCTCATCTTTCAGAACAAACTAAGCCGTGTTCCGTCTGTTGAATGGTTTAGGGATGCAGCAGCCATGGGCAGTTTGGCGAAGGTGAATCTAATGAGAGGATTTGCTGCGTTTCGGGGAACCAAAGTGGCATAAAAGGCTGACATTCTAATCTATGGAAATGAAACACAAAATCACCTATGCTGTAGCAGGGATTTAACAACAGGCTCACACATTTGAGGAAACTTGAATGCTGACCAGGTACAGGATGATTTAAACTATTGTGCACCAGTTTAGGCGTGTCGTGGTATTGTGATGATATTTTTAAAAAATGGTTGATAGAAAAATGTACTAAAATGTTTACAGGTTATATGTAAAAAAGGGCTTCCCTGGTGGCTCAGTTGGTAAAGAAATTGCCTGCAGTGCAGGAGACCTGGGTTCGATCCCTGGGTCGGGAAGATCCTCTGGAGAAGGAAATGGCAACCCACTCCAGTATTCTTGCCTGGGAAATCCCATAGCCAGAGGAGCCTGTTGGGCTGCAATCCATGGGGTCGCAAGAGTTGGACACAACTTAGTAACTAAACCACCATCATATGTTAAAAAATCTATCTCTGAAGGGACTTCCAATGGTGGCAGAAATGTGTAGATGCAGATGAGGTCCAAGATTTTGCTTCTGCTGATACAACCATGTGAATATTTGGAAATTGACTCAGTATTTTGACCTCATGACCACACTGTCCAGGGCCACTTATGAGGTCTCCAAACTCTGAACCTCCCCTTTTTTTAAGGTCCAGACCCATCTTTAGAGCCTTTGCTCACAAATTTGCTTCCAAATATGCAGTGATGAATCCTTCCAGGGCTGGTTCTAACTTCCGTGCACCACAGAAGCTTCCAAATGCAGTTTGGCCATGGTGAGAATCCCTTACTGAAGTCCTCTGAACGGAATAATTGCATAGACATAATTACAGGGCTCTGTGCCATGTGAAATTGTAAATAGCACTGACAATGTAATTTGTACTCATTTATGACACAGTAGCTCATTATGGCTCCAATTTTCAGCCCCTTCATTAACAAGCTCATCTGTTTCTCTGATAGAAGCCTGTTTTGTGTGAGATGTGGTTCTTTGCTCAGAGAGAGGCGAGTGGACTGATGAGAAGTGGGCAGTTGTGGTGCTGATGGTGGGGGGCACAACACAGTGGTGTCTCAAAGTATGACTTCATGGCAGCTAAAGAGCAGAGGGTACAGTGAGATTGGGTGTAGATCTTTAAAGTGCATTTTGCTTGCTTGGATCCCCAGGAATTCTTACATTAAATAAATGATTAAAATAGACTCCACCAGGGTCTTCTCTGGTGGTTCAGTGGTTAAGACTTCACCTTTCAATGCAAGGGGTGCAGGTTCAATCCCCCGGGTGGCGAGCTGAGAGCCAACATGCCTTGTGGCCAATAAACCGAAACATAAAACAGAAGCAGTGTTAAAACAAATTCAATAAAGACTTTAAAAATGAAAAAAAAAAACCTTTATAAAAAATAAAATATGCTAGGCTCAGGAGCCAATGGGGCCAAGCTACCAACTGTGGGATTATGACAGAATGCCTCTAAATCAGAATCGCGCCCAAGCCCCTGGAGCCTTGGTCGGCCTCGGATAGCCTATGCCCGGCCATCCCCACCGCCCCTGTTCCAGGGTCCAGTGCAGAGAGCCCTTCGTCCTGGGACACTGGACGCAGCAGGGAAGGCGGCCGCCCCCTCTCCCATCACGCACCGCATGTTCGTGGGGAACCTGGCGCTAAACCATTAGTAGATGACCTGCTTCTGGATCGGGGTTTAGTCGGTGGCAGAGCAGTTCCCTCACTGGCGTCTAATGAAAGTCGGCCCTCGGACACAAGGGTCTGTAAAGAAAATAAAAAGTAAGANCTTGTGCCTTCCAGGCCTGGGACAAGCTACACAGGTTGATCTGCTGTGACCACCCCCCCATTTCTGCTCTCAGAGTCGGCCTGCCTCCTCCTGAGAAGCAGGACCCTGTGGTTTCCTCAGGGTTCAGTCCCTCAGGTTGTAACAGGGAAGAACAGAGTCTGACTCCATGTTGGATCTGTTTCTCTTATTTTAACATTTGCTTTCCATTGCTTCTGTTACTATAATCACTGAAAGGATGCTGTCTATAGCTGTGAGCATACCTAATGGCCTGCCTCGGGGAACCTGCCCCCTCTGCCAGAATGTTAAACTAAAGAGCCTTTGTTCAGTTCCCTGGGAGACATTCTGACCCTGCCCACCTGGGAATGGCTGCAGGAAGAAAAAAATTAGCACATCCCCTCCCCAGTGCTGGCCAACCCAGGTGATATCTTGTGAGATTTATAGCCTTTTTTAACTTTACTTCCTCACCTCCTCCCCCTCTATGTTCTATAAAAGAAACTGGCATCCAGATCCCATAAGATAGTACTCTAGGGTGCTAGCCCAGCATCTTCTCAGATGCCTGGCTTTCCATATAAAGTCGCTATTTCTTGCCTCAACACGTCATCTCCCTTGTTGTGCTGCAAGCAAACTGAGCTTGGATTCAGAAAAAATTTGATAGAGAGAAAGACATATGTATGAATGGGGTGATGGAGCAGCTGTAGTCAGAGAGGTCTAGGAAGCCGCCCACAGGGGGTGAAACAGGGATGCTGTTCTCCTGGAGGGAAGATTTGAAAGGAATCAGACCCAGGCAGGAGCTCCAGGAAGAGGACAGACAGGGATGACAGCTGGGGCAAGAACAGGCTAGCTTGTTCTAGAAACAGAAATGGACTGGGTGCTTGAGGGTATGAGTGTTGATGGCCTGACCACCTGTCAATAAGACTGCTTATGAGGCAGGTTTTGAGAATGCTGATTCTAAGTTGGTTGAGGAAAGAGGACAGTCTTTGAGGATGCTTTGGTTTACTGTTCTTTTCCAGCTACCTCTTACCCAGAATTGCAGCCAGTGAGCTGGTTCATTTAAATGATTTGCACTCCACTGCATCCACGAAGCAAGAAAGGGGACTTCCCTGGCGATCTAGTGGTTAAGACTCAGGTTCAAAGCAGGGGCACATGTTTGATCCTTGGTCGGGGAACATGCTGCATGGCACAGCCAGAAAAAAAAAAAAAGAGCAATGGAAGTGAGGAAGGCACTGTCCAGACAGGATTCTCTAAGAATCCCCCAGGGCAGACGCCCTGTTCTTAATTCTTGTGCCAGAATCAGAGGTGTTGTATGCTATATGACTCGTGCCGTTCATGTCGGCACATCAATAGCATTGTCTCAGGACGTCTGGGTTTGTGGGATGTGTCCCTAGAAGTTCCACGCATGCGTTCTCAGTCCCTCAATCGTGTCCAACTCTTTGTGACCCCATAGACTGTAGCTTGCCAGGCTCCTCTATCCATGGGATTTTTCAGGCAAGAATACTGGAGTGGGTTGCCATTTCCTCCAGGGAATCTTCTTGATCCTGGGATAGAACTGAGTCTCTTGAGTTGGCAGACAGATTCTTTCCCACAGAGTCATTTGGGAAAGCCCCCAGAAATTCCATAGGTTGAGACAATTCTATTGTCCACTTTTGTTCCCCTGCTATTGTAAATTTTACCTTTGTTACATTAGCTGGAAGCTTCACATTCACTTCTATTATAACAAAAGCTGATTTTACTTCTTTCAGTCAGTGCTTTAATTTTCTACCAGAATGGTAACAAAGCTCATCTTTCAGAACAAACTAAGCCGTGTTCCGTCTGTTGAATGGTTTAGGGATGCAGCAGCCATGGGCAGTTTGGCGAAGGTGAATCTAATGAGAGGATTTGCTGCGTTTCGGGGAACCAAAGTGGCATAAAAGGCTGACATTCTAATCTATGGAAATGAAACACAAAATCACCTATGCTGTAGCAGGGATTTAACAACAGGCTCACACATTTGAGGAAACTTGAATGCTGACCAGGTACAGGATGATTTAAACTATTGTGCACCAGTTTAGGCGTGTCGTGGTATTGTGATGATATTTTTAAAAAATGGTTGATAGAAAAATGTACTAAAATGTTTACAGGTTATATGTAAAAAAGGGCTTCCCTGGTGGCTCAGTTGGTAAAGAAATTGCCTGCAGTGCAGGAGACCTGGGTTCGATCCCTGGGTCGGGAAGATCCTCTGGAGAAGGAAATGGCAACCCACTCCAGTATTCTTGCCTGGGAAATCCCATAGCCAGAGGAGCCTGTTGGGCTGCAATCCATGGGGTCGCAAGAGTTGGACACAACTTAGTAACTAAACCACCATCATATGTTAAAAAATCTATCTCTGAAGGGACTTCCAATGGTGGCAGAAATGTGTAGATGCAGATGAGGTCCAAGATTTTGCTTCTGCTGATACAACCATGTGAATATTTGGAAATTGACTCAGTATTTTGACCTCATGACCACACTGTCCAGGGCCACTTATGAGGTCTCCAAACTCTGAACCTCCCCTTTTTTTAAGGTCCAGACCCATCTTTAGAGCCTTTGCTCACAAATTTGCTTCCAAATATGCAGTGATGAATCCTTCCAGGGCTGGTTCTAACTTCCGTGCACCACAGAAGCTTCCAAATGCAGTTTGGCCATGGTGAGAATCCCTTACTGAAGTCCTCTGAACGGAATAATTGCATAGACATAATTACAGGGCTCTGTGCCATGTGAAATTGTAAATAGCACTGACAATGTAATTTGTACTCATTTATGACACAGTAGCTCATTATGGCTCCAATTTTCAGCCCCTTCATTAACAAGCTCATCTGTTTCTCTGATAGAAGCCTGTTTTGTGTGAGATGTGGTTCTTTGCTCAGAGAGAGGCGAGTGGACTGATGAGAAGTGGGCAGTTGTGGTGCTGATGGTGGGGGGCACAACACAGTGGTGTCTCAAAGTATGACTTCATGGCAGCTAAAGAGCAGAGGGTACAGTGAGATTGGGTGTAGATCTTTAAAGTGCATTTTGCTTGCTTGGATCCCCAGGAATTCTTACATTAAATAAATGATTAAAATAGACTCCACCAGGGTCTTCTCTGGTGGTTCAGTGGTTAAGACTTCACCTTTCAATGCAAGGGGTGCAGGTTCAATCCCCCGGGTGGCGAGCTGAGAGCCAACATGCCTTGTGGCCAATAAACCGAAACATAAAACAGAAGCAGTGTTAAAACAAATTCAATAAAGACTTTAAAAATGAAAAAAAAAAACCTTTATAAAAAATAAAATATGCTAGGCTCAGGAGCCAATGGGGCCAAGCTACCAACTGTGGGATTATGACAGAATGCCTCTAAATCAGAATCGCGCCCAAGCCCCTGGAGCCTTGGTCGGCCTCGGATAGCCTATGCCCGGCCATCCCCACCGCCCCTGTTCCAGGGTCCAGTGCAGAGAGCCCTTCGTCCTGGGACACTGGACGCAGCAGGGAAGGCGGCCGCCCCCTCTCCCATCACGCACCGCATGTTCGTGGGGAACCTGGCGCTAAACCATTAGTAGATGACCTGCTTCTGGATCGGGGTTTAGTCGGTGGCAGAGCAGTTCCCTCACTGGCGTCTAATGAAAGTCGGCCCTCGGACACAAGGGTCTGTAAAGAAAATAAAAAGTAAGACAGAGGACAAAAAGAAAAAAAAACCAAAGTACTAGAAAAGAAAACAAAAAAGAAAAAGAAAATTAAATTAAAAAAATAGACTCTCCCACCGACAAAATAACAACAGTAATAATGTTGAGGAGGAGGATAAACATAGAATCAAGCAGCATATTCCCCGTGGACCTGTTCAGAGCTCAGTTTCAATGTCGTTGTAATTCCTCAGAATCCTCTGCTGTATCACTTTGCTGTCGTCGTTCAGTTGATAAGTCATGTCCAGCTCTGCGACCCCGTGGACTGCACACCAGGCTTCTGTGTCCATCAGTACCTCCCAGAGTTTACTCAGACTCATGTCCATTGAGTTGGTGATGCCATCCAACCATCTCATCATCTGTCACTCTCTTCTCCTCCTGCCCTCAGTCTTTCCCAGCCTCAGGATCTTTTTCAGTGAGTCAGCTCATTGCGTCAGGTGGCCAAATTATTGGAGCTTCAGCTTCAGCCATCCGTCTTTCCAGGGCATATTCATTTACTGTATTGTTTTAAATCTTGGATCCTAGTTGCTGTTCATCTTTGTAAAGGCATCACTTCCACTCTTTGTTTGCCAGCAGCTGCCGCTGCTAAGTCACTTCAGTCGTGTCCGACTCTGTGTGACCCCATAGACGGCAGCCCACCAGGCTCCCCCAGCATCCCCAGCCTATTCCTGCTGGACCATGAAATAGTAACTTCCATCCTCCAAGGACTGTTGAGATGTAGCTGTCCTTCCTTTCCTGCATCCCTGTGGGGGTCCTCTCTGAAAGGGAGTTTGTTAAAGATAGATTGCTGCCTTTCTGGTGCATCTTGATCAGATAAAGTTCTCCCTGCTCCAAGTTGGGAAGCCTCTTGGGGTGTGGGAAGTGTGGGAAGCCTCCTGGGGTGTAGCCCAGGAAGTGGACAGCCCTTTCCCCCCAGCTGGCTAGTTGGGGGCAACTTTATCTGTCTTGGCTATTTGGGGAGAAGAAAATGCTGGGGCTGTGACACCTGATAGGACAAATCTTCAACCTTTGTTTTGAAACAACAAGCCTACTTTCTTTGAATGCTTAACCTCTCCCCTTGATCAAGCCAAGAGAAATGTTTGTGATGTCTTATTGGCTAGTCCTGCTTTCTTATTGGTTCAGTTGACCAATTGGGTAACAGTGACATTTATTTCCAATTTAGTTTTTAAAATTGATTCATTTATATTAACTGGAGGATAATTACTTAACAATAGTGTAAATGAATTTGTAGATTTTTTGATGATGACCCATCACTCCTAGAGTGGGTGAAATAAATATAAGAAAAAACAAATGTGATCTAATTAAACTTAAAAACTTTTGCACAATGAGGAAAATTGTAAGCCTCTCTCATACATCAACGTGTCCATAGGCCATAGGCATACATGTGTCATCTCCTGCGNTATCAAACCTAATATTCATATTAATGTCTAAATACTCTTTAAGACAGACTTTACTAATGGGTAAAAGAAATGCAGGGTGTTTCAAGGAAACTTTTTTATTAAACAATTTAAACTATTTCCAAAAATGTATGTCTAAAGGGCCTAATTATTTTCTTTAGCATAATGATACAACTTTTTTCCCCAGAAACAATATATACTCAGAAAGGTCCTGCTATATTCATAAAGTGAGCTCCATCCATGAGCTCAGTGTTTTGTAAAGTGCATTAAGTAATTTATATCTCAGATTAAAAGTTCAGAATATTTTGGAAGCAGTAATGATGGTGCATCAATGATTTATTCAGTTGAACAGGTTGGATTTGTGATGTGTTTTTTCTTCCAATAATGATCTTGTAGATGTTTGCTGAGAAAAACAGGGGCATGCTCAATAAATGTTAGTGAAAGCACATGAAATGAATTTGCAATTAAAATTTATAAATCTCCTATTATTGGTTTCAATGGTTGAGAATTAATTGAGTTTTAATATGGATTCAATTTGATAAGTATATTGGTATTTATTTGACTAAGGAACAATTTATTTTCTGAAATTCTTCTTATAATTGATTCAAGAACTGTTTCTAAAAGCTGGTGAATTTTTATAATTAATTTAGGTAAATTAAGTAAAAAATAATGAAGTAAAGCCAACCTGGAAATTCCTACTCTGTTAAATGCATACTACCTTGAACATTCTAATAAATCCTGCTGACTATAAATAGCATGAGCTATTATTGCTATAGACTGAGAGTTTGTATCCTCCGAAAAACTCATATGTTATATCCCTAAACTCCAGTGGGATGGTCCCAGCTGGTGATATTTTTGGGAAGTAATTAGGTCATAGAGATGGGGTCCCCATAATGAGGCTAGTGTCTTTATAAAA
This sequence comes from Neotragus moschatus, assembly GCA_006410615.1. Classification (NCBI taxonomy): domain Eukaryota; kingdom Metazoa; phylum Chordata; class Mammalia; order Artiodactyla; family Bovidae; genus Neotragus; species Neotragus moschatus. Next base: position 2,612,688 of record SJYA01002444.1, read on the forward strand.
AGACAAATAGAGTAAGTCCTTTCTCTCTTTCTACCATGTTAGGATGGAAGAGAAGATGGCTCTGTGTAAATCAGTGAGAGGGCATTCACCAGAACCGGACCATTTGGCACCTTGACTTTGAACGTCCAATATTCAGAGCTATGAATATATACTGAGAAGTATATAGCTGATGTTTATGCCACCTCGTCTATAGTATTCTGCTAGGGCCGTCCACACTAAGGCAGCTATCATTATAGATTTTGAGAATAAGATTTCTCTTTAATTATTTACATAATAGAAAACAGTCACAGATCATCCAAAAAACATTGCATTAGACAGAATTAAATAGGTAAGGAAAAGTTTATTCAAGACATTGAAATAAAGATCAAGAGTATTTCAAGAAGAAAGGTTGAACTCAACTCCCCTGAACAAGTGACTTCGGGGGTTTGTAAACACTGAGTGAGGTAGTGAGAAGGCATTACAGGCCCTCAGCCTCGAGGCTGCCCATCTGTGCTTACTCACTGGCACTTAACTGAAGTGAGGCTCCCCCTTTTCCACAGAGACTGGGGTAAAGGGACTCTTCCCTTTTTAAACACTTTTATTTTATGTTTAATTGGAGGATAATTACTATACAATACTGTGTTGGTTTCTACCACACATCAACATGAATCAGCCATATGTCCCCTCCCTCTTGAACCTCCCTCCTACCTCCCTTCCTATCTTCCCCTCCAGGTTGTCACAGAGCACTGGCTTTGGGTTGCCTTTTTCATGCATTGAACTCTCACTGGCTATCTGTTTTACATATGGTAATGTATATGTTTCAATGCTACTCTCTCCAATCATCCCACCTTCTCCTTCACCCATTGTGTCCAAAAGTCTGTTCTTTATGTCTGTGTCTCCTTTGCTACCTTGCATGTGAGACCATTCATGCCATCTTTCTAGATTCCATATACATGCGTTAATATACAATATTTGTCTTTTTCTGACATACTCCACTTTGTATAATAGGCTCTAGGTTCATCCATCTCACTACAACTAACTCAAACGTGTTCCTTTTTATAGCTGAGTAATATTCCATTGTGTATATGTACCGCAGCTTCCTTATCCATTTATCTGCTGAGGTTGCTTCCTGGGTTGCTTCCATGTCCTAACTATTGTAAATAGTGCTTCAATGAACACTGGGGTACATGTGTCTTTTTCAGTTCTGGTTTCCTCAGGGTGTATGTCCAGTTGTGGGGTTGCTGGGTCATATGGTAGTTTTATTCCTAGATTATTTTTTTAAGGAGTCTCCATACTTTTCTCCATAATGGTTGTATCAGTTTGCATCCCCACCAACAGTGTAAGAGAGTTCCCTTTTCTCCACACCCTCTCTGTGATTTATTGTTTGTAGATTTTTTGATGATAACCCACCTCCTATAGTAATGGAAATAAAAACAAAAATAAACAGATGGGACCAAATTAAACTTAAAAGCTTTTGCATAATGAAGGAAACTATAAGCAAGGTGAAAAAACAACCCTCAGAATGGGAGAAATTAATAGCAAATGAAAAAACTAATAATTAATCTCCAAAATATATAAGCAACTCAATACCAGAAAAACAAACAACCCAATCAAAAAAGTGGGCAGAAGATCTAAACAGACATTTCTCCAAAGAGATGGCTAGTAAACACATGAAAAAATACTCCACGAGTGCCAAAGAATTGATGCTTTTGAATTGTGGTGTTGGAGAAGACTCTTGAGAGTTCCTTGGACTGCAAGGAGATACAACCAGTCCATTCTAAAGGAGATCAGCTCTGGGTGTTCTTTGGAAGGAATGATGCTAAAGCTGAAACTCCAGTACTGTGGCCACCTCATGCAAAGAGTTGACTCATTGGAAAAAACTCTGATGCTGGGAGGGATTGGGGGCAGGAGGAAAAGGGGACGACAGAGGATGAGATGATTGGATGGCATCACTGACTTGATGGACATGAGTTTGAGTGAACTCCGGGAGATGGTGATGGACAGGGAGGCCTGGCGTGCTGCAATTCATGGAGTCGCAAAGAGTCGGACACAGCTGAGCGACTGAACTGAACTGAACTCACTGGAGAAATGCAAATCAAAACTATAATGAGGCATGATCTCACACTAGTCAGAATGGCCATTATCAAAAAACCTACAAACAATAAATGCAAATTAGTTTTGAGGATTAAAAAAACATAAGCAAACAAAAAACCGTGAAATACTATAAGTTTCCTATTTCTGAACGAGTTGCCTCCTGAGAGCACATTTGTAAGTCCAGTTTGTTTGTAAGTTCAACAGTGTTAGCCTAGGTACCCAGCTAACATAATCAGCTCTATTGTATTGCGTTGTCAGTCAGTCAGTCAGTTCAGTTGCTCAGTCGTGTCTGACTCCTTGTGACCCCGCGTGGACTGCAGCACGCCAGGCCTCCCTGTCCATCACCTTGTATTGCCTTGCAATAGGTTTAACAATGCTTCTCACACAATTAACACATAAAAAACAAACACAACGAAAATATTTTAAATCTTACAGTACAGTACTTTGAAAAGTACAGTGGTCCAGTACAACAGCTGGCAGGGGAAGGTTTGCCTCTTTTTAAGTTTGCATCCTAAAGGTTTGTATGTAGGGGACTTACTGTGTTTGTAAAGATCCTCTGATCTGACTCTGTGGCCCCAGTACGGACACAATGCCTGTAACACAGTGAGCATGAGATAAGTTCGGTGACGGAAAGCAAAAAATATGAATGAGAAAGATTGGCCCTAGATTAACTCTAGCCAGGCTATTGATTCTGCTCTAAACATGACATCAATCAAGAGCTTAAACAGAGTAAGATCATATGGAAACACACGGGCCCATGAAAATCTGGGGAGTAGTCTTCAAGTTATCAATTAATTTCCACCTCTCTGTGTAGTTACTTATTTTTTTACCCATATAAAAGTATGGCAGGAAAGAAATCCTTATAGGATATAACATAATCAACCTTTCACTGCTAAGAGAGAAGCATAAAAAAAATGTTTTGAGTAAGAAGGAGCTTCCTGTTCCTGCCCAGGCATGCTCTACAAATGTCACCCTCATAGATGACATGGTAGACCCATCCAAGTCTACAGTTTTTTAAACATAAAACTTAACTTCCATCACACTTATTTGAATGTTCTTGTCTTGCTTCTGTTAACTACCTAGTGCTATCTCATTCTCTTCAAGGGCAGAAAATGTGATATTCCCTTTTTTATGGAAAATTTCAACATCGAAATAAAAACAAAACTGGAGAGATATGGGACTTTCCTGGTGATTCAGCAGTGAAGAATCCACCTTGCAATATAGGGGATGCAGATTCGGTCCCTGGTTGGGTACTAGAATCTCCATGCCGCAGAGCAACTGAGCTGCAATTACTGAGCCCATGCCTACAGCTAGAGACTTGCACTGCAGTCAAAGATCTTGCATGATGCAGCGAAGACCCTGCCTGCTGCAACTAAGACCCAACACAGCCAAATAAATAAATAAATACTTTACAAAATGGAGAAATATGTGAGTGGGCTTCCATTTACTCACTATTCTAACCGTTATATCAATTTGCTAATCTTGTTTCTTTGCATTCACTCCACCTAGAATATTAATAAAAAACATTTCAGATATCAGAGCACTTTATTAGTAAATACTTCAGGCTGCATCTCTAAAGAGGACTTAAAAATAACTATAGCATCAGCATTACCTTGAATAAAATTAATAATGATTTCTTAGTATCTTCAGATATCCAGACAGTGTTCAAATGCCCTGATTGTTCCAATGGCTGTTTACCCATTGGCATGTTTCAATCAGGTTTCCAAGAGGGGCTACACACAATCCTTCTCAACCTCAGAAGTTATCTGGAAAATTCATTTAAAAAAAAATGAAATGTATTTAGCAAGATTGGACAAAAAATTTAGTCATATCCATATTTGGAGTAATCCTATTGATGAAAATGTACACAGTCATAACTTTATAGAAGGGAATTTGAAACTAGCAATTGAGATGTACATATCTGTGTACCAGATGGCTATGTTTTAATGATTCAGGTCCAATAAGCAGACTGCCCTATACAGTTATGCTGGTTGTACAGGGCACAACTGGGCCATTTATAAGAGAAATTAGTCACATTTATATGTTATTTATTCAGATTATTTTCCAGCAGACAATAAGAAAGATTTCCAGTCTTACAAAATCAATATAATGTGAAAATTTATTGACAGAAGCATGGAAAAAATGATGTTTTCTAAATTTGTACATTGTGTTATATTGGGTAGTAGTGGTCTGGCATCTGAGCACAAAGAGGGTTATTCAAGAAGTGGTGGCATTATTTAAAACAGCAAAAGGATCACGGTGATGATGTCAAGCTCTTTGTGTATGACACAATTTTTTAGAGGTATTAGACAAATTTTGAGGTCATGAGAACAATATGTGAGCAATTCTGCCTGGATTTAAAGACCTATTCAGTCATTTATTAATTTTGTGATCCCAAAACATATTACCTGACTACCCTCTGCTTCAGTTTCCTCATCTGGAACCTGGAGGTAACACAGTGGCTATCTCATGAGATTGTTGTGAGATTCAGTGAATGACTATCTGAAGAATTCAGAATATAGCCAAGAACCTGGGACATTATAAGGGATTCCTGGGCTTCTTAGATGAGCTTCCCTCGTGACTCAGGAGGTAAAGAGTCTGCTTACAATGCAGAAGACTTGGGTTCAATTTCTGCGTTGGGAAGATCCCCTGGAGAAAAGAATGGCTACCTACTCCAGTATTCTGGCTGGAAGGATTCCATGGACAGAGGAGCCTGGCAGTATGCTGTTTTCATTATTATTATTTATATCATTATTTTCTCACAACAGTGATGAATAATTTGAAAATGTTAATATTTCTAGCCAATAGTTAGTATTCATTTTTAAAAATGTGTCTTATTTCATAGGAAAAAGACAAATTATTGTTATTAAGTATGATTTTGATCAATAAGACTGATTCTAGTATAAGTTTTTCCAGTATATTTAATTCCTCTTCTACGGATTTTCAACCTGAGTCTTTAACCCACGTATTAATGACAGTTAAGTATGAAAGTACTTTTTATTTTTAAAGATTTTTGTGAAAAGAATATTTACAGGATCATGAATGTCTTAGGCTAATCCACATACCAAGAGTCCTTACTAAAGAATAATTAAATAGAATATTTTCCTACAGAAATAAAGTTTTAAAAAATGAAATCATTTTTAAAATAAAAATATTGAACAAAATCCAAATATAATTTACATGTAACAAAGATCATAAAATTTCAACCCTATTCCCAGAATCAGGGATTTATGTAAAACTCTGTTTGCAAAATGTTTACACATATTATAAAATGAACACAAATAACTTAGAAGGGAAACTATAAATATAGCTGGTGCAATAAAATTTTTGAAATTGTGACATGCCAAAGGCTAAAGTTTATTACAGAGTTCATGATCGATTTTTAGTCCATGTGCAGGATTGTAGACTCCAAAATTTCATTTTAAGGCTAAACTGTTGGTCCAGCCACCTGGGAGAGAGAGTTCCTAGGAGAGTCTGCAAAAGTTCAAGTTCAGAGCTCTTCAAACTCATGCTCTCTGATTTTCACTGTTCTCTCCTATTTTTCAAGGACATGTGGACATCGGGGTTTCCCCCAACCCATCGTTGGAATGATAGATTCATGCTGGGAATTTTCCAACCAGAAGGAGTTTAGCAGTGTAAATGCCACACCCCTCCCCCAATGTAGTTGCTGAGTGCCCCTGAGCCAGGGCCTTCTTTCCCTTGGGGAAGGTGACAAGATGGGGGGCTTTGACCTCACAGCTGGAGGCTGACAGCTGGGGGCTGTTGCACCCCAAGTGGGGATTCCTTTAGTAAGGAAGGATGGACTAGGATGCTCAAAGGACCAGGTTGGAGGGTTAGCACTGCAAGAAAACTCATCATAGACAGATAGACTTTGAACCCCTCATCCCTGCCTTGGTTTGTAGGTAGATTCCTGGGAAAACAAGCTGAGGTCCACCTGCAAATCCAGGAGATGGGCATAGGGTTCTGATGCCAATCCAACCTCTGCACCTGACACCAAATTAAATCTCAGAGACAGAGTTTTGGTTGAAATAGAAAAGAATAGCTTTATTGCTCTGACAGGCAAGCGGGGCCACAAAAGGCTAATGCCCTCAAAACTGTGTGTCCCCATATGGAGGAGATAATAAGAAGTTCCATAGTAATGTTTCAAAGAGGAGGGTGTGATCAGCGTGTGGACTTTCTTCTTGGTTGGTGATGAGGAAGTGGGAGTCAGCATTATCAACCGTCTGGTTCCAGCCATTCTGGTATCTACAAGCTGATGGGCAGCATACAGTTAACTTCTCCCAACTGGTGGGGGGTTTCATTTCAGTATCTGCAAAACAGCTCAAAGATACTGATCTGTATATACCCTGAGGGGGAACCAGGACCCTGACCCAAGGCTGCGCTGTTGTTTCTGGATTGCTCCTGCCTCGTCTCTGCATCCCCTCTCTCCTCTGATTAGAAACTGTCTGAACCTGCCCTTTGGAACGAAGGGAAGGTCTTGGAGGCTGAATGAAGCTTATTTTCTATAGTCAAGAAATGGGGGACACAGAAAGGATTTTGTGCCCAGGAGCCCCACAGGGTCCTACTCGGTATCAGTTCAAGGTTGGGGTGAGAAAGGCAGTATACACACAGCAAGAAACAGGGGCAAAGACTTAAGAAGTGATTGTGTATTTCATCCATCATGAATCCAGGGGAGACAGAAGATGAGGCCGTCTCCCACGCGTCAGGATTCTTGCAGGAATGCAGGAACCCATCCGGGAGGACTCTGGAGTTTTTCTTTTTGTAAGAGTTGCCAGACAAATGCAGCTCTTTGAATAAAAAGCTGGCTCCAGAGATGGCGTTGAGTAAGCAAACAGGATGTTTCAAAGCACAGACGATTCTAGTGGGATATGTTTTAGAAACCCAGAAAGATCTGGAGGGTTTGCTAATTTGATAATGAGTATTTTATGTTATTATCCTTTTTCGTAAATTTGCCATTGAAGCAATCTGTTTGGATTTTGTGTGTGTGGCCATTTTCTATTTTCAGTCCTTTCTAGTCCACATTATTCTTATTTTTGGTGAAGCATTTCTTTCTTGATACTCTTGTAGCTATAACTAAAAAGTATGGACATTTTCGAGGAGGACTATTAATTCTTTCAGGCACTTAAGGGAATATTTGTGTCATCATCCAGTCAGGTACACTGAAGGGTTAAGGCTATATATATATTTTTTATTAAAATGTCAACTTATAAAATATCCAGAACTTCAAAGTTGAGAGTTATGTTTTATTTGGTGGGAATTTTTAGGACTTCAGGTCTGGGCAGCAGCATCTCAAGTAACCTTGAGAGAACTGCTTTGAGGAGGGAGAAGAGGAGACAGGTTACATAGAAGTTTTGCCACAAAGGGCAGGTAGTCTGAATATCAAAAGATTATTGCTAATTAAAGGAAATCTTAACTTCTTCAAGTTAAGGAATTTACTGCTTTTCTATGTATAGCAAGATGAGAGAGTCTGGGCTCACTGACATCATTCCTCTCATACGCATCTCAGCTATCTTGGGCCAGTATCCTGTGATCTCATACGTCCTGAACTTCCTTGAGGCTCACTGTAGGGAGTGGCTGCAGTCCTGATGGCCGCTAGATCACAGATATCCTTCTCCTTCTGAGTGCCCTCAGGCCTCACAAACTCGCATTGGAGGGCTGCAGTCCTTGCTCACTGATATAGCAGGAGATACCGCATTTCTCACGACAATAAAACAAACTAAACTCTAATGACAAGACTTCTTTTTAGATGTGACTGGATCTTCAGTTAAAGGACAGTATCAAATGAATGCATATAATAGAAATCATTAATCATCCACAGATCATGCGGCCTCTGGACCACACCTCAGGATGGGGCTGGTTACCAGGGAAACAAATCAAAATTAGAGGGTTGGAAATTTCAATCCTGCCCTCTGATTTCCTTGGAGGGTAGGTCATGTTGGGGGGTGTGTGTGAGGGGATGGAGGGGTGGCAGGCTTGAGAAGTAATCAACTGCAAATGGCTGAGGATTTACTCAATCATGCCTATGTAATAAAGCCTCCATAAAAACTCAGAAGGAGGAGTTTGGTAGAACTTCCTGGTTGGGGAACATGTGGTGATAAGGTCATGTTATAAATGTTTGCTGCCATAGAAACACGTCCCAAATGCTAGCAGATTCAGTTCATCTACTCTTCCCAGCAAACCTATGGATAAGTCACTATCACTGTGTCTGTTTATAGATGGAGAAACAAAGGCACCAGGAGATGAAGAAACATGCCCAGCCCAGCAACTGCAACCCTCGGAACATACCCGGTAAAACTGAAAATATATAGTCACACAAAAACATACACAGGAATGTTCACAGCAGCATTATTCGTCAGAGCCCAAAGTGAAAAAAACCTGATGTCCGTCCACTGATGAATGGAGAAATAGCCACATGGACCAATATATTGGTCCACTGGAATATTATTCAGCCAGGACATCAGTGAAATTCTGGGACTTCCCTGGTGGTCCAGTGGCTAAGATTCCACTCTCCTAATGCAGGGGATCCAGGTTCCATATCTGGCCAGGAAACTAAATCCCACATGCTGCAAATGAGAGTTCACATTCCCCAACTAAAGATCCTACATGCTGTAACAAAGACCTGGCACAGCCAAATAAATAAGTACTTTTTGAAATAAAGTTCTGACATATGCTGTTCTGTTGTTTGTTGTTTAGTCACTAAGTCATGTCTGACTCTTTTGCGACCCCATGGACTATAGGCTGCCAGGCTCCTCTGTCCATGGGATTCTCCAGGCAAGAGTACTGGAGTGGGTTGCCGTTTCCTTCTCCAGAGGACCCTACTGACCCAGGGACTGAACCCGCATCTTCTGCCTTGGCAGGTGGATTCTTCACAGACTGGGCCACCAAGGAAGGCTCTGACACATGCTCCACCATGATGAGCCTTGAAAATATGCTAAAGGAAAGACACAAGAGGAAAGTATTGTCTTACTCCATTTATACAAAACCTCCGGCGTATCCAAGTCCATAGAGACAGGAGGTAGATTAGTAGTTGCAGGCTGAGGGTGGGGTGGGGGTGGGGAGTGACTGCTGCTAGGTACAGGGTTTCTTTGGGAAGCTCTGAAAATGATTATCAACCACCATTATTGTGATTAATGGTGATGATTACTTGACTCTGTGAATATACTAAAAAACCCATTGAACTGTGTACTTTTAGAGGGCACTCATTTTGGTATTTGATTTATATCTCAATGAAGCTGCTACTACAAAAAGAAACTAGAGTTTCTCTGGTGGCTCAGTGATAAAGAATTCACCTGCCAATACAGGAGATGAGGGTTTGATCCCTTGTCCAGGAAGATCCCACATGCCTTGGAGCAACTAAGTCCATGCACCACAACTATTGGGCCCGTATCTTAGAATTCATGCTTCACAACAAGGGAAGCCACTGAAATGAGAAGCCCATGCACCACAGTTAGAGGGTTGCCCACACTCACCTTAACTAGAGAAAAGGCCACCCAGCAACGAAGACCCAGCATTGCCAAAAATAAATTAATAAATAAAGTTACTTTAAAAAGAAAGAGAAACAAATAGTCCAAAGTCACAAGCAGAAGTGACAGGTCTTGGATTTGAAACAAATTGGGCTGTAGAGTGTGTGCTCTTGGTTTCTCTCCTATGGACCATTTATTCTTTCCAATAATTGAAGAGAGACATGATTCTTCACTCTATAGAGGAAACTAATCCCCCTACTCTGAAGATTAAAACCACTGTAATCTATGGATGTCTTCAAAATTAATTTCAGCTGGTGCAGCTATTTGGTGACCCATAGGGGATTGTGTTTGTGTTGACGTCATTTATTATTAGCATCCAGGAGCCGATTTTATGGTTTCCTACATAAACAGGTGTGATAAACTCTAATTAGAAAACAAATTACAATTGACCCTTGAACAACAACAGAGACGTAGGGGCACTGGCTCTCCATGCAGTTGAAAATTTGCTTTTAATTTTTGACTCCTCTAGATCTTAAATATTAACAGCCTACTGTTGCCTGGAAGACTTAAGGATAGCATAAAGAACTGATGAATACATATTGTGTATGCTATATATTAACATTATACACTGTATTCTTATAAGAAAGAAAGCTAGAAATTATTAGAGAAATGTGGGTCAAAACTGCAATGAGTTATCACCTCACACTGGTCAGAAGGGCCATGAGCAATAAGCCTCTGAATGACAAATGATGGAGAGAGTGTGGAGAAAAAGGAACCCTCCTACACTGTTGGTGGGGATGCACATCGATACAGCCACTATGGAAAACAGGATAGAGATTCAGTATAGAGTTTTAGAAAACTAAAACTAGAACTACCATATGAACTGGTGATCCTACTCCTGGGCATATATCCAAACAAAATCCTAATTCAAAAAGATACATGCACCCCTATGTTCATAGCAGCACTCTTCACAATAGCTAAGGCGTGGAAACCACCTAAATGTCCACCAACAGATGAGTGGATAAGGAAGGCTATTAGAGAGTATCATACCAAGTGAAGTAAGCCAGAGAAAGACAAATACCATATGATATCACTTATATAGAGAATCTAAAATATGACGCATCTATGAAACAGAAAAGACTCACAGACACAGAGAACAGACGTGGTTGCCAAGGGGGAGAAGGGTTGGAGGAGGGACAGAATGGAAGGTTGGGATTGACAGCTATTAGCTATTGTACCCGGAGAAGGCAGTGGCACCCCACTCCAGTACTCTTGCCTGGAAAATCCCATGGACAGGGGAGCCTGGTAGGCTTCAGTCCACGGGATCGTGAAGAATCAGATGCGACTGGCGACTTCACTTTGACTTTTCACTTTCATGCATTGGAGAAGGAAATGGCAACCCACTCCAGTATTCTTGCCTGGAGAATCCCAGGGATGGGGGAGCCTGGTAAGCTGCCATCTGTGGGGTCACATAGTTGCCCACTACTGACGCAATTTAGCAGCAGCAGCAGCAGCAGCTATTGTACCTAGAATGGATAAACAACAAAGTCCTAGTGTATAACACAGGGAACGACATTGCAACTGGGTCAGAGGAACCTGAAACTATTCCTGGATCTTCCATCAAAATGTCTTTAATTTGGGGCAAATGAACTTTCCATAACCTCAGATTTGTCACTGGTAAATATGGATTATTAATAGTATCCAGTTGTAACTGGTTACTGAAAACAATGGTTTCAAATGATCACTTATTATCTGTCTTGGGTCTGGAAATTTCCTACAGATTCTCAGGCATTAGTGTCCTATGGCTGCTATTTGATGGTGGCTAAGGCTGCCACCATCTGAAGGTACTACCAGATGGTAGTACCCACTGTGGCACAGACAAGGCGGTGATGTTGACCCTTGCATTGACTCAGGCTTCGTTACTAATGGTAAAGATAGAAGTGTTTGATTTGGGGGCACATTAACTTCTTGTGGACTTCCCTGGTGGCTCAGATGGTAAAGCGTCTGTATACAATGTGGGAGACCTGGGTTCGAGCCCTGGGTTGGGAAGATTCCCTGGAGAAGGAAATGGCAATCCATTCCAGTACTATTGCCTGGAAAATCCCACGGACAGAGGAGCCTGGTAGGCTACAGTCTATGGGGTCGCAAAGAGTCGGACACGACTTCACTTTCACTTCTCGTGGCCTCAGTCATCTCATTGGTAAAGCTAGTAAAAGCAATGAGTTGATAGGCAGTAAGAGCGACAAGTCAGTAGTTGCTTTGTCAATTACCTGCTGATATTTTGCGGATACTGGTGAGGGGCTAGGAAGGGACCCTTCCCTGAGCCTCATTCTTGAAGCTGAGCAGCACATTGTGGTCAGGATAGAGGCTTTTATGTGGGACACACGCGTGGCTTCGTAAGGACTAGCTGATCCATTGTTGCTGTTCCTTTGCTTTTATAAAGGAAGGTTAATAGAAAAGAAGTACCTGGCGGCGAAGCCACCATGGGCTGGAGTTTATTGAAGATATAGTAATTCTATTAATGTCCCAAAATTTGCCTATTGAAGAGGAAATAAAAGAAAAGGCAGATTTATCCTTCCGTGCCTCACGCTGCCCTTGAGGTATACATCTTTTGCAAGCTGCAGGTGTTTTCTCTAACTGAAACATTTCAACGCATCCCCTTTATATCTGGAATAGTTGAATTAATGCAGGTGCTAAGGGGCAGGCAGGGGCCAGGCTGCATGGCATGAGTCCCAGCCTCTTCCAATGGGTGTCACTCTATACAAACATCACATCATTGGTTGAATGTCAAGTGTATTAACCTGTCAGATCTGGGCACAGTTACCTTGTAGCATCGTAGCGTTCAGAGAATGCTAGAGAATGGAATGCCATTCTAGTCCAGAATCTTGCTACAATTAAAATAGGGGGGTTTGCATCCTTCCTAGCCATAGGATTATCTTTCAACAGCTTTAAAGTCCTAACAGTACAACAATGTCTTGTCTGGACCTTGTCTACAGAATTCTTGAAGCAGACCAGCCTCAGATAACAGATGTGTTTAGCCAGATTCATATGTACATGACCAAGCAATGATGAATAGCTCTTTAATGGAGCATGAAATGACTTCAATATTAAAGCTCAGTGTAGATCTGAAGTCTTTCCTGTCTGGCCCTGCCTGGGCTCCGTCCTGCAAACTAGAAGGTGAAGTCTCAGGGATCAGAAACTGAGAAGAGGTAGGACCCCGCCCCCTTGCCACATTACATATAACCTGCTCTTTAATTTTTCCTTTGGAGCGTGGACTANGGGAGCAAGTTCTATTCTAGTCACTGGGACACAGCAATGAACAAAACAACTCCCATGTCTAGGGGCACTGTCTAGTGACTTAGGTGGTAAACACAGTTGGTCCACAGAGACATACCACCTGATGCTAAGGGCTGGGAGGAAGCTGGGTAACGGGGTAAGACATGCCATGGATCGAGAATGGGTGGCCATATCACACTGAAACTTTCAAAGAAGGTTCTCTTGCAGGATGACTTTGAGCAGATACTTTGTGGAAATGAGAGTGGGAGCATTTCAACGAAAGAGTGCTTTAGGGGAAATTAAACCCGGATTCAAATCCCGGCTTTGCCAAATGGCAGCTGCATTGCCTTGAACGAGTGATGGGCTCTTTAAGGTTCAGTTTTCTCTGTTGTATAGTGGGATAAAATACTACCTGTCTCATAAGATTGTCTTCTCCGTACCTTAAGGATGCTGTAAACCGCTCTGCTTTTTAGCAGTTTGTTGTTTCGATGCAGAGGGCTCCCCACAGTACGTTTAAGAATCTGGCAAAGGCTTTGAAAACAAAATTGGACGGATGGCATTTACTTCTTGGGGCTTCTTTTCTGTTCAGGATCATGGCCCCTCAAGTCCTGGCTTTTTTTTTTTTTTTTTTTTTTGGCAACTGCGAATGTAATTTTTGCCCCTCCCTGCGC
>SJYA01002444.1:2626311-2734468 GCA_006410615.1 Neotragus moschatus
GTATGGGATTGCTGTAAGCTCTGCTGGATTCTTATGATATTTATTTCAAAATGCTCTCAAAATACACGGAACCTGATGGGACCAAAACCAGTTTAGCAACTACTTCTCCAGGCAAGGATGTGAGAAGACTGAAAAGAGTTGCCAATTTCAGGTAATCCAGCCCAGCAGTGGAATTCTATATATATCATCACACTTACAATATTTAACAGTTTTTACGAGAAGGATTATCTTTTTCTTTCACTCTTAAAACTTTTTCCAGATTTTACCTTAAATTGAGAAACTGGAAAATCCACGTCTAGGTTAAGGAAAACCAGTCTCTCCTGCTCAGATAGACATGAAAGAACTCCTTTAATCTCCTGAGCCACAGAAGCTGCATGAACAAAGGTACTTGGGAATATCCACCCTGCAAAGAATTGAGGAAAATAAAGGTAGACATAGAAAAAAAAATCTGGTGCAATTATTCCCTATTACTTACTCTTGGGTCATTTCATATACTCACCATCCTGCTCAACACTTTTTTTTTTTTTAAGATTTATTTATTTTTTTTTTTTGGAGAAGGAAATAGCAACCCACTCCAATATTCTTGCCTGGAAAATCCCAGGGAAGGAGGAGCCTGCCAAACTACAGTCCATGGAATCGCAGAGTCGGANCAACACTTTTTTTTTTTTTTAAGATTTATTTATTTTTTTTTTTGGAGAAGGAAATAGCAACCCACTCCAATATTCTTGCCTGGAAAATCCCAGGGAAGGAGGAGCCTGCCAAACTACAGTCCATGGAATCGCAGAGTCGGACACCACTGACAACTGAGCAGTTTTTTGGCTGTGTTGAATCTTCATTGCTCTGCACGGGTTTTCTTGAGTTGTGGCAAGTGGGGGCTACTTTTCCTTGAGATGCATGGGTTTCTCACTGTAGTGGCTTCTCTTGCTGCAGAACACAGGCTCTAGGTACACAGGCTTCCTTAGCTGCATTATTTGGGCTCAGTAGTTGTGGCTTACGGGCTCTAGAGTGCTGGCTTAGCTGCTCTGAGGAATGTGGGATCTTCCCGGACCAGAGACTGAACCGGTGTCCCTTGTGTTGCAAGGCAGAATTTTAACCACTGGGCCACCAGGGAAGTGCTTGACACTTCTTTATTTTGCTTTCTCTGTACCCATCTGCCTCTCGGTGCTGCCAACATATCTTTTATCAAGTTGGTAGGGGCAGTGATGGTGTTTGCAAATTTCCCCCAAATGGCCACAGTGAATAGGAAATCACTCAGCGAGTGATGTTTGCAAGATAAAGGCTGCCCCCTGGTCTCCTGGCATGATGGATGGGTCTTGGCTGTTTGTGTGTGTGTGTTTTTTTGGTGGAGGGGTGAGTTTCAATGGTTCCCTTATGCAATTTTGTCATTTGGAAGAGTGTGGCTGCCTCTGATAACAGATATTAAACCTTAGTGATTTTGATATAGGACTCAAATCAGGATGTCTTGTTTTACAAGCCATCATAACCCTGAGCCCCCAATCCTTATTCCCTTGCTGTGCCGAATGTTGATGTCGACCACTATTTCATTCTACAACAATGGGCTGTTTGCTATCCAAGGCCATTATGGAAGGTATTGGAACTGGTAAATTTCATGAGAGCGGCCAGCTGTGGAGTAAGGATGACTGAAATTGATGATGAGGAAGAGAAGGTGGCCAGGCCAGCAGACGGCTGGCTGGATGTGGGGGTTACCATTCAATGCTGTCCTCCATCGCTTATGAGACAGTGAACCTGTTTCTCAGCCTTCTATCTGTGCAACAAAGTGCCAGTAACACCAATGGCAGAGCATTGTTGGAAGTATTTGGTGAGAAAATGCATCCAAAGTTCAGTGCTTGGCCCAATCCACACTGACCTCTCTCTTCAGAGAGGTCACGCCATGCCAGCAACAAATCTGTCTTCTGTCATTGATCTATTGATGCCACTTGTTCAAACCAGATTTACTTGCTGTATTCCTTCTATGTACAAGGCATGTTCTAGAAGCACTAATGATTTGAGAAATGCATTTCAGTATGATTAAATGTAAAGAACTTTTAATGTGTTTGCTCTGGTGGATAAGAGTTCATTAACAATCAAGAAGCCGTGAGGTTTCCAATCTCCCAAGTGGTCCCCTAGCCAAAAAATCCAGACTCTTCCCTTAAAACACAATGTGACTGGTGCCCCCAGATTTATAGAACTGAGTGGTGACCTCATTGGGTCTACAGTTCAGAATTCTTTCTGCTATTCTTGAACCTTCTTGAGCATGGAAGGAGTGGGGGAAGTCCAGGGAAAGTAGACAGGTGTCCTCATTTCTGCTGTTTGCTTCCTTTTCCCACTCAACATCTGATCCATCTGGGACACAGTGATGGGAGTAGGCAATCCACAAGTGGCTTCACAGACAAATTCCATTATGGATTTTGGCACCTGCAGCCGTCATCTCCCTGTTTCTTGAATTCTGCAAAAAGAGATTTTATTGCTCTAACTTTGGGACATTTTGGAATATAGAAAGCAGGTGATGCCCCCAAACCAGCAGTGATTTGGATAAGAGACAAATGAGACAAAGTCACTTTATCTTCGACTCAAAAAATAGAGATAAAAATACACAATCGCAGGTGCTGGGTTTCTAGGCTCTTCCCAGTTGCCTGGAAGCCAGTTTTTGAGTTGAAAGGCTCAGGCCAGTGCTATGTAAGTTTGCCAGGAAGGAAGGCACAAAGCCAGGCAAATATTGTGGTTGTCTCCATTTTCCCTGCTAAAGTATTATGTAAATTTAATGTGCTTGCCAATGGCTCCTTGGCTCTGGGTGTCCGTGAGGTCTGCCATATTGCCCCCTGCGTCCAGGGGTTTTTCTGGTAAGAACATGACAGATTCTAGAATTAAACTGGATCAGTTTAAAGCTCTTCCTTCCACCAGCCCATGTCACTGCCTGGGGCCTCATTTGCTTTTTTTTTTTTTAAGTTTTATTTAATTTGGGGGTGTGCCAGGTGGCATGTGGAATCTTAGTTCCCTGAGCAGGGACTGAACCCATGCTCCCAGGAGTGGAAGCGTGAAGTCTTAGCCACTGCACCGTCAGGGAAGTCCTTCTAGCAACTTCAAATGCATTCCTATCTCTCTGATAACTACATGCTCCGTTTTGAATTTCCCAAACTGAGATTTCTTGGTCCACTGACTCCTCAGCATGAGTGTTATTTCTGAACCCCTGGAAAACAAAGCCCCAATGGAACAGTTGTTCCTTTACTGTCCACTTCAGCTAGGTCTCTCTGGATCCTGCTATGCTGGTGACAGCAAGATTGTCCCAAGCGGGAGCAAATGGACAGAGGTAGAGCATAGAAGGGGGATTGGAGAATGAGCTGATGCTTCTCACTGATGCTCTAGCAGAACGTAGCATGAGTCGCACGGTTATCAAAGGGCCCTGTCATCCATAGACACTTCAACCAAGTAATTCGTGACCAACAAAGCTCCAAAAACACGAGAAGCCTTACTTTACATTTTTTGCTCAGTTTTTTCCCAAAGACGATTACTGTGGGGATTTCCCCAAGAGTCCATGGTTAAGACTCCACACCTTCACTGCTATGGGCCTGAGTTCGATCCCCAGTTGGGGAACTAAGATCCCACAAGCTGTGTGGTGTGGCCAAAAAATAAAACCAAACCCTAAAAAGATTACTATTACCAGGGAAAATGAAAAACAGAGTCTTGAAAAAAAATCGGTCTGTCTACTTATCTATCAATAAGGTGGGTGGTGCTTAGTCGTGTCCAACTCTTTGTGAGTGACCCCGTGGACTCTAGCCCACCAGGCTCCTCTGTCCATGGAATTTTCCAGGCATGAATAATGGAGTGGGTTGCCATTTCCTTCTCCAGGGTATCTTCTGAACCCAGGGACTGAACCTATATCTCTTATGTCTCCTGCATTGGTAGGCAGGTTCTTTACCACTAACGCCACCTGGGAAGCATCTATAAGATAGATAACAATATTATCCCCATTTTGCAGATGAAGAAACAGAAGCAGTGCATGGGCTTGCCCACATGTGCTTAGGAAAGTTTCAGAGCCAAGTCTCAATTCAGGCAGGCTGATGCCAGAATNCCACACCTTCACTGCTATGGGCCTGAGTTCGATCCCCAGTTGGGGAACTAAGATCCCACAAGCTGTGTGATGTGGCCAAAAAATAAAACCAAACCCTAAAAAGATTACTATTACCAGGGAAAATGAAAAATAGAGTCTTGAAAAAAAATCGGTCTGTCTACTTATCTATCAATAAGGTGGGTGGCGCTTAGTCGTGTCCAACTCTTTGTGAGTGTCCCCATGGACTCTAGCCCACCAGGCTCCTCTGTCCATGGAATTTTCCAGGCATAAATAATGGAGTGGGTTGCCATTTCCTTCTCCAGGGTATCTTCTGAACCCAGGGATTGAACCTATATCTCTTATGTCTCCTGCATTGGTAGGCAGGTTCTTTACCACTAACGCCACCTGGGAAACATCTATAAGATAGATAACAATATTATCCCCATTTTGCAGATGAAGAAACAGAAGCATTGCGTGGGCTTGCCCACATGTGCTTAGGAAAGTTTCAGAGCCAAGTCTCAATTCAGGCAGGCTGATGCCAGAATTCCTTCCATTAACATGGTAAGCAGTTGCTAAGCTGCTGTAAGTGAAAGTGAAGTCACTCAGTAGTGTCTGACTCTTTGCAACCCCATGGACTGTAGCCTACCAGGTTCCTCTGTTNTGGGCTTGCCCACATGTGCTTAGGAAAGTTTCAGAGCCAAGTCTCAATTCAGGCAGGCTGATGCCAGAATTCCTTCCATTAACATGGTAAGCAGTTGCTAAGCTGCTGTAAGTGAAAGTGAAGTCACTCAGTAGTGTCTGACTCTTTGCAACCCCATGGACTGTAGCCTACCAGGTTCCTCTGTTCATGGGATTTTCCAGGCAAGAATATTGGAGTGGGCTGCCATTTCCTTCTCCAGATCTTCCTGACCCAGGGATTGAACCTGGGTCTCCCACATTGTTGGTAGGAGCGTACCATCTGAGCCACCAGGGAAGTCCACAGGAAGGCTGCTGTGGGCATTCTCAAATGGGCTTTATTTATTTTTTGAAAGAAGACTTGGTGGGGGAAAAAAAAATGTGATAGAATCAACACATGGGCCCCTACTAGGCATGTCATTGTGGAAATCATGCCCATGTAAAACTTTAGAATCAGGCAATGGAAATTAAAATGCCAGGACTGGGAGCTCCCTAGTGGCCTAGTGGTTAGGACTCTGTACCTTCACTGCTGTGGCCCAGGTTCCATCCCTGGTTGGGGAACTGAGACCCTGCAAGCCGCACAGGGTGACCAAAAGTAAATAAACTGCTAAATAAAATGCCAGGGCCAGGAAAGTGAAGGGAATAATGAACACTAAACATCAGAGACAAAAAAATGGACAATTCTCTCTTAGGTATCCTCATGTTGATAGGTGGTCCTTGGAAAGACAGACATTCTGATGATTTCACAAGATGCCAGGAATCTGGAATGTGATTTAAAATCTCTCCGTTTTTATATACTGGCAACAAATTTAACTTAGTTTTTAACACTGTGCAGGTCAATCTTGGAAAAAACAAGTGAGGCTCAGAACAGACCTTTGAGAAGCAAAGTAGCCTGCAAATATCAGGGTAAGACCTCTAGCATTGAATTTGTTTCGAGATTTGAGCTGCAGGGAATTGTTTTGGACCAATGGTCTGGACGCTGTGGGCACAGCTGGGTGGGCCTGGGGGCTCTGGGTTCTCAGTGGTTTCCTCCCATCTTAAGGCAGTAGGGACCAGCTCCTTCTACTTAAGACAAAAATTTCACGTCTGAGCCCAGAGGAGCGGAAGAATGAACTTGCATAATTGATCATAAGGCACAGAGCCCAAAGCTTCCCAGCATATTAAAGGCATTATCAGCTGAAGCCGGATGGATATCTTTCCACCCTCCGCTAATGTCTCAGTTCTGTGAGGAATTTAAAACTCAGCTTTGCATTAACAAATTTAAGAAGGAAAACGACGATAGGAGAGAAGTCAGTATAAACCTTTCTCCTGAGAAATCCTGGAGGCCACGATCCAGTAATGATGTGGGGGACGTGGTTCCCGTGAAGCTAATGAGACAGAGTCCATGAATACACAAGTGGTCTGTGTACTGGGTTAAGGGTATTTTTAATGCTTCATGTGATGTCTGGTCATCCTAAATAGACTCACAAAGTTTGTTTAGGGATAAAATGAGAAGAAAATCACATTCTACTTGAAGATCCATTGATCTTCTGTGAACGGAAACGAGGCCAGCAAAAAATATCTATATAAAGCAAAATCATCAGAGGGAAAAGGCCTATGGAAGGATCTGCAAGAAACTGGGTTCAAGATTTCAAAGTCCCCTTCCCAAGGAGTTGCACAGAATGTCTTTAATTCCACCAGTCTCAGTTTATGACAACATGAGTGAGATGTTGACTACCAGCCAGTTTATTAGAGACTCAACATCCAGGGTGTTTATTGAGAGCTGTTCATACCTTTTGCCTGGTACATACCAAAATTTCAGACTCCTAGAAGGAAAGCAGGGTTCAATATGAATCATACGATTTAGGGACATCCCTGGTGGTCCAGTGGTTAAAACTCTGTGTTTCCTGTGCCAGGGGCACACGTTTGATCCCTGGTCAGGGAACTAAGATCCCACATGCTGGGTGGCCAAAAGAAAGAAATCATACGATTTGTAGTTTAGGCATAGGGAAAAACCTTTACAAGGGCTCCTAAGCAGTGTGGCCCCGGATCTGCCGTTTTTTGGTTTTCACACAGGAGAGAATGTTGCGCTGGGCCTTCCATCATCTTAGAGAGATAAAGAAAATGTTGGTGAATATTTATACAGCTGCTGCTGCTAAGTCGCTTCAGTCGTATCTGACTCTGTGCAACCCCATAGACAGTAGCCCAGCAGGCTCCTCTGTCCCTGGGATTCTCCAGGCAAGAATACTGGAGTGGGTTGCCATTTCCTTCTCCCATGCATGCATGTATACAAAGTCGCTTCAGTCGTGTCCAACTCTCTGTGACCCTATGGACAGCAGCCCACCAGACTTCCCTGTNGGCCTGGCGTGCTGCGATTCATGGGGTAGCAAAGAGTCAGACACAACTGAGTGACTGAACTGAACTGAACTGATGCTTTCATCTCCTCTCCCACCCCCACCACCCAGTACAAACCAGGAAATAAAAAGCTAGAACAAAGACTTTTGTGAAACAGAGATGTTTCTATGTTTGCCATCTTTCTGTTGCTGAAACTTGGCCTCTGTTCACTGCTGCTGAACAGAAACATAGAGACAGAATTTTGGGTGAAGTAGGAAAGAGTAACTTTTATTTCTTTGCCAGGCAAAGGCGGCCACAGCAGGCTAATGCCCTGAAGACCATGTGACCCACTCTGGAGGGGTTAGGGAAGAGTTTTACAGTGTTCAAGGAGCAAGGAGTGATCAGCTCGTGGACAATTCTAGGATTGCTTGGCATCAAGATGAAGTTTCAAACATTATCAACTTTCTGGTTTCAACCAGTCTAGGGTCTGTGTTCTTTTGGTCGGCAATTTTCATCTGGAGGGGGTCTGCTTCCTGTAAAACACAACTTAGGAATGTGTGTCAGGGCTTTAACCTGTGTCGTTCAGGGAACTGGGCATTTGGTGATGCTGTGAGGTGGTAGAATTGTAGTCTAAATTGCTACCAGTTTCTTAGCCCCAACAGCCATGCTTTCTTTCTACATCTTCACATTCCCCCATCATTAACTCTCGAGTCAGCATTTTACTTCAAAAGACAAGGACACAGGGGCTTGTAGATGGTTTAATTCCTGACCCCCTTTCTCTATCACTTTGGAGACAAAGAAATTTTCTAGCAACATTGCCTGATAATAAGTAAAGAGTTTTTTAAAAGTACCTGGTATGCTTGTGGCATTATTCTATTGTCACACATTCAATTCACTGGGTGAACCTCAGGGCAGAACATCATTTTAATGAAACGCTTTGTAAGTCTTAGCTGAAGAGATGAGATCAGCGTTGCTGTCCTGCACACAGTTATGGATTTACGAAACCATGATTACATTTATATAACAAAACTTTGCATGAACAAAAAGGAATAAATATAATTAGTATTTGGAAGGGCAAGGACAGCTGCATAGAAATGTTCATCTTTTATTAATCGCATACATTTTGCATAAGGAGATTACTTTGCCTGGTTTGGGCTAGCACCGCAGAATTATTGTACATCATTGTGGAAACAGTGGGCCTGTGACAATTTAATGATATTTTGCAAAACCTGCATTTTGTAGGCTGCTTGTCATCAGCTGACTTCCCCCAGCTGATTTCTTAATCACAAAAAAATTTCTGAGGAAAATTGAGGCACCTAGAGTGGCTCCAATGCCGCTGTTACTTGCTGCCACCTGTAACGTAATCTCACTGTGCCCAATTTCCACTGAGATGCTTTCAGGGCACGGACAAAGGCCATCAGGAGTGGGTGATGGGCCCTGGGCTTTCCCTTGGCATTTTGACCCCAGGAATCTGTTCATCTCACATCCAGCTTCACATCTCCTTGGCAGGTGTGTTCATTTACAAGAGCTGTTGGGATGAAGTATCACAGATGCTTCAATGACAGACATGTCTTCATAGTTCTGGAGGCTTGATGTCCAAGGGCCAAGTGTGAGCAGGGTTGGTTCCTTGTGGAGGCTCCAAGGAAGAATCTGTTATGGCTTCTCGTCTAGCCGCTGGTGGTTTGTGGGTGATCCTTGGCTTTCCTTAACTTGGAGAAGCATCACCCCCACACCTGCCTTCATCTTCACATGGCGTTCTGTGTGTGTCTGTCTCCAAATGTCCACTTCTCAGAAGAACACCAGTCATGTTAGATNATGGCTTCTCGTCTAGCCGCTGGTGGTTTGTGGGTGATCCTTGGCTTTCCTTAACTTGGAGAAGCATCACCCCCACACCTGCCTTCATCTTCACATGGCGTTCTGTGTGTGTCTGTCTCCAAATGTCCACTTCTCAGAAGAACACCAGTCATGTTAGATAAGGGGCCACCCTAATGACCTCATGTTTAGGAATTGCATCAGTGGAACTTCCCTGTTGGTCCAGTGGCTAAGATTCCAATGCTCCCAATACAGGGGACTTGGATTCGATCCCTGGTCAGGGAACTGGATCTCACATGCCACAACTAGGAGTTTGCATGTCACAACTAAGGATTCCACTTGCCACAACTAATACCTGGTGCGGCCAAATTTTTAAAAACGTATTTACATCTTCAATGAACTTGTTTCCCAATGTGGTCACATTGTGAGGCACTGGGTATTAAGACTTCAACCTACGAATTTGGGGGGAGCACAGTGCAGCCCATAAGAGCTGGTCACATATGAAACCTCTTTGTACATGGATGTCTGAAGACCTGAAGGACAGAACTACAGACTTTTTTTTAATTTTTAAAAGTAATTTTTGGCTGTACCACTTAGCATGTGGGACCTTAGTTCCCTGGCCAGGGATTGAACCTGAGTCCCCTGCCTTGATGCACGGAGTTTTAACCACTGGACCACTAGGGAAGTTGTTGGAACTTCAGACTTTAGACGGAGCTTTTAATCACACTGGGTACCCATACTGGATATAATTTCAGAAGTAAACCTGCAGCCTTCACAAGGACAATGGATTCACCTGCCAGGGGACCAGAGAAGACTCTCTGTTTTGACAACTGCACATGGAAATAAAACTCTTTTTTACATTGTCTCTAAAGAACCTCATGATTGCTGGTGCAAATTTCCTTTAGCAATCTAAGTGACATTTTCCTTCAGCAAGCTTTCTTTTCTCCAGGCCTCTCCAGGCTCAAGGAGTAGGCAGAATACCTTTTCTTTGAGTTTTTCACCATCTTGTTTCCCATCCTCTGTTCCTTTTGTATCAATATCATCAATGCTTCTTCGAGGCCTCCTCCCACTTCCCCCTCAGTCTTTGTAGCCTGGGTGGGAGGAGTTGAGCAATGGAGAGATAGAAAAAGAACATATTCTATTTCTCAGGCCCTGGATCCAGCCACGCCTGAAGCAATGACTGTCCTTGAATCATTTCCTTCATCTGGCACATGAACCAAGACATTCTCTTTTTGCTGAAACTCATTTGAGATGGGCTTGTCACTCACAATGAAAGATACGAGTATAATTTACATGTAAAAATTTAAAAATGCAAAAAAATTTTAAGTCCATTCCAGAACATGTGTCTTTTATTGGAGTTCTCTCCTGAAAGCTTTTAAGTCAAGCTGAGTCAAGGTGTGATAAATATCCAAGGAGAAGATGAGGGCAAGCTCTTCTTCTAGTAATTGCAGGACAACAAGAGAATGGGGGATGCCTCCTGGAACCTCATCCCCAGATCACCTAAGACAAAAGCTCAGATTGGTCTTTAATGTGCCAGGCAGATTGCATGAGAGTTTCCTCGGGGTATCCTCACAGCAGCCCTGGGAGCTAGACACGATGTACACCACCACTGGTACATGAAAAATCAGAGCTTCAGGGAGTTGAAGCAAATTCCCAGGGTTGTGCAGATCTGGTAAATGAAGGAAGTTGGTAACAGGACCCAACAGTCTGACTCTAGAGCCCATATACATCTCCCTTTTCTTTTTTGTTTTGACCATTCCATGTGGCATGTGGGATCTTATTTCCCTGGCCAGGGACGGAACCAACTCCCCCCAGGGATGGGAGTGTGGAGTCTTAACCACTGGATACCCATGTCTCCCTTTTCTATATTACACTCGACAGAGGTAATGTGTGAACATCTGCCTTCTTGCTCATCTTGACAAGCCCTTTCTCCAGTATCTTTTTGTAATGAACTTTGTTCTGGGTGACAGAGGCAATCAGGAACAAAGCATTTAAGATCCCTGTCCATAGGAGCCCATGTCCTAATATGGCGGGTACCTGGTGATAAACACATAGAGAGTTTCAATGAATGATGTATTGTTCAAGTCAGAGTGATGGAACAGAGCATCTCTAGAACATCAGGAGAGAGAAGGATATGTGATTTTACCTAGCTGGGGAGTCAGGGAGCGTCCTCACAGGGAGGTGATATTTTATTTTAAACTTACGTGATGCTTGTGTTTTTTAAAAATTTATTATGTGTATATTTGGCTGCACCAGGTCTTAGCTGCACAATGCAAGATTTTTTAGCTGTGGCATAAGGGATCTAGTTCCCTGATCAGGGATCGACCCCAGGCCCCTTTCATTGGGAGCTCAGAGTCTTAGCCACTGGACCACCAGGCAAGTCTGTGATGCTTGTTGAAATCAGGCTATGATCAGACTCTTGGGGAACTAAGGGTCATATTCTTAGCTCTCTATTGCTGCTGGAAAAAATTGCTCCAAATTTAACGGTTTAAAATACATGACAGATGTTATATATTGCAGCCCTGATCTCATTTAGAGGCAGAGTGAATTAGATGGCCAGTCCATGATCCCACAGTTGATGACTTAAGACCCTGATTCAAGTCAAAATCTTTCAGAGGGTCTTGAGTGAAATACCCATCCCCTTGGCGAGGAAGAGAGGCACAAGTCTTAGAAATTCCACGTGTGAAAGGAATACCCGTCAGTCATGCAGCAAACCTGCAGCTCCGTACGAAACTGAGCATCCAAGATCTCCAGCTAAATGTTCCTTGGCCCTTGAGTTTATGTTTGTGAGAGAAAGTATAGTCAGTGTCTCGGTCGCTTAAGTACGACTTATGAATAATGTATTGGGACGAATCTCAAAGCATGATTCTCTGTCACTGAGAGCTTACATTTTATCCCTATTAACCAAAGCTTAACATAAAGCTTGGTGATTACTTTTATTATAGGAAATGCAACATGGGATTTGAATTTCCTGTGGGTAGGCAGGTGCTGTTTTCTTTTTCTCTGCCTTGCATTCACCTCCCTGTCCAGTATCTTCTACTTTCTCTTGTTCTTTCCCTGTCTATTACTTTTGCAATCTCTTTATGATATATATATATATATATATATATATATTTTAAGAACTCTTAATTTTGTATTGGAATGTGGCAACACACTCCAGTGTTCTTGCCTGGAGAATTCCCGCTCAGAGGAGCCTGGTGGGCTACAGTCCATGGGGTCGAAAAGAGTTGGACACGATTGAGCAACAAGCACAGCACAGCTCATAGCCACTTAGTGGACTTCCCGAGTGACTCAGTGGCAAAGATTCTGCCTCCAGTGCAGGAGAAGCAAGAGACGGGTGTTCAGTCCCTGGGTTGGGAAGATCCTCTGGAAAAGGGCAGGGCAACCCACTTCAGTATCCTTGCCTGGAGTACCCCATGGACAGAGGAGCCTGGTGGGCTAAAGTCCATAGGGTCACAGAGAGTCGGACACGACTGAAGTGGCTGAGCACATAGCCACTTAACAATGTTGTGATAATTTCAGGTGTACAGCAAAGGGACTCAGCCATACATATACATGTACCATTCTCCCCTGAAATACCCTCCTATCCAGGCTGCCATATACCATTTTTTGGGGGGGGCTGTGCAGAGTCTTCGTTGCTCTGTGTGGGCTTTCTTTAGTTGTGGTGAGCAGGGGTTACTCTTCGTTTTGGTGTGCAGACTTCTCATTGAGGGGTAGGTTCTCTTGTTTTAGGGCATGGGCTCTGTAGCCCTGAAGCACCTGGGATCTTCCTGGACCAGGGATCGAACCAGTGTCCCCTGCATTGACAAATGGATTCCTTATCCACTGCACCACTAGGGAAGTCCCTGCCATATAACATTGGACAGAGTTCCTTGTGCTGCACAGCAGGTCCTTGTTGGTTATCCACTTTAAATATAGCAGTGTGTACATGTCCATCCCAAACTCCCTAACTATCCCTCCCCGTACCCCACAATCTTCCCCCCAGGTAACTATAAGCTGGTCCTCTAAGTCTGTGAGTTTGTTTCTGTTTTGTAAATATGTTCATTTGTATCATTTCTTCTTAGATTCCTCATATAAGGGGTGTCCTGCGGTATTTCTCTTTCTCTGTCTGACTTACTTCACTCAACAAGATCGTCTCTAGGTCTTCCCTCGAGTCTCTTCCACTCAGTAAGGGGATACAGTACTGGGGGTTGTGGTTCAGTTCAGTTCTGTTCAGTCGCTCAGTCGTATCCGACTCTTTGCAACCCCATGGACTGCAGCACACCAGGCTTCCTTGTTCATCATCAACTCCCAGAGCCTTCTCAAACTCATGTCCATTGAGTCAGTGATGTCATCCAACCATCTCATCCTCTGTTGTCCCCTTCTCCTCCTGCCTTCAATCTTTCCCAGCATCAGGGTCTTTTCCAGTGAGTTAGTTCTTCGAATCAGGTGGCCAAAGTATTGGAGTTTCAGCTTCAGCATCCGTTCTTCCAATGAATATTCAGGACTGATCTTCTTTATGATTGACTGGTTTGATCTCCTTGCACTCCAAGGGACTCTCAAGAATATTCTCCAACACCACAGTTCAAAAGCTTTCGGCACTCAGCTTTCCTTATAGTCCAACTCTCACATCCATACATGACTACTGGAAAAATATAGCTTTGAATAGACAGACCTTTGTTGGCAAAGTAATGTCTCTGCTTTTTAATATGCTGTCTAGGTTGGTCATATCTTTTCCTCCAAGGAGCAAACATCTTTTAATTTCATGGCTGCAGTCTCCATCTGCAGTGACTTTGGAGCCCAAGAAAATAAAGTCTGTCACTGTTTCCATTATATCCTCATCTATTGGAGGTTGTGGTAGTTCATGAAAAATAATTATAAAAAAGAAGTCCTGCTAGTATTCATCCTGCCCACTGACTTAGGTGCAAGTCTCCAGTTTTACGTTTACACATTTATCCAAACACAGAATGGTTGTCATGGAGGCCTGCTGACATCTGTGATGTGATATGACTGATTATACTTCTGTTTCAGGGTCCACACTATAGCTTTCTCCTTCCAAGTAACATTGATTACCTGCCCTATTAGGGAAAAGAATAATGATGTTATAAGTATTGCAAATTTATAAAGCTTTAATGTCTGCATATTGATTGATTCTTATACTCTGATTTTTTTGTAATTTAGAAGGGAATCTTTTTTATATTTATTTGTTTGATTTTGATTCCATTGAGTCTCAATTGGGGTCTTTTGTGGTGGCTCAGGCTTCCCAGGTGGCGCTAGTGGTAAACAACACACCTGCCAATGCAGGAAACATAAGAGATGTGGGTTCGGTCTCTAGGTCAGGAAGATCCCCTGGAGGAGGGCATGGCAACCCACTCCAGTATTCTCGCCTGGAGAATCCCACAGAAGAAGAACCTGGCAGGCTCCAGGTCTTAGTTGCAGTACGCAGGCTCTTTGTTGCTCCATGGCATGTGGGTTCTTAGTTCTCTGGCCAGGAATCATTTTGTCCTTTACGAAGGAAGGTGGATTCTTAACCACTGGACTAGTAGGGAAGTTCCTAGGAGGGAATGTTAAAAAGTTTTGAAACACATGAAGCTACTCATAGCATGGACAAAATGCAGATGATTAAACACAATGATTAACTTTGCCACAGCTTGTCAAGCATGTATCTCCCTCAGTCTCATCTGTGAAATGGGAATAATAACAGCACCTACCTTCTGCAGATGCTGTGAAAGTTCCATAATTGAAAAGACAAAAAGTATGTAGCAGAGTAACACACACACTCTCTCTCATGCTAGCTAGCTGTTTTATATTTAAAATATGACAATAATAGCACCCTTCTTTGGAGCCAAGGTTATGGTTACAGTGAAAATTCTCAGTGTCTGCTACATAAGAGAGTGATTACGTGTTGGACTCACTACTGATACTATCAGCATGCCGACTCCAAGTCTGAGTAAAAACATGTCAAGGTGATTCTGACCTTGGTGGAATGACTTTAAGTTGTCACCGAGCTGTACCCAGCATGGTCTCCCATGCAAAGTGTCAAACAGGAAAAGTGTCCTTTCTACCAGGAAACACTTAGAACCCCCAAAGCTCCGAGGGTTTCCTAGTTCAAGTCCTTCCATAAGGCAAAGAGGTGTAGGATCTGTTTTTCAGCTTAGGATCCACTCTGCAATTTTATGGAGTGCCTATCACCAGCTGTTACTAAGATCATAGTCAGGAAATCCCTTGGTGGGGATTTGAGAAAATCTCTGGGTAGATCACAGAGACAGTGGCCAGTGGAGAGATTGGCCTCCAGTCTTGGCAGGAGACAAGAGGGTAGGAGTATCTTTTTCCTTCTCCAGCTGCGACTCAGCCTGGCAGCAATGAGGCTTGAGTAATTTACTGAGACCAATTACATGAAAATTTTAACTTTGTAATGGTGGCAAGGGCTAGAGTAGGGCCAGAAAGCAAGTTCTCGGGGTACACATTAGTTTATTTGCTTTTAATTAATTTTTATGGGAGTGTAGTTGTTTTACAATGTTGTGTTAGTTTCTGCTGTACAGTGAAGTGAATCAACTACCCATATACACATATCCACCCTTTCTTGGGTTTCCTTCCCATTTAGATCAACACAGAGCATTGTGTTGTCCTTGGGCTATGCAGTGGATTCTCACTAGTTATCTATTTTATAAATACACCGTAACAAGAGTGCATATGTGTCAATACCAGTCTCCCAGTTTATCCCACCCTACTCCCTCCCACCCCCTTATTCATATATATATGTCTGTGTCTCTGTATCTGCTTTGGAAATAAGTTCATCTGTATATCATTTTTCTAGATTCAATACATGAGCAATATTATATGATATTTGTTTTCCTGTGTCTGAGTTCCTTCACTCTGTGTAACAGCCTCTAGGTCTCTCTACATCTCTGTGAATTGCACAACTTCATTCCTTTTTATGGCTGAGTAATATTCCATTGTATATATGTACCACATCTTCGTTTATCTCTTCTTCTGTTGGTGGACATTTAGGTTGCTTGCATCCCCTGAGTATTATAAATAGTGCTGCACTGAACATTGGGGTGTATATATCTTTTGGAATTATGCTTCTTCCTGGGTATATACCCAGGAGTGGGATTGCTGTGTCATATGGTAGTTCTATTTTTAGTTTTTAAAGGAATCTTGTACTGTTCTCCATAGTGGCTGCACCAATTTACATTGCCAACAATAGTGTAAGAGAATTCCCTTTTCTTCACACCCCAGGGTGCAAAATTTAAGGCGCCACTTGCTCTCTGGCTGTGTGGGTGCAGGCAAGTACCCAAGCACTGGTGCTTCCTTAAATTCTGAGTCCTGGATGCCTTGCCTGTTTTACCCTAGTCCTGACCCTGGAAGGTGGTTCATATTACGTAAAAGTCCAGGAACTAAGTATTATGTCATTCCACATGTTTCCTCAACTAAGCATCCTTAAATTGTGCCCTCTTTCTTTAAAAATAAATCTGTCTGTAATTAATCATCTATGAATTAATCCTTTACTCCTCTAGCTTCTTTGGTGGCTCAGATGGTAAAGTGTCTGCCTGAAATGCAGGAGACCTGGGTTCAATCTGGAAGATCCCCTGGAGAAGGAAATGGCAATCCACTCCAGGACTCTTGCCTGGAAAATTCCATTGATGGAGGAGCCTGGCATGCTACAGTCCATGGGGTTGCAAAGAGTCAGACACGACTGAGCAACTTCACTTTCACTTTCCTCTAGCTTACTTAGTTTGGAGCTGAATGGCCTCTGGGCAGCTAAGGATAAGTCTCTGGTCACACCTGACCTGCCTGTGGTTTCAGGCTGACAAAGGGCAGAAATAACAAGGGTTTCTTTGGACTACAGATGAGCTACGAGGTCAGCTGTTAACTCCTCTTCCTCATGACTTGGGGTGGCCTCAAGGCCTGGTCCTGCGTTTCTCTGTGTTTCACTTGTCCCTGCTGCCCCAGGGTAGTCTGTGGTGAATGACCACCACTGAGCCCTTACGCCAGGCTCCAAGGGGTAGGACAGAAATCCACTTAAACTCCCCAGCAACCCTGAGCAGGAGGAATGCTTGTGATCCAATTTACAGGTGGCAAAGCTGAGGCCCAGAGAAATTCAGGCACATCCCTGGAGCCCTTGGCAGGCATGGGGGATTCACAATGTTCCCAGGGAGCCTGCTGTTTGCAGGAGCCTTTGTCATCTTCTGTGAGTGCTGGATATGGTCACTCCAAGGTGAAGTGCATTAATGAGGCTTCCTTCTGCGGCTCTCACCCTGCTCTGGGAGTGGACTCATATAACACTCACGGCTGTGGCTTCAGGACATTGTGACTATTAAACTTCCTTTACCCTCATATCTTTGAAGGTGGATCTGATCTTCCCTTCCAACAGAAGGGATGGAGCCCAGAAAAGTTATAACCTGCCGTCAGCTTTCTAAGTTCAGCTTAGCAGGGAGGTGAACTGAGCACCCTTGGGCCATCTCACAATTTTTGTGTGCTCTAGCAATCTCATCTGTAAAATGGGAGGAAATGGTTCTGATTCTATTGAATCATGGCCAGGCACATTTGAGTTCACCTTGGTTAAGTATTTCAGCTTAACCAAACTGAACGGCTATTTCAATATGAAGATATTTCAAAATAAGATATTTATGACTAGTTTATAATATTAAGAAAGTATTTTCTAAAATATTGAATGGAAAATGACAAGTGGGTAATACATGTTTTATGAGACTATTTATGGTTGTGATCACTGTCCTGGAGATAGTGAAGGACAGGGAAGCCTGGCGTGCTACGGTTCATGGGTCTGCAAGGAGTTAGATATGACTTAGCAAATGAAACAACTGTCCTGGGGGATGGGGAGGGCTCAGAGATGCTGTTCAGTTCACTAGCCTCCCCCACAGTGGAAGGTGCTACTTTGCTGACCCCCTAGGCAGCTCCTGGGTCTCTGTTACATACCCAGTTGTCATGGGAACAATGAGAATATTGCCTTTGATTTTCTTCTCTCTCCTCTCTTCTCTGTCTGATCACAAAGGCTACTGAATTCCGGCCATGGTTTTCTTCTAACCGCTCTCTTGGTCGGCCCTAGTGTTAATCTACGCTCTATCGTCTGTCATTTGGCCTATTATAATGGCCCCAGAGAACAGGATTTTTGATGAATTTCAAACACAAATATTGGGTTGGCCAAAAAAGCTTGCTGGGCTTTTTCCATGACTTCTTACTGGGCAACCCAGCACGACTACACCACTGCCCCGTGTAAGATGGGCTGCGTGACTTCTATTGCCCTTAGGATAAAATCCAGACTCATTCGTGGGAATCTCTGTGATCTGTCTCCACTGTTTCCAGATTCCATTAGTTGAAGGTCATTTTCCCTCCTGAGTGTGTGGGCTGCGTGCTTCTAGGTCATTCTATCGACAACAGTACATGGCACTGCTGATGTTTCATTTCTGTCTTCTCCACTGTGAAGGCAGGGGCACAGCTGTCCTGTTCACCCCTCTCTCCAGAGCAACCCGGATGCCCAACCAGGTATGTCTTAAGTAGGCCCTCAACAGCAGTTGTGTGCTCAGTCACTCAGTTGTGTCTGACTCTTTGTGGTCCTATGGACTGTAGCCCATCAGGCACCTTTGCCCATGGGATTTTTCAGGCAAGAATACTGGAGCGGCTTGCCATTTCCTACTCCAGGGAATCTTCCCGACCCGGGGATCACAGCAGTATCTCCTGTCTCCTGCATGGACAGGCGGATTCTTTACCGCTAGCACCACCTGGGGAGCCCCACAACATCAGGTGAGAAGATGGGTAAAGGGAAGACTCAAGAGTCCATGCTATTTCCTCTATGCTGCATCAAATTTCTAGCTGATCCAATAAAGATATCTGGGGTTTAAAAAATGTATTAAAGCATTTCAATTTGGGTACTAAAAATATCAGTTTACCAGATTCAGCTGACTGGTATTAATTTTACTGATTTGATGAGCTTGTTCAAGAACTCATTGGGATTTTAGCCAGACAGTTATGTAACTTTTTATATAACTATCTTTACTAAATCTGGAAAAATCACAAACTAAAAATATATTTTTCTCTATCAGGCGATCAAATACAGATTTAGCTACAGTAATATCTTATTCTCAAGAACTATGCTAAGAAGACAGTAGATCATATGTTTAATAATTTCATTTAAGTTTGGACTCCTATAGAGGAATATTTGGAAAGATTCTGCACCAAAAGATTAAGAGTGAAAACCTCTGGGGGTGGAATTGTGAGAAAATGGGAAGATTTCATACTTTTTTAAAAAGATTTCAATGTGAAGATATTTTTAAAAATAAAATATTTATGGCTAGTTTATAATATTAGTAAAATATTTCCTGAAACATCGAATGGGGAAAGGACACAAAATTATTAGCAAATAAAAGAGAAAAATTCAGTAATTATCTTAATAGATGGAGAAAAAAATCTGAAAATTTCTTCATGTCCATGATGTAAAAAGGAAACATGTAAAGCCATAAGTGGAAGGAGAGTATATTGACCTGTGATAGAATAGTCACAAGATATAACTTACAGAAAGTCATTTTTGTTGCTTAGTTGCCAAGTCACGTCTGACTCTTTTGTGACCTCGTGGACTGTAGCCTGTTAGGCTCCTCTTGTCCATGGGATGTCCCAGGCCAGAATGCGAGGGTAGGTTGCCATTTCCTTCTCCAGGGGATCTTTCCAACCCAGGGATTGAGCGTGCCCCTCCTGTATTCAGAGGGGATTCTTTACCACTGAGCCACCTGGAAAGCCCATTAGAGCAAGTCATACCTAATGGCACAGTATTGAAATCTATTTTTCTGTAACTGAAAATGAGACCAAAGTCACCTAGTATCACTACTTGTATTAACCATTGTGCAGAAGTAATAGCCAGTCTCATGAATGATAGTAAGAATAAAATATATTTAAGGATTGAATAAAGAAACTGTCATTATTTGTAGATGGCATGATTGTACAGCTAAAAGAATATAAAGACTTTTTAAATCAATAAGTAAATGTATTCAGATAGCTTGCACACCAAATCAATGTAAGAAATCAATTATATTTTTGTATCACAGTAACATACACTTAGAAAATGAAGTTAAGTAATGTTTCCATTTAAAGTAGAATAAAGGAGATCGGCTCAGCTCAGTCGCTCAGTTGGGTCTGACTCTTTTCGACCTCATGGACCGCCGCACGCCAGGCTTCTCTGTTTATCGCCAACTTCCAGAGCAGATAACGGATACTAAATCTAATGAAAAATATCTAACACTTCTACAATGGAAACTATAAAGCATCATTCAGATCAATTAAAGAATGGTTATACAGTGGGATATACTGTTTCATGGATTTCTTAATACTGAAAACATGTTAATACAGTTTTATATAACATCAGTGAAAATCCCAGAAGGTATTCAATAATCAGTTAATTCTAAGATTTATGTGAAAATACAAGGAGCCTGGAATAGCCAAGAATATGTTTAAGAAAAAAGGTGACTTTGGAGAAATGACTCTAACAGATATAATAAAATGTTTTAGCTATTGGA
Organism: Neotragus moschatus; assembly: GCA_006410615.1. Classification (NCBI taxonomy): domain Eukaryota; kingdom Metazoa; phylum Chordata; class Mammalia; order Artiodactyla; family Bovidae; genus Neotragus; species Neotragus moschatus. The sequence goes on from SJYA01002444.1 coordinate 2,646,667, forward strand.
TCAGTACAGTAATGGTGCAGAGAAAGCTAAACAGACCTGTGGAACAGAACAGAGCTCCCAGAAAGAGATCGACACCTCTATGGACCCTTTACTGCAAATATAACCCTTTAGCATGGTAAGGAAGGCGACTCTTCAATAAATGGTGTTGAGTTATTCAGATATCATTTAGAAAAAAATTATGATCATTACCCCAAAAACATATACAAATACCAGATTCATGGGACTCTTAAAGCTATAGGCAAAAGGTAAGACACAGAACTTTTATAAGAAAACCTGCTGTTTCTATAAGCAAAGATTTCTTAAGCCAGACATAATAAGCAATGGGTACAGATATTGATGATTTAGACTACATTAAAACTGGGAACTTCTGTTTTGTTAAAAGACCACATAAAGAACATGGAAAGTTAAACTAGAATGAGAGAAAATATTTGCATATATAAAATCAACCAAAGGCTCATATCTGAGACATATAGAACTTCTATGACTCAATCAGCAAAAGACATTTAGAAAAATGGGAGAGTTATTGAAAAGTCACTTTGTTGTTTTGCTTTCTTTTTCTTTTTAATTTTTTGCTGTCATTTGAAAAGGCACTTTTATTTACTTTTATATATGTAAATGACTTTATTTTTTTTCCATGTGATATGCCTTGAAGCATTCAGGATGTTTGTTTGTTCCCCATGGAACAAACCAGGGATGGAACCCATGCCTCCTGCATTGGGAGCAGAGTCTTAACCACTGGAAAAGGTGCTTGTAAATATTGGGGAATGGATTGCTGATATTCCACAATCAATAAATATATCAAAGTGTTTTCAAGCTCATTTGTCATAGACAATTAGAACCATAACAGCATTGCTTATATACCAATCTATATAGCTAAAGATTTTGAAAGCCAGACAAATTCCCAGTATTGGTGAGGATTTTGATTAACTGGCTTTCTCCTATTCTACAGGTGGAAATCAAAACTAGCCCAACCATTGCAGGAAACTAGTTGGTATTATCTAAATGGAACCTATTTATAGACTCCAATCCAGCAATTTCACTTGGTGCACCAAAGCATGTGTACAGGAATGGTATTAGTGGGATGTTAAAATAGCCCCACAACAGACAAACCTAAATTCTCAGTATAGTGGGTTAAAATACACTTTGATATATTTCAAATATACCAAAGTTAAAAGATGTGGAGTTTGATTCCTTGGTTGGGAAGATCCCCTGGAGGAGGAAGTGGCAACCTCTTCCAGTATTTTTGCCTGGAGAATCCATGGACAGAGAAGCCAAGTGGGCAGCAGTCCATAGGGTTGCAAAGAGTCGAACATTACTGAAGCGACTTAGCATGCACTCACGCACGCGTAAATATATCATGTACAAAGTGAAAATGAACACATCATAGATATCCATCAAAGGTAGATGGCTCTTACCACATTCAGAATGAAATAAACCAGGCAATAAAGGATATATAACTGTGACAATTCCATCTATGTAAACTTCAAAACAGGTAGAACTGGCTGGGGTGTTGGCATATGGGAGTTGGGGGAGTGAGTGTGTGTAGTGACCAGGAAGGTGAATCACAGGGAATTTGAGGACATTCCTATGTTTTATTTATTGACCTAGGTGGAAGCTGTACATGCATATTCCCTGTGTGGTAATTTATCAGGGTATACTCTTCTTTTTTTGAAAAAAGTTTGTGGGAATATAGTTGCTTTAAAGTGTTGTGTTAGTTTCTGCTGTGCAGCAAAGTGCATCGGCTATACATATACATATATCCCCTTGTTTGTGGGTTTCCTTCCCATTCAAGTCATCAAAGAGCATTGAGTTCCCTGAGCTAAACAATAGGCTCTCATTACTCATCCAGTTTATATGTAGTATCCATCGTGTACATATGTCAATCCCAATCTCCCAATTCATCCCATTCCCTCCTTTCCTCTTCAGAAGCTCCACTCTTCTGATTTGTGTACTTTGAAGATCTGTTACAGTTTGATGAAACAACTTTCAAAAAATTGCACACAGGTGTCAACTTCGTAGTATTTCTAAGTGAACATTCTTAGACAAGAGTGTGCAAGCTTTTCAATGCTCTGTATCTTGGGACCCCTGCATAAACACTGATGAACTAGCGTTCATTACTCGGAATGTCATTATGGTGAATGTTATTCTCTCAGACTGTGCATGAGAGGAAAGAAGTCTTGAAATAAGTCTCAAATATCATAAGCCACTCTTTCTGGAGCTCTAGTGGGCAGGCGTTTGCTTGTCCATGGAGTTGACATTGTGTTTCTCCTGGTCCCCAGAACAATGGATGAGGGAGAATTTGGGTTGTGTTAGATATTTTGCTGCAAGCAGAGACTATTTACAGTTATGCCGATTTATCCTTTAGTTCATTTTCCCTGATGAGATTCTGATCCCCAAAGATAAGATNACTTCCCTAGCAGTCCAGCAGGTAGGACTTGGCGTTTCCACTGCAGGGGAGGTGGGTTCAATCCCTGGCCAGGGAACTAAGACCCTGCATGCTATTTGATGTGGCCAAAAAAGTTACAAAAAAGAAAGAAGGGGAAAAAAAAAAGATGTCACAAATGATCAACCACTGAATGAGATTTCTGTCCCCAAAAGGGAGCAAAGCTAGACAGAGAAAGACACAGAAAATGGGAGTATCAGCTTGGGAGAGAGTGCTGAGGGTCCCCAGGGTGATGGTGAGGGCAGACCCAGCTAGCTGTGCCCAGACATGAGGGCACCTGGGCCAGACGGGGGCAGGTCAGCAGGTGCTGGAAGCTGTTTCCGGAAGATGATGATTAGGCTGTTGTGGTTAGTTTCCTGCTCTATAAAATGGGTCTAACTTATGACATCCCCGGGCGCCATAGGAATGAAGACACCTACGTATAGTTGCTGGTCTTGCTCTCTCTCCCCTTCCTCCAAGAGTTTTATTTGACATGTAAAATTTCCAGTAAAGACTTCCTGAAAGAAAGCTCCAGAAAGCAATCTTCCCAAACCAAAATAAGACACAAGTTTTCCTCCAGCAAGGAGAAACACTTAATGAATGGTAGAATTTAAATACTGGTTTATTTTTAGCAAAGACACACATGTAAGAAATCACTACAGCTCACATCCATGTGTTGAAATAAAACAATTTCAATGGCTTGCAACTGGCTTAAATATTAACATTTGTGGAAAGCATGATATCAAGACGGGAGTATGAAAAAGACAGGTGTTCAGCTCTCTAGTAAAAGGCCATGGCAGAAACATACATTATCCCAGTTCAAAAGAACCTTAAAAAATGTCTTTCCTATAGCTTCAGATGATTTAAAATTGATCTCCTATAGCTTGTCCTACTTTTATATTCTTAGCCACAGATAAAATCATGGCTTTCATTGTCAGGCAAACTGCTTTGAGGACCCAGGGTTCAATCCTGTAGTTATTCTCAGGGTTTCCTTCACGTGTTAGCTTCCTTTGTAACCCCACTGTGGGGAGAAGAAAGGTATCACAACTTTGATTTAAACCCCAATTCCAAGCTGCAACTTCAACTTTTCAAGGGATCAAACATACTCCATACACCTGACATGGCAGATAGGAAGGCTCACATACATGTGTTTCTGTGTGTGTGTTTATACTATACAAAAAGCATCAGCGTTTTGAGGTCATCACAATGAAACATTAGGGAGGGAGGAAGGTCTGCATATCGCCCTGTGGTTCTCATCTGAAAGGCTTGATATTGATTTTTAGCAAAATCTCCCCGAGTATATTCAGGCAAGGCCTTGACAGGCAAAGGGTAACAGAGGTAAACTGAGACCCAGCCCCTGTCCTGGAATTTCTTATGTTCTAGAAGGATACAGTGCACATAGAAACTGCTGCTGTCCAAGGTAGGCGCAGGTCACGAGGAGGACCAGAGCAGGTCACGAGGGGGACCGGCGTAGGTCACAAGGGGGACCAGCGCAGGTCTGGGGCCACAGATTCTCTCAGGTGGGAGCCTTGGCCTTCCTACAAGATGTGGGAATGATCTGGGTATCTGGGGAAGGTGACTTTTGAATTGGGTCTTGAAAGATATTTGTGTCAAGAGAAAAGGAAAAGCATTCCTTGTAATAGACAACACAATGAACCAATGGTGAGATGACCTACGTTCTGAGTACTGAAAATCAGGAATTCAGGAGATGTTTCAATGAAAAGCATGCTTCAGATAAATGCTGGACAGGGTGTGAAGAATAGAGAATCCTCCTATACTGTTGGTGAGAATGTAAACTGGTGCAGCCACTGTAGAAAATGATATGGATGTTCTTTTAAAAGCTGACGATAATGCTGCCATGTGATCTCATCACCCCACTCTAGACGTGGATGGAACCCACGTCTCCTGCTGCATCTCTCGCATTGCAGGCGGATTCTTTACTGCTAAGCCACCAGAGAAGCCCTCCTCATTCTGCACTTCATTGTTTAAAATAATATCATTGGGAAATGCCTCATAGTAGCAGGGGCTTTTCTCAGAGATAATTACTTGGGAACACACACACTCTCACACCAAGTGCCAACATGCTGTCTACATGGCATAAGTGATAGATTTTATTAACAACTAAGCAAATTCTCCTTTTTCCTGTTGATAGCAGCCTGATGAAACTGAGTCCCATGATTTTCCAGATCTTGGGGTGTCACTTGAACTGGACTTAGGGAAAGAAAGTAAAGCATGGAAATTCCAGATTGTTGGCAACTTCATTTCCAGTGTCAGGAAAAGGCCACCCACTCGCAGATGCCATATGGCCCAGAAAGGAAGCCACTAAGACATGCTCACCAGCACACGCCTGATCTACTGTGACAGGTTCTATGCTGCCAGAAAGCACATCAGTGCCTCCTGTTGGAGAACAGTTTTCCGGGGAGGGGATCCGATCATCCTGGGGGCCCCTGAAACTCGCCTACCTATTATCCCTTGGAATACTGGGAAGCTTGAAGCATCTGTATAACTTTCTGGGGAAGACTGTCTCATGTGAATTCTGTCTGTCAACTTCTTTCCCCATCCCCACCCCCAGCTTCAGTAATTGAGAATTTGTTGCACCTGGGATGTTATTGGTGCAAGTACTGTTTGGTGGCTAAAGATAAAATGGCAGGTATAAAATTTCTTAGGATAGGGACTTCCTTTGTGGTCCAGTGGTTAAGAATCCAATTTGCAATGCAAGGGGTATGGGTTTAATCCCTGGTTCAGGGAACTAGGGTCCCACATGCCAAGGAGCAACGAAGCCAGAGTGCCAAAGCTAGAGAGTCCGTGGGATGCAGTGAACGATCCCACGAGCCACAAATCACACCTGAAACAGCCAAATATATATAGAAATAAATTCCTTTGGATAAACTTTAAAGTCAGATTTATACTTAAATTACTAGGTAAAATGAGACAAAAGCTTATTCTTCTCTCTGTCCATATCCCAAATCACCAACCACATTCAATTGAATTCTGAAAATGTCTTTTAAAAAGATAAGCAGTTATTGTATGATGCTTCCATTCACTATGTAACTTCCTATTCCTCTCTATGGTGGAGCTCTGAAGTCCCTGTTTCCTGCCGAAGCCCCTCTCAGAATGTATCCATCCAGATGGATCTATCGTGTCAATGCAGTAGGGGAGTTTTAAATAAAGAAATCCAACACAGACACCATGGGAAAGGGTCCCAGGGTTCAAGGATAATGAGGAAGTTGATATTCCTCCTGCAAAGATGAAAGTGACATCTTCTTAAAATTGTTAATTCAATTTGAAGGGAGAAATAATTACCTCTTCTGGTCATCATCTTGAAATGTCCATGGGGAGGAAAATGGACTTCACCCGCATTAACTCCATGGGTCACGGCCAAAAGCTGCATTAGCCAAAAAAAGGGCATAACCCCATGAGATCAAAATCGTGTCCTCGGGAGAATAGAGCGTGAAGTTTTGTGGGTGACTCTAGCTAGAATCAGATGGGGACTTTTTTATTTTTAATGAATCTCTCATGTATTGTAGGATAAGCAGGTCCACAGTTGGAAGCTGGGTGAAGCAGGAATGGAGTATCTGAAATGATTTTCCAAGTTCTCATTGATTCAAAACTATGTCTCTGGCTGGCAGTGGTCCCTCTGGTATTGATCTTGGCAACCATTCATATCATCAGCTCTTACAACACAGGGCCACTTCATCTTTACTCTCTTCCCAGTGTGTTCAGACAATGACACCTTCTTCTCATTTGTGGCCATAGATAATGCCAACTGCTTAAAAACACAAAGCCTAATTGATCGAATGCAAAGTTTAAAAGTGCCTCCACATTTGGAAAGAGCCCTGGCCAGGAGCATTTTCTCACAAGCATTAATGGATCATTCAGGCTACCTGGTGACTCAGCGGTAAAGAATCCACCTGTAATGCAGGAGATGCAGGGGACTTGGGTTCAATCCTTGGGGTGGGAAGATCCCCTGGAGGAGGAAATGGCAACCCACTGCAGTATCCTTGCCTGAAAAACTCCATAGACAGAGGAGCCTGGTGGGCTACAGTCCATACAGTCGCAAAAGAGTCAGACACCACACAGACACACACACATACACACACACACACACATTGGCTACAACATTTAATAGGACTGTCTACACACATTCAAACTCTCAAAAAGAACTATGCATTTTGTAATTAGCGAGCAATTCAAGTCAGGAGCATAGAGAGGGGGGTATTATTTTATTTTTGCTTCAAATGCTAGAAATCAAGCATTCATTTGTGATAAAACAAGTCTGGGGACAATTGACAGTCATTTTGTTCATGGAAAAAGCAGAAAAAATAAATCTAAAGAGGCTTCCTATTGTTTGTGCGGGAGCTTTCTTATAGCGTCTGTTGTGCTCTGTTTTGTGTATCACGTCTGGAAGTCATGAAAGAGTGTGTGTGTGCTGTTACCTCAGTTGTGTCTCTTTGCAGCCCTATGGATTGTAGCCCACCAGGCACCTCTGTCCATGAGATTCTCCAGGCAAGAATACTGGAGTGGGTTGCCATGCCCTCCTCCAGGGGATCTTCCCTGACCAAAGATGGAGCCCACATCTCTCACGTCCTCTGCATTAGGCAGACTCTTTACCACTAGTGCCACCTGGAAAGGCTGAAAGTAATGAACAAGTTGCTGTAAATAAATGATTGAAGTGGTGCTCAAATGACTGCTTAGTACTTGAAGGGGGAACCGTGTCTTATTCACCTGGTCNAGATGGAGCCCACATCTCTCACGTCCTCTGCATTAGGCAGACTCTTTACCACTAGTGCCACCTGGAAAGGCTGAAAGTAATGAACAAGTTGCTGTAAATAAATGATTGAAGTGGTGCTCAAATGACTGCTTAGTACTTGAAGGGGGAACCGTGTCTTATTCACCTGGTCTCCCTTGAACACTGTACACTGGCATGATGGGAAAATGTCCCTCAATTCCCAAGTAATGATGGCCGTAGGTTTACGTCGGGCAACACTCTAATGAGGGATTTGGNTCTGCATGCCTGTGAATTTGAGAAGCCAGGAAAAGTAGAAGATAGGAAATGGCCTGTTCTCATCCTTTGATCCCTTCGATTATCAAAGCGCTTGTGAAGCTCAGCCCTGGCTAATGACCCTCAGAATCATCAGACTCAGAGGCTGGCGGGGGTGCCCCTTGAATGTATGAATTCCTAAGTGGGCCTTGGAGCTTTTTTGTAGGTTACACCCTAGCAGATCATTGCTTCTTTTAGAGAACTTCTGTCTCAAATTTTATCCCCTTCCTTAATAACGACCTCCCTTTTGTTCTACTTGGGTGAACCTAATAAAATTTCTTTGAACATCTGTAAGGTTAATTCATCTCTGTCACCTTGTATTTGAAACCGAACCAGAAAATGACACTAATCTCTAATTTATAACAAACCAGCGGTGCCTGAATTTCATTACATCACAGGGGACTAAAAGACAGACTTTGTTTTTATCTCAGGATGAATTTGGTGAAGGCCACTTAATATCACATTTTCATTCAATGAGTCGAATAAAACTGGCTGCTCTGTTTGCTCCCAGGGGTATTAAATATATACTCAGCCTTTACAACCTGCGACTTCTTCCTCATTCTGAGCTGAGAAAAATTCTCCTCTGTCAAGAAGGAATATTTAGATCGAGTCATTTAATCCTTGAAAAACAGATGGATTAAATTTCTTTATTAAACAACTCTATACAATTTACATAATATAATAGCTCTGTCCACACAACCAAGTGGAGCCAGAGTAATGGGAATTATAATTATTGCCACACATGTTAGGTATCTTATCAAGAAAAATTCACATCCCAAAAGGTAGTTCATTTCATGAGCAAGGTGCCCTGTTCACAGAGAATTCATTCCATAGGTTGAGGTCTGTGTATTTAAATGCTTATAATTACTACTGTTGCTTAGGAAAGAGGAGTCTCAGGTGGGGTGAGTTTTTAACCCACAAGTCCTCTNATCAAGAAAAATTCACATCCCAAAAGGTAGTTCATTTCATGAGCAAGGTGCCCTGTTCACAGAGAATTCATTCCATAGGTTGAGGTCTGTGTATTTAAATGCTTATAATTACTATTGTTGCTTAGGAAAGAGGAGTCTCAGGTGGGGTGAGTTTTTAACCCACAAGTCCTCTGTGAAGATAGAAGAGTTTGTCCCCTGCTCCTGCAGGCACCCACTTTCAGGTTTGTTATCTGAAATTGGGCAGAACAGAAATGAGGCATGCAGCAACCAACAGGCAGTTGGATGATTCTGAAGTCAAAATAATATGCTCAGGAGACGCTTGTCTTTACTACATCTGTTTCTGACACAGAATTCCAGAACTACATGGCAGCCTCACCCAACTGTGTGTGAGATTTCAGTCTACCTTCCCTGGGTTCAGTGTTCCCAGATAAAGCATAGAACATACAATGCAATTTGGGATGTTGTTGTTTAGTGGCTAAGTTGTATTCGACTCTTGCAATCCTGTGAACTGTGGTCTGCCAGGTTCCTCTGTCCAGAATACTAGAGTGGGTTGCTCTTTCCTCCTCCAGGGGATCTTGCTCACCCAAGGACTGAACCTGCATTTCCTGCAGTGGCAGGTGGGTTTTTTTTTTTTTTTTTTCTAACCACTGAGCCACCAGGGGAGCCCCAGTCTGGGATCATACTTGTACTACAAATAGAGTCCTCAGATAAGATACAGGATAGTCTGCCATTAGGGACACCTTTGGACTTAAAAATTATTTGTGGTTTTTCTGAAATTCAAATTGAACTGAGTGTGGGGATAAATTGGGAGATTGGGATTGACATATACACACTGCAATGGCACCCCACTCCAGCACTCTTGCCTAGAAAATCCCACGGACGGAGGAGCCTGGTGGGCTGCAGTCCATGGGGTCGCTGAGAGTTGGACACAACTGAGCGACTTCACTTTCACTTTTCACTTTCATGCATTGGAGAAGGAAATGGCAACCCACTCCAGTGTTCTTGCCTGGAGAATCCCAGGGATGAGGGAGCCTGGTGGGCTGCCATCTATGGGGTCGCATAGAGTCAGATATGACTGAAGCAACTTAGCAGCAGCATATATAAAACAAATAACTAATAAGAGCCTACTGTTTAGCACATGGAACTCTACTCAGTACTCTGTAATGACCTATGTGGGAAAAGAATCTTAAAAAGAGTGGATATATATATTTGTATAACAGATTCACTTTGGTGTACACCTGAAATTAACACAACATTGAAATTATCTATATGGCAATAAAACTTAAAACAACAAAACCCTACCAAAAACCCCAAACAACAACAAAAATTAAACTGAAAGTCCTGTAATTTTATTGACTAAATCTGACAACCTTCTCGATGCCAGAAACGCATTACCCACTGCCTCAGTCTATTCAGGAGAGGACTTCACTTTAATTTAAAAAAAAGAAGAAGAAGAAGAACAAATACACATTGGACAGATGCTGAATGTCAAAAGTCTTTCACTTTTGTTGGCTCAGGGTTCTGTTTGTGGGAAGGATGATCAAAAGTGACTGCAGGAGCATTTTAAAGCCCTTAAATCTGCCACATGTGGATTGAAGAGTACAGACCCTAAACATCTATGTTTGGGCAAATTCATGATAACTTTTAGCACAGAGAATCATTGTCTAGTGGTTAAAAATATAACTGCAAATGATATGGGGTGTGATGACATGTGTATGTATGTGTCTGTAAGTCTATGCGTGTTAAATATGTATATGAGGGTGTGCGAATGTTGTGTTGAACTTAGGTATTTTTTTGCACGTTTGTGCTTGTGAGCCTGTGTGTATATTAAGTGCATTGTGCTTGTGTATTTGAGTGTGTACATGCTTTTGTGTAAAGTATGTTCGTGTTTCTGTGTGTGTGCCTGCATGTGTGTGTGCAGATTTGTCTGTGTGAGATGGTGCAGCATCAGGGTTCTGAGTGAGGGTCAAAGCCAGCCTGCTCTGAGGCAGTTTTAAAGGTTACTTTCCATTTACAGTTATTACAAAATCATTGACTATATTCTCCATGTTGTACAATACATCCTTGAGCCAATCTTATTACACCCAATAGCTTGTACCTTCCACTCACCCACCCACATATTGCCCCTCTCCCCCACCGGTAACCACAACTTTAAGCAGCCTAATATACATGTGTTCAGAACCCCCAAAGGAAAGGGGGGACAGAAAAATAGTTTAAGAAACAATGGCCAGGACTTCCCTGGTTGTCCAGTGGTTAAGCCTATGCAGGAGGCACAGGTTTGATTCCTCATGTGAGAAGATTCCACCTGCCAAGTAACAACTAAGCCCTTGAGCTGCAACTACTGAGCCCACATGCCCTAGAGCCTGGGCTCTGCGACAAGAGATGCCACCACAACTAGAGAGAAAACCCCTGATCTCAGTAACTAGAGAAAGCCCACGTGCAGGAATGAATATCTTGTGCAGCCAAAAATAAATAAGTAATAAAATCCAAAAAAAAAGAAACAATGGCCAGTATAAAAATAAGCTTCATAGATTATTTAGGATATATTGTACAATTCTATTTATAGCTATAAAGGAGTATAACCTTTTAAAATTGTGAATCACTATATTGTACACCTGTTGACTCATTGGAAAAGACTCTGATGTTGGGAGGGATTGGGGGCAGGAGGAGAAGGGGACAACAGGGGATGAGATGGCTGGATGGCAACACTGACTCGATGGGCGTGAGTCTAAGTGAACTCCAGGAGTTGGTGATGGACAGGGAGGCCGGGCGTGCTGCAACTCATGGGGTTGTAAAGAGTCGGTCACGACTGAGTGACTGAACTGAACTGGACAATTAATATTGTACACAATTGTACTTCAAGTAAAAAAAATAAACATAATCCCAGAGATCTTAAAAAACTTGATCTGATGGCAATAAAAAAAGGGATGGGAAAAGGAGATGGTTGGGAGGAAGAGAAGGGTGAAGGAAAAGAAAGAAAGAAATAAAAGTACGCCAAGGCACATCACAGTCATAATCAAATTGGTCAAGCCAGTGATAAAATCTTAAAAGAACCAGAGAAAAAGTCTCCTTAGGAAGACTGTTTAGGTGAAAACGTCAAGTTCTCTGCAAGAAAGTTAAGTATGATGTTAGATTTCTCATGGGAATTGAGTCAAGCCAGAAGACAACAAGGCAACATCTTTAAAATTAAAGATTTTCAAGTTAGAATTATACACTAACTTCTAGAAAGAAATGTCTTTCAAAAAAACAGGTGAGGCAAAGACTTTTTTCAGACAACCAGAAGCTGAAAGAATCCATCAGGATGTCCCTCAGGCAGAAAGCAAACAATCACAAGTAGAAATAGGATTTTACACAAAGATTGAAGCACAAAGGACATGGGTTTCTTAAATTATGTGGGTTTATGAGGGGAAGTCAACTTCTTGGAAATGGGACTTTTGGAAGGGATTTAGAAACAGCTGTTTTAAACAGCAGGGATGAGCGTTTGTGTTCTGCTGGGTTGGTGGGCGAAGCGGAATCTTCTCATTGGCGCCTTCTCACCTGGTCTCCTAGCAACGCGTTCTTCACCATCCTCGGAAACCTCTAGGGAGAAGCAGCTTGGCGGGAATCCTAAGATCCAGATTTGTGAGGAGACCTTGATGAGAAGAGGAAAATGAGGACCATTCTCCCGCACTGCGTCTTCGTGGCTCTGATCCAGGCCCGTGGGATGTCAATTCTTCCCAGCAGAAGTCACCGAAGTTTCCGGGGATGAACCTCAATCTCTCTCCTTGGGAATTTTCCCCTCCACTTTCTACTAGCCTTTAGGTATGTCAGATTTAGCGCACTTGGTGCCAGTTACCAATATAATCCCTTTACAATTTATTTATTTTTTCCATTTAATTCTCACAACAGGACTAACGAGGTTGGTTCTCTCTTTAGCTGCATTTTCCGGATGTGGAACCGCGAGTAAATTCCTTGCCAAAGGTCACCTGGTTGGTGGGGACAGAACCTGAGGGGAGCCCCCGTGTTCCATTAGATCCCGTGCTCCTCCTCACTGCCAGGCTGGGAGGCTGACCAGGTGGCTCCAGGAGACCTTGTTGAGACTGAACAGTGGGTATGTGGGGTTGTGGTCACCTGAAGTTTTGCCCCCAGACACCTTGTATCCGGGGGCCTCCTAAGAACACAGTGAATTCTGGGAGACCCGAAGCTGTCCTGAGTGAAGGGGATCNACGAGGTTGGTTCTCTCTTTAGCTGCATTTTCCGGATGTGGAACCGCGAGTAAATTCCTTGCCAAAGGTTACCTGGTTGGTGGGGACAGAACCTGAGGGGAGCCCCCGTGTTCCATTAGATCCTGTGCTCCTCCTCACTGCCAGGCTGGGGGGCTGACCAGGTGGCTCCAGGAGACCTTGTTGAGACCGAACAGTGGGTATGTGGGGTTGTGGTCACCTGAAGTTTTGCCCCCAGACACCCTGTATCCGGGGGCCTCCTAAGAACACAGTGAATTCTGGGAGACCCGAAGCTGTCCTGAGTGAAGGGGATCCTGCTCCTTACCTTCAATCTTGATCCACTGCCCCTGCTGCTGCTGCTCCTGCTGCTAAGTCGCTTCAGTTGTGTCCGACTTTGTGCGACCCCACAGATGGCAGCCCACCAGGCTCCTCCGTCCCTGGGATTCTCCAGGCAAGAGTACTGGAGTGGGGTGCCACTGCCTTCTCCGAATCAACTGCCCCTAGGAGAGGCCAACTCTCCATCAGATTCCACCTGCTTAGTCAGGCATCGCTCACTCCAAGGAGACAGAAATCCTAGAATGTCTCTGGCACTCATCCTGGTTTCAATGAATGGGCTTCTGCCTCTCTCTTTCTTCCCATCCAGGATGCCAAAGTGATCCATGTCTTGGTTTTCCAGTAACACCTCAATCTGCGCTATGTCAGTATGAGTTGTTGCCTTCAGGATGGTTTTCATCCGGAGAAAGACCATCTGTGGCTGTGTTGTGCTGTGCTTAGTCACTCAGTCATGTCCGAATCTTTTCAACCCCTTGGTCTGTAGCCGGCCAGGCTCCTCAGTCCATGGGAATTCTCCAGTCAAGAATGCTGGAGTGAGTTACCATGCCCTCCTCCAGGGGACCTTCTCAACCCAGGGATTGAACCCAGTTCTCCCACCTTGCAGGTGGATTCTTTACCATCTGAGCCATCAGGGAAGCCCAAGAATACTGGAGTGGATAGCCTATTTCTTCTTCAGGGGAACTGCCCCAACCCAAGAATAGAATCGGGGTTTCCTACACTGCAGGCAGAGTCTTTACTAGCTGAGATACCAGGGATGTCCCATCTGTGGCTACTTGATTTTAAATTACAAATCAAAATATTAAAGTAAAATCCCAGACTCTTCTTTGTACTATTCTTTGTAAGTTAAACTCCAGAACTCTTCTTTGTAAGTTCAACTTACAAATCTTAATAATCTATTTATAAAATGAATACGTTTTAATGAGGCTCTTTATAGCATCATTCAATAAATTTAAACTGTATGTAGAAATGTAATAGTCTGCTTTATTTTTCAAAAAAGTCCTCATTGAATTTGTTACCATGCTCTTTCTCTTTTATGTTTTGGTTTCTGGCCTCTAATGATGTGGGATTTTAGCTCACTGACTAGGGATTGAACTCACACCCCCTGCATTGGAAGGGGGAATCTTAATCACTGGACCACCCAGGAAGTCCACATCTGCTTTCTAAAAAGCTTAAAAAAGCAACTCAAATGCCATTTACCAAGCAAAACTATCTTATGGGTCTAAACAGACCTAACATATCTACTAAATAAAAAAGTTGTCTTCAGTACTCCAATGCAGTTTCAGTATTAAGATAGAGTTCTCATACTTTTCAACTTAAAATCATGAGTCAAAATTGATTTCAAATTGCATTCTAGCTGAGAAAAGAGGTGAATCTGTAATGTCACAGGAGTTCAGTTCAGTTCAGTCACTCAGTCGTATCCGACTCTTTGCGACCCCATGGACTGCAGCATGCCAGGCCTCCCTATCCATCACCAACTCCCAGAGCTTGCTCAAACTCCTGTCCACTGAGTCGGTGATGCCATCCAACCTTCTCATCCTTTGTTGTCCCCTTCTCCTCCAGCCTTCAATCTTTCCCAGAATCAGAGTCTTTTCAAATGAGTCAGTTCTTTGCATCAGGTGGCCAAAGAATTTACCTCTATGACAAATTAAATTTACCCCCACTTATTTAATTTATCATGGGGTAAATTCTCTTAATTATAAATGCTTTAAATACAAAAAAGTCCCCAATTATGTCTCACTATAACAGAAAAATAAAATAGGCTTGACGTATAATTCATCTGTGCTATTGATTCTAAACTTTCCTAGGTTTAAAGACCTACTAAGGAAATAATTTAACATTTCCAGAAAATGAAGATTATAAAATCTCAAACAAATTTGGATTTTTTTTTTTCCTTTGAAAATTATTGATGTTACTTAGTGGACTTTAAGTTACTTAGAGATGCCATATTTTCAGCTGGGCCAGGGGATCTGAGCTTCCCTTGTTGCTCAGATGGTAAAGAAGCCACCTGCAATGCAGACCTGGGTTGGGAAGATTCCCTGGAAGAGGGCATGGCAACCCACTCCAGTATTCTGGCCTGGAGAATCCTGGTGGACAGGGGAGACCGGCGGGCTACAGTTCATGGGATTGCAAAGAGTCAGACACCAGACACAACTGAGCGACTAAGCAGAGAGAATCTAGAGTAGTGGATACACTGGGTGATTTTCTCACCATCTGTACCACCTTGTTAGGCCTTTTTAAGTGTCTTTACATCAATTAATAGGAAGGTCCCTGCTTCTGAGACGAGAGATCTCACAGCCAAAGGTCCTCAATACAAGGCCCACAGCAGCCAGTCTTAAAAAAAAAAAAAAGTAATGTGCTTATTTTATTAAGTTATTTGGGGCTGTTCTGGGTCTTTGCTGCCGTGTGCATGGCTCAGGCTTAGTTGCTCTGAGGCATGTGGAATCTTAGCTCTCCAACCAGGTACTGAACTCATGTCCCCTGCATTGGAAGGTGAATTCTTTACCACTGGACTACCAGGGAAGTCCCACAGCAGGCAGTTATGACGGGAGTCTCCTTCCACTTAGATGGCGTCAGCCCTTGGCTAGATGAATCCTTTTGCTGCTTGATTTTGGTCTCTGTGACTCCCCATCCTTCCTTCCTGGCAGTGCCAGTGCTGCCGCTGCCGTTTCGGTGAACACTCACTGGGATTCTGTGCCCTTCGAATGTTTCTGTCTGCCTCTTTAGCCTTAGAGGCTAAGGTCATCTCAGTGACGCTCACCTTGTGGGTTCCCATCCTCCACAATCAGTCAAGTCTGCTCTGTCATGGTCCTGGTTGGCTCAGGGTTACCTCTCCTTGTTCTTGAGGGAGGTAGTGTGGTGTGTTATTTACAGTCTACCAGTGGGCTTCTTTTTGGTGCTTTCCTAGTAGCTCAGCTGGTAAAGAATCTGCCTGCATGCAGGAGACCCAGATTCAATCCCTGGGTCGGGAAGATACCCTGGAGAAAGAAATGACAATCCCCTCTAGTATTCTTGCCTGGAGAATTCCATGAACAGACCATGGGGTCGCAAAGAGTCAAGACGCAACTGAGCGATTAACAGCTGTCATTGTCAACCTATTGGTCAAATTAGCATTTTCAATCCTATTTGGCCACTGTTGATGATTTCCTACGTGAAATCGGGCTTCTTTTGATCCAAACTCTTTATATATAGATATAAATGTAAATGTGCATATATGTATATATATATGTATATAGAAAGAAGTATATAGAAAGAAAGTGAAGTCGCTCAGTTGTGTCTCTTTGCGACCCCATGGACTGTAGTTCACCAGGCTCCTCCCTCCATGGAATTTTCCAGGCAAGAATACTGGAGTGGACTGTCATATTTCCTTCTCCAGGGGATCTATATATATACACACGTATATGACTTTAAAATATTTTAAGCCCTCAAATGTGCAGGACCAATTCATTAAACTTCCTGGAAAGATTAAACGACATTTTAAAAATGCTGTCTTTTTCTTATTACTTAATAGACGCTAATAAGAGACAGAACATGTAAAAATTACAATTACTATAAAACTTATTACTGTAGTTGTGTTTCAGCATATTCTAAAGCACCCTATAATTGATGTAATTAATTTCGTTACTCACAAATACAGCCATACGATTAAAAGAACAAATGAAATTCATACATACACACATGTATGAACACAAATATTGAGTAGTTGTTTAAATTAAAATGTCCTATTAGTTAATTCCCTGGCAGTCCGGTGGTTAGGACTCCAAGCATCCACTGCAGGGGGCATGAGTTTGATCCCTGGTAGGGGAACTAAGATCCTGCGTGCCATGGCACAGTTACAGAAAGAAAAGAAAATTTTCTTTAATAAGTAAGATGTCTTATATTTTTCCTGTTGAATCAAGGTTTTCCTTCATATAAATTTATTTCATTACCTTTCACAAACACAGTTTGTTTCAATCAGCCACAAACTATTGCTATGAGTATTTCGTCTCTTAAGATTTGCACAACTGCAAAGGGCCAGCATGAGCCTTTAATTAAAGAACTCTTCCCCTTTAGAATTCCTTTCCACATTTAAACAAAATGTTCTTGCTTTCTGGCAACATCAGCAAGTTTCTGACCCCATTTTTGTCCCAGGGTTTAGCATCAGCTGCTCTCAAATGAGTGCTGGATTCTTTGGGCCGAGTTGATGCTGGAGACAAGAATGTAGGGTCTAGTGGGCACTGGTGCTTGGCAAGTGGGCTGATGTTATTCTTGAACTACTTTTAGATAGTGATTTGGGGTAGATGTTGACCATGAACATTGAAATGTAACTTACTGGGTTTTGTACCCAGCTGTTTATTTCACAAGCTTCCCTCAACCACAGGGACTATGACGTCACCCCCTCTTCCTGCTCAGCGGTGGCTCCATTGCCTNTTATTCTTGAACTACTTTTAGATAGTGATTTGGGGTAGATGTTGACCATGAACATTGAAATGTAACTTACTGGGTTTTGTACCCAGCTGTTTATTTCACAAGCTTCCCTCAACCACAGGGACTATGACGTCACCCCCTCTTCCTGCTCAGCGGTGGCTCCATTGCCTGTCTCCTGTCTTCCATATGTATGAGGCTGCTCCCTGCTCCCTGAGGTTTTAATTGTTAACTTTTTTTGCCTCGGCAGACTGGTCGTCTCAGCGCATGTGTCTTGGTATTCTCCCCACTCTTATGGTTTTTCCAACTACTGTCTCTATGATGATGATTGCCAAATAGGCACCCCTAGGCCGGAACTTTCCCTCTGAGATTCAGGTACACATCACCATCTACTGAAGCAGCTGGAATTTTTAAATAAGGCCTTCAACACGTAGAAATGTTTTGCTTCACATAGGCAAAATATTGACCTGAAAAAATTCTTTTTAATTCAAATTGTAGTATTTCTAGAAAAGAAATGGAACAAGAAGAAAAACCCCTGAAGATCAAAATTCAGCGTGGCTTTGAAGAACTGCCTGTTTCACGGATGCTTGCAGGGAAAAGAAGAAATAAAGGAAAAGAGAAACAATGAAGGAAGGAAAAGATGAAGAGAAGGAGGAAAAAACTGAAAAATCCTAGCAAATGAGCTACGAAGTCTCCATTTTCATGCCATTTGCAGTGAGTAAAGTGGGCGCTGAAATCATGGGAGTTAGTGGCAAAGAAAGCCACAGGTCAAGATTCAGGTTTACACTGGAAGTTTTCTTGGGAAAATTACTTCAACTCTGTAATTTTAATTTTCTCTTCTCTAAAATGATGATGCAAACATACACAAGCTTAAAAAAGAAATGTGAATACACCTAACCAAAGACCTGGTTCTTAGCCCTAACTCCAACTTTGTTAAAATATCCAGGGAATGAGTGACGTACACCTAGGAAGTAAATGCTAGGGTCCTAGACTATGCATTTTACAAATGGAGGCTGCTCTGCCTGATTCCATGCCTTCAAAGGCTGTGAAGAAAGATGGATGGAACTTCCCTAGGTGGTCCAAGCTCCTAATGCAAGGATCTTGGGATCGATCCCTGGTTGGGGAATTAGATCCCACATGTTCCAGCTAACAGCTAAAAATATCAATCCCACATGCTTCAAGTAAAGATCCTGTGTGCTGCAACTAAGATCTAACACAGTCAAATAAATAAGTAAATATTAAAAAAAAAAAAAAAGATTTGTGATGAAGTGAAGTGAAGTCGCTCAGTCGTGTCCGACTCTTTGCAACCCCATGGGCTGTAGACTATCAGGATCCTTCGTCCATGGGATTTTCCAGGCAAGAGTGCTGGAGTGGATTGCCATTTCCTTCTCCAGGGGATCTTCCCAACCCAGGAATCGAACCCGGGTCTCCCGCATTGCAGGCAGACGCTTTACCGTCTGCGCCACCAGGAAATGAAGTATAATTAAATATGAATTGCACTTTTGACAGTTCATATTGTTTGTGATATCCAAAATAATATACTTAACCTGAGTGTACCTTATTCCCCTAGATATTACAAGTGTAAAATTATTTTTATGTGTGCTGACAAGGCTAAATATTATTAAATTATTTTTAAAAATCAGTATGAACCACAAAATTAAGTAATTTCCATCTTTCCTTCATGACCACCTAACTAACAGTTTGGGTACTAATAGCTGATTGAAATGAGAACATTCCCTTGATTAGATCCTTTGATCTTTTCTCCAACTTCCCTCCAGTCTTTAAAAGGGTATAATTTAAGGATAAATATTGGAAGGAGGTGATTTTTCCAGTGGGTGGCAAGTATAAGGAACTCACTTGTCTTTAAAGTCTTGTGCCACTAAGGTCTGAAATTGGTAAAAGAGGGATTTTGTTAACTGAATGAGGGTGTCCAAGAAAAGGACTTTAAATGTATTTCAGAAAGACTTATTTAAGAAATTTTATAAGTCCTCAGCCCAAATCTATAGGTAACCACAGGGGGCGCTGTCCTTGATCAGGGTGGAAAGCGAGAGAAAATGCTCAATGGAGGTATGAGTGTGGAGTTTGTGCCTTCGGCAAGACACCAGGCAGGGTAGATTCCAACATCCTAGAGTAACCTTACCTGCCAAAGGAACCCATCCACTGTAATCTCATCATGCTAAAGTATTTCTTCCTTTTAATCCTGTTTGCTTACAGTTCAGTTCAGTTCAATCGCTCAGTCATGTCCGACTCTTTGCGACCTCATGAATCTCAGCACGCCAGGCCCCCCTGTCCATCACCAACTCTTGGAGTTCACTCAGACCCACGCCCATTGAGTCAGTGATGCCATCCAGCCATCTCATCCTCGGTCTTCCCCTTCTCCTCTGCCCCCAATCCCTCCCAGCATCAGAGTCTTTTCCAATGAGTCAGCTCTTCACATGAGGTGGCCAAAGTACTGGAGCTTCAGCTTCAGCATCATTCCCTCCAAAGAAATCCCAGGGCCGATCTCCTTCAGAATGGACTGGTTGGATCTCCTTGCAGTCCAAGGGACTCTCAAGAGTCTTCTCCAAACCTGTACAATTTCCCACTCACATGATGAAGTGTGAAATATATTTAGTTTTTAGTATGTCTGCCTCACCCCCTACCTCTTTATTTCTCTGACTCCATAGCTTGAGAGAACCTCAACTTAACCTAGTTTTTAAATTCTTCTTCCAAAGGATGTCATCCTCAATCTTATTTACAAAGAAGAAATAGAGGCATAAACTAAAACAAACATATGGACACCAAGGGGGGAAGAGGGGAAGAACTGGGAGTCTGGGATTGATATAAACACTACTGATATTAGGTGTAAAGTAGATAACTAATGAGGACCTAGGCTTCCCTGTGGCTGCGATGGTGAAGAATCTTCCTTGCGGGAGACTAAGGTTCAATCCCTGGGTTGGGCAGACTCCCAGGAGAAGAGTATGGCTACCCACTCCAATATTCTTGCCTGAAGAATTCCAAACCTGGCAGGCTACATACAGTCCCCGGAGTTGCAGAGTCAGTCGGACATGACTGAACTACTAACACTTTTACTTTAAAATGAGAACCTACTGTATAGCACAGGGAACCCTACTCAATGCTCTGTGATGAGCTAAATGGGAAGGAAATCCCAGGAAGAGGGGATACATGTATATGTAAAGCTGATTCACTTTGTGGTGGAGAAGAAACTGACGTAACATCAGTAAAGCGACTCGACTCTAATAAAAATGGATATTTTGAAAAAGAAAATAAAGGATGTCATCCCGTAGTTTTCAGCATGGAGAGGGCACCTGAGTAGCTGCTTGCAGATTAGATAATTGGTACACTGGAATCTCAGTCTTTCTCAGGAGTAAGGCTGGAGTCTGCTTTTTTATACTTAAAGTCACTTCT
Source organism: Neotragus moschatus (assembly GCA_006410615.1). Lineage (NCBI taxonomy): Eukaryota > Metazoa > Chordata > Mammalia > Artiodactyla > Bovidae > Neotragus > Neotragus moschatus. The sequence goes on from SJYA01002444.1 coordinate 2,667,403, forward strand.
TTGCTTATCGCTTGAGTTTCTAGCACGATCTCTTTGGAACCTTGACAGACTGAAGAGACCACTGTTTAATAGCCAGATAATCCAGTCACCATGACAGGCAGACTTTTGGAAAGACGAAAATCTCCTAGCAGTAGGACTTAGCTCTGTAAAGCCTTTCAAACACTTGCTGGCTACACAAAGCAGGCAGCCCCTGTGCTGATAAGGGGGAGATTTCCAGTCAGTGCCCCTGATAATTAAGTGGCCTTGTCAGAAGGTTGAGATACACACAGATGCACTGGGGGAATATTTCATTTTTAAAAAGACATAAACACATAAAGGAGAACGAAAAAGGGTTTTAAAGAATTGCCTTTGACTCTTTGGATGTCAATCAAATGTATATGTTGCTACCAAAAGACACCCGATCCTTTACTCTGAGTCTCTTTTAGGAAAATGTGGGGCTTGACAAAAGCTTAAAAGTGCTTTTGTACACTTTTTAACATTTATATATGTGCATTGTTGCATTTTTATTATGTAAATCTGGGTTTGGTAAGGACCGAGGCTACTTCCTCAGCAAACGTAACAAGGGACATTGAAGGCAATTAGAATAGGAAGAGCGTTCAGGTGGATGGCAGGAATTGCTCTGCTGTGGGAATACACTTAAGCAGCCATACTGAAGATGGGTATACATGTGCCACCCTCTTCAAAACAAATGGTTCTTTTCTAGGTCTTTTGTGCTTTCATACAAATTGTAAACTTTTTTTGTTCTACTTCTGTGAAAAATGCCATTGGTAATTTGATAGGGATTGCATTGAACCTGTAGATTGCTCAGCCATGAGCAGGAATAACATTGGGTCATTCGTAGAGATGTGGGTGGACCTAGAGAGTGTCATAGTGAAGTAAGTCAGAAGGAGAAAAACAAATATCGTATATTAATGTATATATGTGGAATCTAAAAACATAGGCATAGACGATCTTATTTACAAAGCAGAAATAGAGACACAGATGTAGAGAACAAACATGGATGCCAAGGGGGAAAGGAGGGTGGTGGGATGAACTGGGAGATTGGGATTGACATATATACGCTGTTGATATAGGGCTTCCGTGATAGCTCAGTTGGTAAAGAATCAGCCTGCAATGCAGGAGACCCTGGTTCAATTCCTGGGTTGGGAAGATCCACTGGAGAAGGGATAGGCTACCCACTCCAGCATTCTTGGGCTTCCCTTGTGGCTCAGCTGGTAAAGAATTTGTCTGCAATGTGGGAGACCTGGGTTCAATCCCTTGGTTGAGAAGATCCCCTGGAGAAGGGAAAGGCTTCCCACTCCAGTATTCTGGCCTGGAGAATTTCATTGACTATATAGACCATAGGTTCACAAAGAGTCAGACATGACTGAGTGACTTTCACTTTCACATTGTTGATACTTTGTATAAAACAGATATTTCCCACGTGGCTCAGTGGTAAAGAATCCTCCTCATCGGATCCCTGGAGCAGGAAGATCCCCTGGAATAGGAAATGGCAGATCACTCCGGTATTCCTGCTGGAAAATTCCTTGAACAGAAGAGCCTGGCCAGCTACAGTCAGATGTGACTGAGCACGCACAATAAAACAGACAACTAATGAGAACTTAGAACTGTGTAGTCCATGAGATTGCAAAGAGTCGGGCTTGACTGAATGAGTTTCACTTAATCAGAACTTACTGTAGAGCACAGATAACTCTGCTCTACTATGACCTAAAAATGGAAAGGAAATACCTAAAAATGGAAAAGAAGAGAGGATCTGCATATAGGTATAGCCTATTAACTTTGCTTTACAGAAGAAACTAACAGAACATTGTAAAGCAACTACACTCCACTAAAAATTAATTTTAAAATGACCTTTGTAAAATATGCCATTAGCTTATTATTATTAAGAGGGAGTTTGTCAACAGCTTTTACCGCTGTCCATCCTCATTTACAGACTGCCCAGGTGGCACTAGTGATAAAGAACTCTCCTGCCAGTGCAGGAGACATAAGAGACACAGGTTTGATCCTCGAGTTGGGAAGATCCCCTGGAGGAGGGCATGGCAACCCACTCCAGTATTCTTGCCGGGAGAATCCCCCTGGATAGAGGAGCCTGGTGGGCTACAGTCCATGGGATCACAGAGAGTTGGGCATGGCTGAAGTGATGGAGCACACACAGCACCTCCTGATTTACAAATAGGAAACACTAATTCTAGATTATCCTGGAGGGTTTGCTGGAGACTAGGTGGCTGTCATGGTAGATGAGGTTTACTCTACTTAAGCTTTGCATCATGAGGCATCACAGCATTTTGAAACCCAGGATACAGAGGGACTTATTAGCCTGTGTTCGAATCCGGGCTCTGCCACTTCTTAGATGTGCAGATCTGGGTGATGTCATCAACTCATCATTTCTGTTCTGTAACAGGGATGATGTTAAAGCTACTATCTGTGTTAATAATAAGTTAATGAATGTGAAAAGTTTAGTCTCGGGTCCAGCACACTGTTCTCCACATGTGCGAGCTGTCATTATCCCCTAGGGACCAGCCATCTAGCCATCAAGTGGCCCACTGGCCCCTTACTTTACAGGAGACAATGAATAGAGGAGCTGAGTCTACTGAAGAGCAAAGGGGAGAAAAAAAGAGAGAGAAACACGAAGGAGAAGGTCCTAACAAAATGGTACCATTGAGGTAGACAGCCTGAGAAGCTGGTGTTTGTCAGGAATAATATACTGGAGTTTTGTTTTCCCTAGACTCTTCAAGGGCCAAGTTAAAGGCCGAAGCTGAGCTCTGCTGGAGTAAACAGATAAGATGACCACTAAGAAACAAGAAGACCATGAGAAACAAGATAATTGGTCAAAGGTAAACAAAGACCTGAAAGAACTGTCCTATGTAAGTGATTTTTTATTTTTGGCTACGCCATGCAGCGAGTGCAATCTTAGTTCCCCTACTAGGGATTGAACCTATGCTCCCTGGATCAGAACTGTGGAGTCTTGACCACTAGACTGCCAGGGAAGCCCCATATAAGTGATTTAAACTGCGTCTTTACTGCACTCCTCCTCCTTGGGGAAGATGTCCAAATCTTTTGTCTCTGGGTGTGTATTTCTACCTTGCTTCTGTTCTAAATAAACATATTGCTTCTCTGTGTGTTTTCCCACATGTTGTGTGTGCTTCTAATAATAAACTTTGTACCTGTTTTCACAGGTTTTGGCTCCTTGAAACATTCTTGCTTTCAAAAGAGTCATGAGCCAGGGTGACTTTGCTCCTAGCCTCTAGCCCTTGGTGGACTAATGGCTGGGATTCCTGGTTTTCATCCAGGCTCCCCAGGTTCAATTCCTGGGCAGAGAACTCAGGTCTTGCTTCAAGACCCTGCTCACTGTGCGTCTGAGATCAAGATCTCAGAATATTATTTTAACCACAAAATTAAGTGTGAAAATTCCAAGGGAATTTTTATTCTTTGTGCTTATGTCCCTGTCCATTTAATAAATTCTATGTGAAAAATTATTTACATGGCTTGTTTTTTTTCATATACAAAGAGAAGCAAACAGATTTGTGAGTTCACTGTCTGGAGAAGCCAGAGGTTATGGGCGACTTTGAGGATTCTTTTTCTTCTTCTACTCCTCTCTCCCTCCCAGATTCTTTTTCTTCTTTCTTTTCCTTTTCTCCCCCTCCTCCTTCCTGTGGAGCCCTGTACCAAGGTCATGGATGTGGAGCTTTATACCAAGGTCACAGGACAAAAATTTTCAGAAATAACCAAGCCCTGTAGCAACTGTTGCCTTGAGTCTCTGGATCTAACCCGGCCAGTTCCCCGATGGAATATCAGGTAAAATACCCACCCATCACTCACTCTATACCATCCTAACCAGTTACCTAATGCCACCCTCCCAGTAGGAATTTTCTTTGTCTTCAGGCTATAAAAATTGGTTAGTAGCTCACATAAGGGATCGGCTGTCCCTTGAGCTGAGCGTCTCCCACTCTAATAAACACTATTCTCCTCTCATTCTGCCTCATGTCTGGATATTCTTTTCCAACCAACGTACAGACCACAACATTTCCCCCCTTCCTTCCCTCCTCTATTTCTCTTTCTTTCTTTCCTTCTCCCTTTCTTTTTCTTTCTCTGTTGGTTCTCTGCCTTCCTTTCACTATTATTGTTTGATTTTCACCAAGAGCCAGTAGTGCCAGTTTGACCGTATAAAAATAAATTTCCTCCAAATGGCTTTGTCTCCCCTAAGAGATAATAGATTACGTTTTTCCCCTTCAGTACAAACCAGAAATTGAAACAGATGGAGCATGTCTTCCGCAGTGTCAGGCAAAGGAGTCTGGCTTCTGGAGAGTCCATCTCTGGACAAATTTGGAGAGCAGGGAGAGGAGGAAATGGTCTTGGTTCACAACTGGAGGTGGGGATGAGGGTCTGCTCTCTCCAGGACTGATGTGGGTGCAGGACTCTCCCTTCTAAGGGGATTCTGACTGTAATATATGCTTTTTTTATAGTTTTGGCACAAGCTTCCCAAAATAACAACAGCTTGACTATTCAGGATATAACAACAACAACAATAAAACTGAGTAAATTTGAAGATCTAATTGGCTTTCTTAAATGATTCATGAACTGGGCAACATCTCATCTGGCAAACAGACAGGTGAGTGGGGTAACACAACAGGAAAACTTTTGTAGTAAGGAGGGTGGGACAAGAAAACGAAGTCATCAGTAAGGAAAAAATAAAAACCCATTGGAGGAAAGTAGAGTTCAGGTGAAGACAGCTTCTCATTGGCTGAGCTGTGGCATTTTCTATTGATTGAGAAAGAAGGAAGTTTTCCTTCGTCCTGCTGGGTAGTGAATAGTCAGACTTCCTGTTTGGGAGTACTGGTGTCCTTTCCTGATAGAATCAGTAACTGATGTCTTCCTGTTTGGGGTAATTGATGATGAGAGGTAGAGTATTACAGCTCCCTCTACAGGCCATCCTGACTGTCTGTAATCGAGGCCTTTTATTCAATTGGGAGGTTTTAGGGAACTTGTTATCAATATTCACAGTACTCTAGGGGTCATTCAAGTGCATATGCAAAGCAGCAAAATAGCTGAGTCTTCATTGTGTAGGGCCCAGTTGAGGTCAAATAAGGTGACACTTTACCTTCTGTTCCAGCTCTCTTATTGTAAACACGCATCTTTTCATGATCAACTTTTGTCACTTTTTTCTGCCCTTTTGCGCTTTTGATTGATGATTTCCTGTTTAAAATGGACCCTAAATAGTGCTTGGAGCTGAAGTGCTGCCATGTGCCTTACAGAGAAGTATCAGTAAATAACATGAGTCCTTGTCCTATTTCTAAAGTTGGCCATAAGTTCAAAGTTAATGAATTAACAATGTATATTAAATGTTACCTTTCAACACGAGCATACATTCTAAAACGTTATGTTGTCCATCAACAGATGAGTGGATAAGAAAGCTGTGGTACATATACACAATGGAGTATTACTCAGCCATTAAAAAGAATACATTTGAATCAGTTCTAATGAGATGGATGAAATTGGAACCAATTATACAAAGTGAAGTAAGCCAGAAAGAAAAGCACCAATACAGTATACTAACTCATATTTATGGAATCTAGAAACATGGTGATGATAACCCTGTATACAAGACAGCAAAAGAGACACAGATGCATGGAATGGACTTTTGGACTTTGAGGGAGAGGGAGAGGGGGGGAAGGTTTGGGAGAATGGCACTGAAACATGTGTGCTATCGTGTGGGAAATGAATCATCAGTCTATATTCGGTTTATTATTTTTATTTATTAAATTTAAAAAAAATTAAAAAAAAATAATGTATCACGGAACAACAAAAAAATAAAATAAATAAAATGTTATGTATTGGTCAGCTGATGAAACTACGAGAAGAGGCTTCCTGGAATCTATATTTCCTCTGGGATCACTAGTTTCGGATTTGCTAATTCAATGTTTGTGATGACTTTATACAACACAACCACCACAGACAACAAGAACTGACTCCTACCTGGAAGAACATTGGCCTTTATTCTTGCTTCTCCATCTTTGCAGGCTTTTTTTATTTGAAGAAATACAAAGTCAGTTCAGGGTTAACATTTGCCCCCACTGTCTGTAGGGGATTCAATCTCTTCAATATTTTGACTTTTATTTTGGATATGGCTTAATTAAAACTGCAGCAAGGAAGATAAGAAAGGGAATGGTGTTTCCAGGTTTGTGCATGTGTTAACCCGCCTGTTCTTGGCTGCTTGCATTATTTATTGTCCTTGGTCTGTTGGCATCTTTGTGATTCTGTGACTCAAATTTTATAGATGTTTGACCAGGCTAATTTTCCATGCTGCATTTTGTCAGCCCATCTCAGACACCCAACCAGTTAACTCAGTATCACTTGTGCTGCGGACTGCATCCCTTCCATCACCCAGGAAGCCTCTGGCTCTCTGCTGCTCTCCAGCAGCTTGGAAACAGAGGACAGGGAAGAGAAAATAACAAGTTTTCCCCAAACCTTTTCTCATAATTACTAGGAAATGATAATTCCTAGAGATTCCCTTTAATATTTTTGACTGTTGTGACAGCTATAAAGAGTACCTCCAAAATGGATGGGGTAGACCTTGAATTATGCACTCAGTCTGAGTTAACACGGCTGAATGTATATTCTTTCCTCTCCTGCTAAACGTCCTTTGTGAAATCTCATTGTGATGTGGCACAGATCAAGCAGGATTTTATTTGCAGTTAGAGAAGCAGCAAAAGGATTTGTGACCTTTAGTTCCAAAATATGACTCTTGATTTGAAGACTGGGGACCCCCATCTCCTTCAGTGTCTCCAACCATAGTGAATTCATATATTTTTTAAAATCGAAGCATAGTTGATTTACAGTGTATTGATGCCTGCAAAGTGATTAGTAATACATATATATATTCATTATGGTTTGTCACAGGATATTTCTACATTTCACAGAGAATATAGTTCTCAGTGCTATACAATAGGACTTTGTTGTTTACCCATTCCATATGTAATTGTTTGTATCTGCTGACCCAACCTCCCAATCCTTCGCTCCCTAACCCCCCTCCCATGTTGGCAACCACAAGCCTATTCTGTGTCTGTTGTGACATCACATGTTTTTAAACCATCCCACTCTGGTCTGACCTCTGACTGTGACTTTGCAGATAAACCAGGTTGGCTGCCTTCCTCTGAGCATCTCAGGTTCAATTCTCGTGGTCTGCAAATCCTCCAAGTGGAGAAACTCTGTTCTGTGAGCATGATCTCTGTGTCTGAATATGAGAAGTGGAGTCAAAAATATTCTGCACCTGGGGGGNGTGTGGGAAATGAATCATCAGTCTATATTCGGTTTATTATTTTTATTTATTAAATTAAAAAAAAAAGAATCAAGAGGCTAATAACTTTAATTTTAAAAGTTTAATAGTAGTAAAATACACAAACTATGAAGTTTACCACCTTTACCATTTTAAGATACAGTTTAATAGTGTTAAGTATATTCATATATTCATTGTTGTATAATCAATCTTAGAATTTTTTCATCTTGCAAAACAAACTCTATATCCATTAAACAACACCTCCAATTTTGCCATCTCACAAGCCCCTGGCAACCACTCTATTACTTTATGTATCTATAAATTTGACTACTCTAGGTACCTCATGTAAGTGGAATTATACAGCATTTGACTTTTTGTGACTGGCTTATTTCACTTAGTATAATAACATCAAGATCCATCCATGTTGTGGCATGTGTCAGAATTTCCTGCCTAAGACTGAATAATATTCTTCTGTCTGTATATACCACATTTTGTTTATCCATTCATCCTTCAGTGAACACTTGGGTTGCTTTCACCTTTTGGCTATTGTGAATGATGCTTCTATAAACATGGATGTATAAATGTCTCTTTAAGGCTCTGCTTTCAGTTCTCTTGGTTGTATATTTGGAAGTGGAATTGCTGAATCATAGGTAATTCTATTTTTATTTTTCTGAGAAACTGCTCTACTTTTTCCATAGTGGCTGTACCATTTCACATTTCCACCAACAGTAAACAAGGATTTCAATTTTTATACATCCTAATCAGCAGTTTTTGTATGCTTTGAAAGTAGTCATTTTAATGAGTATGGGGTATCTCTTTGTAGGTTTGATTGTATTTCTCTAATGATTAGTTTGAACATCTTGTTATATGTTTTTGGACATTTGTATATCATATATATGGAGAAATATCTATTCAAGTCCTCTGCCCATTTTAAAATCTGTTTCTTATTTTTTATGTTGATGTTCTAGATATTAAAATTTCAGATATATGATTTGCAAGTCATATGTTAAACATACAATTTGCAAATGTTTTCTCCCATTCTTAGATTGCTGTTTCACTCTGTTGATTGTGTTGTTTGAGGCACAGAAGTTTTAAATTTTGGTGTAGTCTAGTCTTTTTTTTTNTTATTTTTTATGTTGATGTTCTAGATATTAAAATTTCAGATATATGATTTGCAAGTCATATGTTAAACATACAATTTGCAAATGTTTTCTCCCATTCTTAGATTGCTGTTTCACTCTGTTGATTGTGTTGTTTGAGGCACAGAAGTTTTAAATTTTGGTGTAGTCTAGTCTTTTTTTTTTTTTTTTTCTTCTGTGGCCTATGCTTTGGTGTAATATCTATGAAATCATTGTCAAATCCAGTTAAGCTTTCCCCTTATGTTCTTTTCCAGAGTTTATAGTTTTAGCTCTTAGTTTAAGTCTTTGTTCAATTTTGAGTTAACTTTTGTATGTGATATAAGGTAAGCATCTAACTTCAGTCTTTTGTACATGGACATCCCGTTTTCCCAAAACCATTCGTTGGAGAGAGTAGCTTTACCCCATTGAATTGTCTTGGAACCCTTGTGGAAAATCACTTGACCGCATATGTGAGGGTTTTATCTGGGCTTTCTATTCCATTGACCTATATGTCTGTCTTATGCCAGTACCACAGTTTTGATTACTGCTGCTTTGTGGTGGTGGTGGTTTAGTCGCTAAGTCATGTCCGACTTGTGCAATCCCACGGACTGTAGCCCACCAGGCTCCTCTTTCCATGGAATTCTCTAGGCAAGAATACTGGAGTAGCCTTGTAATAAACTCTGAAACTAGAGACTTCAAAGTTTGCTCTTCTTCAAGATTTTTGGCTCTTCAGGATTTGTTGAGATTCAACATGAATTTTAAGATGAATCTTTCTATTTCTACAAAAAATGACTTGGTGATTTCGATAGAGATGGTATTAAACCTGTAAATTGTTTTGGGTAATATTAAATGCACTGGTCATAGCAAACATCCTCTTCCAGCAACACAAGAGAAGACTCTACACATGGACATCACCAGATGGGCAACACCGAAATCAGATTGATTATATTCGTTGCAGCCAAAGATGGAGAAGCTCTATACAGTCAACAAAAACAAGACCAGGAGCTGACTGTGGCNATGTATCACGGAACAACAAAAAAATAAAATAAATAAAATGTTATGTATTGGTCAGCTGATGAAACTACGAGAAGAGGCTTCCTGGAATCTATATTTCCTCTGGGATCACTAGTTTCGGATTTGCTAATTCAATGTTTGTGATGACTTTATACAACACAACCACCACAGACAACAAGAACTGACTCCTACCTGGAAGAACATTGGCCTTTATTCTTGCTTCTCCATCTTTGCAGGCTTTTTTTATTTGAAGAAATACAAAGTCAGTTCAGGGTTAACATTTGCCCCCACTGTCTGTAGGGGATTCAGTCTCTTCAATATTTTGACTTTTATTTTGGATATGGCTTAATTAAAACTGCAGCAAGGAAGATAAGAAAGGGAATGGTGTTTCCAGGTTTGTGCATGTGTTAACCCGCCTGTTCTTGGCTGCTTGCATTATTTATTGTCCTTGGTCTGTTGGCATCTTTGTGATTCTGTGACTCAAATTTTATAGATGTTTGACCAGGCTAATTTTCCATGCTGCATTTTGTCAGCCCATCTCAGACACCCAACCAGTTAACTCAGTATCACTTGTGCTGCGGACTGCATCCCTTCCATCACCCAGGAAGCCTCTGGCTCTCTGCTGCTCTCCAGCAGCTTGGAAACAGAGGACAGGGAAGAGAAAATAACAAGTTTTCCCCAAACCTTTTCTCATAATTACTAGGAAATGATAATTCCTAGAGATTCCCTTTAATATTTTTGACTGTTGTGACAGCTATAAAGAGTACCTCCAAAATGGATGGGGTAGACCTTGAATTATGCACTCAGTCTGAGTTAACACGGCTGAATGTATATTCTTTCCTCTCCTGCTAAACGTCCTTTGTGAAATCTCATTGTGATGTGGCACAGATCAAGCAGGATTTTATTTGCAGTTAGAGAAGCAGCAAAAGGATTTGTGACCTTTAGTTCCAAAATATGACTCTTGATTTGAAGACTGGGGACCCCCATCTCCTTCAGTGTCTCCAACCATAGTGAATTCATATATTTTTTAAAATCGAAGCATAGTTGATTTACAGTGTATTGATGCCTGCAAAGTGATTAGTAATACATATATATATTCATTATGGTTTGTCACAGGATATTTCTACATTTCACAGAGAATATAGTTCTCAGTGCTATACAATAGGACTTTGTTGTTTACCCATTCCATATGTAATTGTTTGTATCTGCTGACCCAACCTCCCAATCCTTCGCTCCCTAACCCCCCTCCCATGTTGGCAACCACAAGCCTATTCTGTGTCTGTTGTGACATCACATGTTTTTAAACCATCCCACTCTGGTCTGACCTCTGACTGTGACTTTGCAGATAAACCAGGTTGGCTGCCTTCCTCTGAGCATCTCAGGTTCAATTCTCGTGGTCTGCAAATCCTCCAAGTGGAGAAACTCTGTTCTGTGAGCATGATCTCTGTGTCTGAATATGAGAAGTGGAGTCAAAAATATTCTGCACCTGGGGGGAATCAACCATACAGTGTGGTTGAGATGGGGTTTTTTCCTAGGACAAGGGGCTTTCAATGTTTAAATAGAGAAAGTCCCAGAAAAACTAAGAGGAGTTGGAGCCCTAATGCAGTTAGGTGTCTTGCAAATCAATTGTGTTCTGCCTTCCTTTGGGTGTCTGCTTAATATTAATAGCAGTTTAAAAGGAATTCCAGAACACAGACAGAAAGCCAAAGAGGAAGACTGAAGTGTGGGTCCTTTTGTGAACTTGCTCTGGATGACACATCAAGAAAACCTGAGGTCTCGTCCAATGTCCACCTCCCTGGACACAGTGGCTGAGAACAGGAAGGGATATTAGGGTGTCACACATTCACCCAATATTAAAGTTCCTCCAGTTTTGAGGCTTCACATAGACTTGAAAGAAATAAGAAAGACAGAATAAGGTTAAAAGTCAAATTTATGTTCTCACTTTTTAAAATTTTGCTTTTAGTTTTTCAAAAACTGCTTTCATTTACTGTGGTGGTGGTTTAGTTCCTAAGTTGTATTCGACTCTTTGCAACCCCATGGACTATATCTCCGCCAGGCTCCTCTCTCTATGGGGTTCTCCAGGCAAAAATACAGGAGTGGGTTGCCATTTCCTTCTCCAGGGGATCTTTCTGACCCAGGGATCGAACCTGGATCTACTTGCATTGCAGGTGGATTCTTTACCGGCTGATGTACCAGGGAAGCCCTCATTTAGCATATGTACATCTAAAAGAGGGCTTCCCAGGTGGCCCTAGTGGTAAAGAACCTCCCTGCCAATACAGGAGACATAAGAGACATGGATTCAATCCCTGGGTAGGGAAGATCCCCTGGAGATCGTGGCAACCCACTCCAGTATCCTTGCTTGGAGGATCCTCATGGACAGAGGAGCCTGGCTACAGCCATGGTATTGCAAAGTCGGACATGACTGTAGCGACTTAGCACATGCGCACACTTCTAAAAGAAGCCAAGGAGGAATTTCACTCTCATAGCTGGAGTCTGCCTTTCCTGGTCTCAGGATCCTCTAGGCTCCAGCCACACTGTCCTAGAAGAGGAAGTTCTGTCTGGAGTTTCTGGCTGAAGACTTATTAATTCAAGACTCAACACTTCTGAAGCCTGTTCTCATTAGCGGCCACATTTGAACAGACCCAGATCAGCACAGTCTTATTAATATTCTTACCCACATACTTTGGTTCTAAATAATAGATGGTCTTGAACATTTCCCAGGTAGTTTTATTTTGTATCATATATTTTATCCAAACTTCTTTGAATTATTTAGTTAGAATTTAAAAAGGTACTAATCATGTCATTTACCTCTTCTGATTCTCCTACACAGCAGGATCTTAAATTATTCCAATATTTTGCATCACCAACAGAAATAAAGAGCCCTATATAAAATTTAGGTCACATCAAGATTTTCTGACCCAATAAAAGTGTTAGTTGTCTGGGAAACCCTTCCAGGCAATTATAAATATGTCAAAAATAATGTAAAAGCATGGCATTTGAGATTGAGTCCAGAGTGAGCATTTAAAATTGGTTATAAATGATTACATTTACAGTTAAATATATGCTTAAATATACACACTCCTGTGTATTCTTGAGAGCTGGCATAAATAAAATCCAATATTGAGAAACTCTTTAGAGCTGACAGGCACAGTTTGCTAAGCAAAGTTCTGAAGGTGATCAGGATATTAAAAACAATAATAATGATATTAATAATATGAGTTCAATTGGGTTGTAGGGGAGGATTGGGAAGAATGAGCATCTTTCTGCCCCCAAATCTTGAGACTGTAGTTTTGTTGGCCCCAGCTTGTGAAGCACTGGATTTTATATTTAGTATTTATGGGGGGCAGAGGAACTACTATGTATAAAATAAATAAGCTACAAGGATATATTATACAGTGCAATGAATACAGCCAATATTTTATAATAATTATAAATGGAATATAACTTTAAAAACAATTTTGAATCACCTTGTTGTACATCTGAAACTTCTATAATAACTGTTATACCTCAATCAAAAACATAAAAAAGGAGAATTGGAGTACCTAAAGTGATATGAATCAAGAAATTTTCACTGTCAGCAAATTTCAGCATGCAGGAAACTTTTAGTTTTACCTGAGCTGTATTTCTGTGACCTTCATGGGTCAGTAGTTGAGACTTTAAGGCTCACAGCTTATAGACATAGATGTCCACTTGTATTAATTTATTGAACATCTTATAACTGAAATAAAGCAAAACATTTTCTCCACTGCCCTTTGACAAATGGATTTTAGTCCTATTGATGACCAGGTCACACATCACAGATTCTTACTGAACTGACCAGGAGTGGGGTCCAGGCATAAGAGAGTTCTTCAAGTTCATAGATAATTCTAACATACACTCAGGGATGAAAGCACTTACAAAGGATGGAAGATGTCTTTTTATTCCCCTTTCAAGGAAAACATTCACTCCATAGATTTCTCTCCTAGAAATATACATTTTCCATATGCCAGAAAATAGAGAAAGTTTGGATTTCAAAAGTCTGAGGGCTAGGTAGCTGAATTTTCCAGAAAAAAGATAGTTCTAAGTGTGCCATCGATGGGGAGGAGGGCAGGTAGCCCAACTACTACTACTACTACTAAGTTGCGTGAGTCGTGTCCGTCTCTGTGCGACCCCATAGACAGAAGCCCACCAGGCTCTCCTGTCCCTGGGATTCTCCAGGCAAGAACACTGGAGTGGGTTGCCATTTCCTGCTCCAATGCATTAAAGTGAAAAGTGAAAGGGAAGTCATTCAGTCATGTCTGACTCTTAGCGACCCCATGGACTGCAGCCTATCAGGCTCCTCCGCCCATGGGATTTTCCAGGCAAGAGTACTGGAGTGGGGTGTCATTGCCTTCTCCTAGAGGGTTACTAAGGCAACTGACCCAGTTTGGAGGAGGATGAAAAGGTATGATTTAGGGGACCAGCTTTTCTGGGTTAGCCAGGACTGAGGGGTTCCTAGGAAGTGAGACCTTCTGTGCTAAAATAGAGTCCTCACAAACTAGGATGGTTGGTTAGGGTTGTATATCTTGTTACCCAAGGACATCATCCTGAAAAGCTGGAGGCAACTGGGGACCTTACCAGCCTGGGTGGGCACAGTATGTCTGGCCCCAGTTTGGCCTAAAGGGTGGAAGCTGACACCTCTGAGTGGATGTAGGTTGGGGGCACGTGGAAACAGCAGCCATGATGGTCTGAGGGTCAGAGAATTTCCTCTTATTTTGGATTGAGCAAGCTCCAGGAATCTAGTCTGTTCTTCCGACATTGATAAACAAGGAAGTCCTTCTCTGCTTAAAAGTCTTTAAATGCTGAAAAGGACACAGATACCAGCCCAGAGACACTTTGAAAGGGCATAGTTAATATTTATCCCAGGTGGCACAGTGGTAAGGAATTCACCTGCCAATGCAAGTGATGCAAGAGACTCAGGTTCGATCCCTGAGTTGGGAAGATCCCCTGGAGTAGGAAATGGCAACCCATTCCAGTATTCTTGCCTGGACAATTCCATGGACAGGGAAGCCTGGCAGGGCTACAGTCCACGGGATTGCAAAGAGTTGGCCATGATTGACCACACACGCACATACACAAGTTATTCTAAAGGAGGGAGCCGGATTGGGTGGACCGGTTGCTATGCTACCTGGATTTCCAAAACCATGAATGTGGAAATCTATGACTCCAGGTGAAAACAGTCAAACCAAGTGATGGGAAATGATCATCACACATGTTCTTTTCATGTGACTGAAACTTGGGGGAAAAAAGAATTCCATGTGGTTTCATTGCATCATGCCATTGATGTGTCTTGGAAGCCCTTGTTTCACTTCTGTTTCAAAAGGAATTTCAGCAATTAACTTCCATTTAAAAATAACACAAGGACATTTGTAATAGCAAATTTACCAGGAATGATTAAATTGTTGAAATCATTTCCTTCTTGTAGTTGGGATCTGAGTTATTACCTATTTATATGCAAATATCAGATTCCCAAGCCTATTTTTTTTAAATGTTGAAATAGTATCTATTTCCTAAAAGTTTACATGACCAGAGTCCTGATAGGATAGTGAAACCATTCTGCAGGTTAAGAAAATGCATTCCTGACTCCAAACAGATGTAAAGCCAACATTGCTCATTTATGTATTCAAATATGAGAAATTATTCTATTTTTTTCTCAAGAGTATAACCACCTATTGATTTTTAAAATCGGAGTTGAATTTTAAAAAGACACATTCACCTTTTGGTAGCAAAGCTGATAGGCAGACACACCAACTTTGTCTTTTAATTATCTGCAACCTTCTCTCTGTATACAACAGTGACTTTGGGGTGAGCGTCCTTTCTCAGCTATTTTGCCTTTCTGTGGTAATCCTCCAATCTGATTGCTTCCATTTTAACTGTATTTTAAGTCCTTACTGGGTGAGGGAGCAGCTTATAATGAAAATGATTGCTAATTGCTGGTTGCTAATTAGTGGCTGCCTAAAGAAAAATTACAAAACAATTTGGTCCCTGCAGGGAGATGAGTGACCAGAGAAAAATTGCTCTTTGGGGACAGTGTGTTTTTGTTTAANCAGAAAATAGAGAAAGTTTGGATTTCAAAAGTCTGAGGGCTAGGTAGCTGAATTTTCCAGAAAAAAGATAGTTCTAAGTGTGCCATCGATGGGGAGGAGGGCAGGTAGCCCAACTACTACTACTACTACTAAGTTGCGTGAGTCGTGTCCGTCTCTGTGCGACCCCATAGACAGAAGCCCACCAGGCTCTCCTGTCCCTGGGATTCTCCAGGCAAGAACACTGGAGTGGGTTGCCATTTCCTGCTCCAATGCATTAAAGTGAAAAGTGAAAGGGAAGTCATTCAGTCATGTCTGACTCTTAGCGACCCCATGGACTGCAGCCTATCAGGCTCCTCCGCCCATGGGATTTTCCAGGCAAGAGTACTGGAGTGGGGTGCCATTGCCTTCTCCTAGAGGGTTACTAAGGCAACTGACCCAGTTTGGAGGAGGATGAAAAGGTATGATTTAGGGGACCAGCTTTTCTGGGTTAGCCAGGACTGAGGGGTTCCTAGGAAGTGAGACCTTCTGTGCTAAAATAGAGTCCTCACAAACTAGGATGGTTGGTTAGGGTTGTATATCTTGTTACCCAAGGACATCATCCTGAAAAGCTGGAGGCAACTGGGGACCTTACCAGCCTGGGTGGGCACAGTATGTCTGGCCCCAGTTTGGCCTAAAGGGTGGAAGCTGACACCTCTGAGTGGATGTAGGTTGGGGGCACGTGGAAACAGCAGCCATGATGGTCTGAGGGTCAGAGAATTTCCTCTTATTTTGGATTGAGCAAGCTCCAGGAATCTAGTCTGTTCTTCCAACATTGATAAACAAGGAAGTCCTTCTCTGCTTAAAAGTCTTTAAATGCTGAAAAGGACACAGATACCAGCCCAGAGACACTTTGAAAGGGCATAGTTAATATTTATCCCAGGTGGCACAGTGGTAAGGAATTCACCTGCCAATGCAAGTGATGCAAGAGACTCAGGTTCGATCCCTGAGTTGAGAAGATCCCCTGGAGTAGGAAATGGCAACCCATTCCAGTATTCTTGCCTGGACAATTCCATGGACAGGGAAGCCTGGCAGGGCTACAGTCCACGGGATTGCAAAGAGTTGGCCATGATTGACCACACACGCACATACACAAGTTATTCTAAAGGAGGGAGCCGGATTGGGTGGACCGGTTGCTATGCTACCTGGATTTCCAAAACCATGAATGTGGAAATCTATGACTCCAGGTGAAAACAGTCAAACCAAGTGATGGGAAATGATCATCACACATGTTCTTTTCATGTGACTGAAACTTGGGGGAAAAAAGAATTCCATGTGGTTTCATTGCATCATGCCATTGATGTGTCTTGGAAGCCCTTGTTTCACTTCTGTTTCAAAAGGAATTTCAGCAATTAACTTCCATTTAAAAATAACACAAGGACATTTGTAATAGCAAATTTACCAGGAATGATTAAATTGTTGAAATCATTTCCTTCTTGTAGTTGGGATCTGAGTTATTACCTATTTATATGCAAATATCAGATTCCCAAGCCTATTTTTTTTAAATGTTGAAATAGTATCTATTTCCTAAAAGTTTACATGACCAGAGTCCTGATAGGATAGTGAAACCATTCTGCAGGTTAAGAAAATGCATTCCTGACTCCAAACAGATGTAAAGCCAACATTGCTCATTTATGTATTCAAATATGAGAAATTATTCTATTTTTTTCTCAAGAGTATAACCACCTATTGATTTTTAAAATCGGAGTTGAATTTTAAAAAGACACATTCACCTTTTGGTAGCAAAGCTGATAGGCAGACACACCAACTTTGTCTTTTAATTATCTGCAACCTTCTCTCTGTATACAACAGTGACTTTGGGGTGAGCGTCCTTTCTCAGCTATTTTGCCTTTCTGTGGTAATCCTCCAATCTGATTGCTTCCATTTTAACTGTATTTTAAGTCCTTACTGGGTGAGGGAGCAGCTTATAATGAAAATGATTGCTAATTGCTGGTTGCTAATTAGTGGCTGCCTAAAGAAAAATTACAAAACAATTTGGTCCCTGCAGGGAGATGAGTGACCAGAGAAAAATTGCTCTTTGGGGACAGTGTGTTTTTGTTTAATTTCTTCCTGCAGACATGAGCTCCAAAGATTATAGCCTGTTTAGAATGTGGCAGAGTATAAACAAAAGAGAAAACAAGGCAGTGGGTTGTTCTAGTCATTCACATTCAGGAAAGGCCAGGAAAATCAAAGGGCAGTCTAAGACTTCTGTTTGTGTGTGTATGTGTGTGCTTGGTGGTGTTGGACTTTGCAAGTCCATGGACTACAGCCCATCAGGCTCCTCTATCTATGGGATTCTCCAGGCAAGAATACTCAAGAGGGTTGCCATTTTCTACTCCAGGGAATCTTCCCTACCCAGGGATTGAACTTGCGTCTCTTGCATCTCCTGCATTGGCGGGTGGAATTTTCACCACTGTGCCACTTGGGGAGCCCAGACTTCTGTTTAGGACCAACCCAAATGCAACAGAGCCAGTCAAGAAATTTTTTGGAAAGAGCGCCTCCATGGATGCCCCAGGATGCTGTCCACGACTCAAGACTCCGCGGAAAGAGCACGTTGAAAGGCAGTCTTTGATCCTGTTGGTTTTCAAGGCTGTTAGTAACACTGCAAAAACATCTGTTCTGTCCTCCTTCATCTTCTCCTTCCCACCCAGCCGCAGCCCTCATTAGCCAGGGCCCTTTTTACCAGGTGATAAATGAGAAGAGAATTCATTTGAAATAAGTGAACATGATCGGGACATGTGTGGTTAGTGACTTGCCTGCAAATGTCATGTCTGTGTGTGCGAGGAATTCATTATAGCACTCATTTTAATTTAGTGTGCTCAAGGCAAGGATTCACCCATTATATACACAAGCAGGAGATGCCAGCTGAAAACAACAGTGCATCTGAAATCAACAGGGTACAGGATTCCCCAGAGGTTGCTGCCTTCTTTGAGCTTGTTTATAGATGCTTCTGTAAAGGAATAGCCCATAAGATGCTTGGTATTATGCTGTTATTTTACAGATTCATTGATGACGATATTACAGGTCAATGGTTAGCAATATCAGAATCATCTAGAAGGGACTTCCCTGATGGTCCAGTGGTTAAGACATCATCTTCCAACTCAGGGGTTGTGGGGTCAACCCCTGGTTGGGGAGCTAAGATCCTACATACCTCAGGGCCAAAAACCAAAACATAAAATAAAAGTAATATTATAACCGATTCAATAAAGACTTTTAAAATGGTCTGCATAAAAAATCTTTTTAAAAAAGTGAAAAAAAGTCAACTGGAAGTCTCATGAAAGCAAAGATTCCAGAGTTTCTGATGTGGTGGGTGACCTGAGAATTTGTACTTTAGACAAGATGCTGCTGGTCCAGAGACATTTCTGAAAACCATTGCTGTATGTTATGAAGGGCATTTCTGGAAATGGAATAGCTTCATTGGAAGATATGGGAAGCTGATGTTAGAATTTTTTCTGTTGCTGTCATCACCATCCTGATATAAGAGGCATCTTCGCATCCCAGTGAATATATCTGTTACGTGATAGAAGCAAAGGGAGAGAAGGGTCAACAAACCTACTGCTTGTCATAGGAACTCAAATTTAGAAATGGCAGTGACAATGGAGGAAAAGGTACTGAAGGGAAGAGACTAAGGGGCATCGATTATGGAAATCCCACTCACCCTTTGACAGAGGATTGGAAAAATCAATAGGCAGAATGTTTAGCACATCGGCCCAGCCTTTGGGGTCACCTTGCCTCAGGATCCTGGATTCATGACTTGGCTGATCTTGTTTGTGAACTTGGTTCAGGTCTTTAAAAAATGTAAGGCTTTTTGAATTACGGTTTCCTCAGGGTTTATGGACTTCGCTGGTGGCGGCTCAGTGGTAAAGAATCCAGCAGCAATGCAGGAGCCGCAGGAGACAGGGATTTGATCCTTGAATCGGGAAAATCCCTTGGAGGAGGGAAAGGCAACACACTCCCATAGTCTTGCCTGAAGAATCCCATGGACAGAGGAGCCCGGTGGGCTACAGTGTATAGGGTTGCAAAGAGTCAGACACGATTCAAGTGACTCAACCCACAGGTAGGCACAGGGTTTATGCCCAGGGTGGGATTGCTGGGGTACAGAGAGAAGTCAATTTTAACTCCATGTTGGAAGTGTTTTTTTGACTTACTTTCCACTGCTTTGTCACTACAGTCAAGCATAATTGCCTGACTCAGAGACTCCTGCCCCTCTGCCTGACTGTTAAGCTAAAGTGCTTCTGTTCAGAACTGTGTCCACCCGTAGACTGCCGAAAGGAAGAAACCACCACCACCCCCATCCCCACCCCTGCTGCCTGAGGCTTGCCATTCTAGGAGATATATGGGAGATGAATAGCCTTTTAACTTTGTTTCCTTACCTCCCCCAGTCTATGATCCATAAAAGAACCTGGTATCCAAACCCAGACAAAACGGTGATTTGGAGACATTAGTCTGCAAACTTCTGGGTCAGCCAGTTTTTCAAAGAAAAACATCTCACCCCTCTTCAATTGGCCTGTCCTGTGGTGAGCTGAGTGAGCTTAGACTCGGTAACAATATGGTAGTTCTACTTTTAGTTTTTGAAGGAATATTCATACTGTTCTCCATAGTGGTTGTATCAATTTACATTCCCATCAAGCAGCAGTGTTCATTGCAGTACTGTTTACAATAGCCAGGACGGAGAAGCACCCTAAATGGCCACTGACAGATGAATAAATAAAGATGTGGTACATATATACAAGGGAATACTACTCAGCCATAAAAAGGAATGAAACTGGGCCATCTGTAGAGATTTAGATGGACCTAGAGTCTGTCATACAGGGTGAAGTAAGTCAGAAAGAGAAGACAAATACCGTATAATAATGCATGCGTGTAAAACCTAGAAACATGGTACAGTTGAACCCATTTGCACAGCAGGAAGAGCCACAGATGTAGAGAATGAACATGTGGACACAGAGGGGGAAGGGAGGTGGGATGAACTGGGAGATTAGGATTGATATATATACATTGTGTGATATATATACCATGTGTAAAATAAACAGCTAGTGGGAACCTGCTGTATAGCACAGGGAGCTCGGCTCAGTGCTGTCTGATGACACAGAGGGGTGGGGTAGGGTGGGTGGCAGGGAGGTTCCAGAGAGAGGGGATATATGTATGCATATGGCTGATTTATTCCACTGTACAGCAGAAACTAACACAACATTGTAAAGCAATTATACTCTCAAAAACTGTAAACCTTAGTTCATTCTCTATAAAATGGATATACTACTACCTGTATTGCAGAGGTATTACGGAAATTGAATGGGCCATGTGGCTCAGCTTATAGTAAGAGCTCAATAAATGTTAGAGCTCAATAAATGAACGCTCAATAAATAATCATCTTCATCATCATCTTCTTCAAACTATTAGGAGGAAATATAGGGGCTCCCCTGGTGGCTCAGATGGTAAAGAATCTGCCTGCAATGCAGGAGACCCAGGTTCAATCCCTGAGTTAGGAAGATCCCCTGGAGAAGGGAAAGGCTATCCACTTCAGTATTCTTGCCTGGAAAATTCCCATGGACAGAGGAGCCTGGCAGGCTACAGTCCATGGGATCCCAAAGAGTTGGACATGACAGAAAGAAAGACTAACACTTTCACTCTCGTAGGTGAATTTAGGTATAAGCTTGTGAGTTAGGAAGCCTTTCTAATATTTATGAGGGAAAACATTGCTGTTAAAAAGCAGAAGTCTATTCTAGGGTGGAAAGGTTATTTTTTTTAATAAGATTTTACTTAGTTGAACAATAAGCTATTTATTTACTTATTTAACAATTCCCTATTAATCCAACAATCATGCTAATGAGTGAATATGTATAAAAAGAGATGTGTTTCCTGGGGAAAAAAAAAAGAAATGAGGTTGTTTGAGTAGATAAAACTTGGGGAAATTGGCCCACACAGAGGGTTGGATTTTCTAGAGATAAAGTACACAGGAGATGGGATTTTAGGCGTGGCATTGAAGAGAAGTCTCAATATTTGATGGCAAAGTACAGGAGGGTAAACCTACAAGTGAGACTGATATTTTATGACCTGAAAATTAGGTCACGAAATCCAGTAGAGAAAAATCAGAAGAGTGAAAAATAAATCTATGACTAACCTAAACAGCATATTAAAAAGCAGAGACATCACTTTGCTGACAAAGGTCCATCCAGTCAAAGCTATGGTTTTTCCAATAGTCATGTATGGATGTGAGAGTTGGAGCATAAAGAAAGCTGAGCACCGAAGAACTGATGCTTTTGAACTGTGGTGCTGGAGAAGACTTGAGAGTCCCTTGGACTGCAAGGAGATCCAACCAGTCCATCCTAAAGGAAATCAGTCCTGAATATTCATTGGAAGGACTGATGCTGAAGCTGAAGCTTCAATACTTTGGTCACCTGATGCAAAAAACTGACTCTTCATAAAAGACCCTGTTGCTGGGAAAGATTGAAGGCAGGAGGAAAAGGGGACGACAGAGGATGAGATATAGTTGGATGCATCACGGACTTGATGGACATGAGTTTGAGCAAGCTCTGGGAGATAGTAAAAGTCAGGGAAGCCTGCTGTGCTGCAGTCCATGGGGCTGCAAAGAGGCAGACACAACTGAGCGGCTGAACTGAACTGACTGGAAAAATAAATCACCACCCCATTCATTATTCAAGGCCCCCAACGCATGACCTTCAATATTCTCATCACTACATACTTCAGACTTACCTGGATTAAAAATAATTGTTCACCAAAATATTCTGACTTTTGCACCTTATTTTCTTTCAACTCTTCCTCATATCTTGAACATCCTTCCTTGTCTCTCAATTTGCTCATCTGTAAAATGGAGATAAAAATAAAGTTGGTGAATAAAGTATTTAGATGCCTGGTCTGCAGTAAATGTGGTATTAGTGCTTGCTTCTATTTTTATTATTACTACATTTTCCATGATTTATCTCAAATGTCAACTTTCTCATAAAGCTGGCAGCCTCGGTTGTGGGATCATTTCCTCCCTTGATATAATGGGGAGTATTGACCAGAAGGTCAATCTAATCAGACTGAAGCTGAGGAGGTGCATTGTTATGTAGAATGAGCCTAGAAAGGGGGCTTGGTGGTTATTTCTGTAGCAGTATAGCTCTATAGAAGATATTTTGAGTTTTCTTTTAAACTAAGAAGTGTTGCATCAGGGAATGTGGGGGTGGGCTGGGAAACTATATATCATTCAGGAAAATATTGGGAGAATCTGTGGCAGAAAGCAGAGGGGCTAAGATTTGTATGTTATCTTAACCACAGAGCAGAGAGTCTGCACTGAGACACACGCTGAAGCATCACAAGGGGTTGCCCTAGCAACAGGCATCTCCTGTTCTCACAGTAAGGATACTATAATGAGAAAAAAATATTTTCAGAAGAAGTGACAGCAAATGGGGGGCCAGAGCAACACGTGGTCTGTCAGCTCCTCTTTAGGGACAGTTTGAGAGGGAGTTTCAGCGACGTTTTCAGAGATGATGAAAATAAAAGGGTCTGATGAACAATGAAATTGCTTGATGGCATTCCTGGGCTGCCACGCACTCATCAATTTTCTAGAACACTGAGGGTGACCCTACACTGCTCCCCTCACCCTGCCTGCATCCATATGGGTAGATGCTTTTAGCTCCAAGCAATGACATTTGCAGAAGGCATTTGAATTATGAAAGCCCAACCCTCTCTTGGTGGGCAAAAACCTAATGGAAAAGTTTTTCATTATTCCACTGATTGCCTAATTGTTTAATTCTTTGGTTTCCTAATGGAGCTAGTATAGAATTTTATTGCCTGCACTTCTGTATTAGATAATAAAGAAAGAAGCATTTGATGAACACATTAGGTTAAGTTAAAACAGATTGATTTCTCCATATATGTTAGCTTTTGTTAATGAAAGACAGAATGCCTACCCTCAACAGGTGATGGCTGGTCCACAGCTCAGTTGCAGGAACTCAGAATATGGTTGTATGGATTCAGCCACTGATCAGTAAACTGTAGTCTGAAGGCCCAATCCAATCTTCCACCTATATCTCTATGACCCAGGGTCTAAGAGTGAATTTTTCTTTACATTATGAATTTAAATCAAAAGAAGATCGTATTTTGTGATGTTTGAAAGTAATATGACATTGACATTTCAGTGTTTATAAATAAAGTTTTATTGAGACACAGCCAGGCTCCATCATTTATGGAAGGTCTATGGCTATTTTGCGCTGTTAATCCTCTGTAACACTACACTGATCACACAGAAGTGTTGGAACTGTGCATGTGACTGCTTGATTAAGTTGCCCCTTGAGGCCAGTTTTATTCAAGTATTTCCCAGAGAGGAGAAAGTGATAAAGCTAAGGGCACATGGGTGCAGACTGTTGAAATGATGGATGGATAGATGGATGGAAGGATGGATAACTGGATGCCTGGGTGGATAAATATTTGGATAAGAGAAGGAAGAAAAAACAGAAACTCATGGTACATGCTACAAAGAATTTTCCAATTTAAATTTCAGTCCTAAGTAGGTTGACATTTAGCAAAAGACGAGGGATCTGATAATGTTTAAGTGACAAAGTTTCAGCAGGAGCACAAACTGATGAGTAATATCAGTGGTACTCTTAAATGTCAAATAGATCATTTAATGCAATCCAGCCACTGGACCCTTTCAATCCAGTGGTGATTGGTGGTCACTCCCTTGTCTGATTCCAGACAACTGAGGAAGACTTGGAAGATTGTTACCTACAAAACATCCAGCTGGCTGACTGAAAAGCAGGTAAGAAAGGACCAAAATACTTCTAAAATAAAATAAAGGAAATGCTAACAGCCCTTTTGACTGGCAGCAATTGGCTCCTGTCATTTTTCTTCCTGAGCTAGTGGGAAGAGGATCTAACTTTATACCCTCTTCTTGACTGCTCCTGCCCTTATCCACCTGGACAGATATTAAAGCTCTGACCATGCTAAATTTCTAAAGGCCAGGATGTACGTTTGACTTAACGGTGTGACACCAACCAAGAGAAACAAGACCATAAAAACAGACATGGCTCTCCTAACTCATGTCTGCAATGGCAAGAAGGAAGAAATGGGTTGGAAAAGAGGAGAGACCAACTAGCATTATACGGACCCCCACCTCAGTCTTTCTCATCTTTTTTTTTTTTAAAGAAAAAAACTTTTTATTTTATATTGGGGTATAGCTGATTCACAAACAATGTTGTGCTGTTTCAGGTGAACAGCAAAGGGACTCAGCCATACGTATATATGCATCCATTCTTCCCCAGACTCCCCTCCCATTGACACTGGCCCGCAACACTGGGTGGAGTCCTGCGTGCCATATACAGTTGTCTCTTGTTGGTTATCGGTTTTAAATAGAGCACTGTGTACATGTCCGTCCCAAACTCCCTAGCTATCCCTTCCCCCCTGCTTCCCAACCAGAAGTTCATTCTCTATGCCTGTGAGTCTGTTTCTGTTTTCTAAGTTTCTTTGTATCATTTCTTTTAGATTCCACATCTAAGGGATGTCATACAATATTTCTCCATCTCTGTCTGACTTACTTCACTCAGTATGCCAATCTCAGGGTCCATCCATGATGCTGTAAATGGCATTATTTTATTCTTTTTAATGCAGTGTTGCCCCTCTTGGTGAGATTGTGAGCAACAAACTAGGCATGTGGGTGAATAATGCCAGTGGTAGTAATAATAATGATAATAGACACAAAATTGGCACTTACTAGATGCCTAATTTTGTCACAGAGATTGATTCCCATTTGCTAATCATGTAATCCTCAGAATGACTCAACTTGGTAGAAAATACTGTGGTTGTCCTCGTTTTACAGATGGAGAAACTCAAATCCGAGTAGGCTAAGTAATCTGCCCAAGGTAACCCGGCTAGTAGGATTCAGAGCCACTTCCCTAGATTACCTGCTGAGGCAGCTCTTGCCTTAGTACCAGAGAACCAGACCTCTGTCTACAGGACAACCTCTAACTGCCAACGTGATTGTCCTCTCTGTCTGTCTAATCCATGTGTCCAAATGAAAAGTTGGTATAGGTTCCTGTCAGCATTCCTAGGTGATGCTAGTAGTAAAGAACCTGCCTGCCAATGCAGGAGACGTATGAGACGTCGGTTTGATTGCCTGGAGGAGGGCATTGCATCCCACTCCAGTATTCTTGCCTGGAGAATCCCATGCACAGAGGAGCCTGGTGGGCTACAGTCCATAAGGTAGCAAAGAGTTGGACATGACTGAAAGGACTTGGCATGCACAGGTTCCTATTAAACATACTCGACTCTTTGTATTGCTTCACTTAACTTTCTTTGGAAATGCCATTAACATTA
Source organism: Neotragus moschatus (assembly GCA_006410615.1). Taxonomy (NCBI): domain Eukaryota; kingdom Metazoa; phylum Chordata; class Mammalia; order Artiodactyla; family Bovidae; genus Neotragus; species Neotragus moschatus. The sequence goes on from SJYA01002444.1 coordinate 2,693,202, forward strand.
CAGTCATTTTATAAAGAAAATGGGAAGTGACATAAGCCCATGAGGACAAAACAAAGTAAAAGTGTGACAGCAGCAAAATTTGAAAGCTGAAAAACTGATGGGCAAGAGGTATTACCCATCAGGGTTCTTGGACTCAATAGAAATTGATGAAGTGTCAGATGAGAAATTCGGGCAAGGCTGTACTGGGACTCGGGCTGCAGATCAAGAGAGTGAGAACAAGTAACAGGTTCCTTTGCTTGCTCCCAGAAGCAGGGAAGGGTGTGGCAGGGAATAGTTTCTTAAATGGTTTAAGGGTAGGGACTTCATGGTGAGTTGGGACAGAGGAGTGGCTTAGGTGGTCTTCCCACTCTCTTTGGTGATGCTGTGTGCTGGGGGCATGCCCAGGATCATGCTTTTGCTCCTGGAGCCTCAGGAGTGGAAGCTGGGTTTTGACCCTTTTGTATCTTGTTGTCCACTTGCCCCAAATGTGTGTGCAATGCAGTTAGTTTTAGTCTCTTATAGTTAGGACAAAGGAGCCTGGTGGGCTACATTCCATGGTGTCACAAAGAGTTGGACACCACTTAGTGACTGAGTACACACACTTTGTATCTGTTGCTCTAAGATATCATTCATTCAGGGTTCCAGGTCCCAGCCAAAGACAGCTGAAACTGAACTCAACAGTGAGGGCAATCCAGAAGAAATGAAATTTATCCAGCAGAGCCCTTCAAAGTCTCAGGTTTTCGGGCAATTAAAATTGGAGACGTGTGCATCTGAAAACAGGAGAATTCCATTAAAGTCTCTAGAATCTTAAGATAATATTCCCTCCCCTCCCCAGCAACTAGGAAGCTGCCTCTCCCACAAGCGAGAAAGAGGCTTGGAATCACTTTATGGAGAGAAGGAACTAATGGTAAATTTAAACCACAGGCCATCTTATGCAGGGAACCTCAGAGTCTAAATAGGAAGTAGAGCAAAGTCAACCTCCTCCTCAGTGAGGACACCCCAGTGCCTTCCTGGAGCTCAGATCCAGAAAGCAGGCAGTCAGGCTCCCCGCCTTCCTCCGTGCCTCCCTCCAGGCTGGGTGTGTCTCCAGGGAGACTGACAAGCCTTAACCAACAAACTGAAAATTACAAATACTAACCTTGATCCTGAAATGAGCCAGCCCAGCCTGGAAAGCCACCCAATTGGCAAGTTCTGACCATAGACCCAGAGCTTCAGGGCAGCTAATCCATTCCCCACCTTTTCAAGATGAACAGGCATCAGTGAACCCACGCACTGAAATGAAGCCTCCAACAGGAAAGACAGATGGGAAAGAAAAAATACAACAAAGAAGGGACAACCAGGGGTCAATGAGAGCAGGCAGGGGGCAAGGGATAGTCAAGAAAACCTTTCATGTTTGTAGTAAGAGGACACTGAGCAAAGGGCAGAGATGGGAGGCATGGCAAGCTCTCGCGCCGGTGTCAACCCTTGCCTGGAGGACAGATGGGGGGGAATGTGGACTGGAAGCAGGTGGACAAGTAGGAGGCACCACTGGGATCCGGGGATATGCTGACACCACTCTACACCCCAGCGCATGGTGGAGAAGAAAGGAGGGTTTCACATTCCTGGGTGTGGTAATTCACTATGTGAGGGATGCTCAAGGGGAAAGAATTTCTCAGCAGGGTTCACACTCAGGTCTGGCTGACTCCAGCATCCCCGAGTCTGTGTTGCCAAGTCCAGAAAGACAGGGATGACCCCCCTACTTGGAGGGAAGTGTGTGAATTGCATGGGATTTTGTGGCAGCTCCTCTTATATGACCAGACAACTATGCACATGGGAGCGTTTATGACTGATAATAATAAACCAGTGTGGGGGACTTCTCTGGTGGTCCAGTGGCTAAGACTCCATGCTCCCAATGCAGGGCGCTGAGTTTGACCCATGGTCAGGCCACTAGATCCCACATGCTGCAACTAAGACCTGGCACATGCAAATAAATAAAGAAATGTTTTAAAAAATAATAAGACACTGAGAACATGACTGATGCATTAACTCAATGTCTCAGTCCACAAGAAACAAAAAGCACATTTTAGTTCAGTTCAGTTCAGTAGCTCAGTCGTGTCCGACTCTTTGCGACCCCATGAATCACAGCACGCCAAGCCTCCCTGTCCATCACCATCTCCCGGAGTTCACTCAGACTCACGCCCATCGAGTCCGTGATGCCATCCAGCCATCTCATCCTCGGTCGTCCCCTTCTCCTCCTGCCCCCAATCCCTCCCAGCATCAGAGTCTTTTCCAATGAGTCAACTCTTCCCATGAGGTGGCCGAAGTACTGGAGCTTCAGCTTCAGCATCATTCCTTCCAAAGAAATCCCAGGGCCGATCTCCTTCAGAATGGACTGGTTGGATCTCCTTGCAATCCAAGGGACTCTCAAGAGTCTTCTCCAACACCACAGTTCAAAAGCATCGATTCTTCGGTGCTCAGATTTCTGATTTGACTAATTTTGTCCAATCACACCATGATTTTGACAGGATTCATTCACTTAGCCAGCAGGTTTTCTATTATTACAACTCCTGGTTTCTCTGCTTGACACAAAGACACCAAACTGAATCAGAAATGACTCTCAACCTGAAGAAGTCCCTGACCCCTTGGATGGTAATCGGAGAAAGGGGATAAGGGAGACTGTTTTTTCATTGCCTCATATCGTACAGTGAGGGTGGAAGGTGGGATTTGGAGTGTTAGCGGCCATGTTTATAGACCCTGGTAGAACCATGTGTGGAGTAAGGATGTGGAATAGAGAGGTTTCTTGGAAAGGCCAACAAACACTTGGGGCACATCCCCAGTCCTTGCTTCATACATCCCCCAGTCTCAGCCCCACCCAGTCCCCCTCTGACATATGGCATCATGAACCTCTAAACTCCCTCTTTGGTCTGAGACTTTTCCACTGGGTTTCTGTTACTTGCCACCGAAGAAGCTGGACTATTACATACTATTTACAATAGCCAGGGTATGGAAGCAACCTAAATGGCCATCGACAGATGAATGGATAAAGAAGGTGTGATATGTATATACAATGGAACATTACTGAGCCATAAAAAGGAATGAAATTGGGTCACCTGCAGAGATATGGATGGACCTAGAGTCTGCCATACAGAGTGAAGTAAGTCAGAAAGAGAGAAACAAATATTGTATACTAACACATATAATGTGTTTTTTACACAGAAAAATGGTACAGGTGAACCCATTTGCAAGGCAGGAATGGAGATACAGATGTAGAGAATCGGCACATGGGCTTGGGTCGCGGGGATAGGGAGGCTGGCGTGAATTGGGAGACGAGGATTGACATGTGTACACTGCCATGTGTAGAACAGATAGCTAGCGAGAACCTGCTACATAGCATAGGAAGCTCAACTCGTTGCTCTGTGATGACCTAGACAGGTGAGGTGGGGAGGGAGGGAGGCTCGAGAGGGAGGGGATATATATGTACTTATAACTGATTGGCTTTATTGTGAAACATTGTGAAGCAACTATACCCTTCTCCAAAAAGAATGATAAGAAAGTTGCTGGTAAAAGAAGCAAAGTTCATTTCAGATGGAAGGAAGAATGTGGACAAAGAGACCAGTACATTGATGGAAAGGAATGAAAGTGTGGTTTTGGTGGAGATAGCATGAGTTTCAGGGGTGCAGAACCCGTACAGGACAGAGACTCTGACTTCAGAGTCTTGGCTGCTGGATGAAGAACCTTGTGTCTTGTCGTCTCAGGGCTCCATGTGGACAAACATTCACCATCGTGTCCTCTAGAAAGTTCCATGAGAGGGTTCCTACTTCTCTCTATGGAAGGGATATGAAATAGGAGCAGAGAAAGACGCTATTTCTCTGGTCCCATGGCTGAAGCTGAAGGGTGAACAACCTTGGCATGACATTTTAAATCCTGAACGCATCCACTAAGTGGATCTCAGAAAGTTAAGATGTACAGAGAGAGAGAGAAAATGATCATTTTGCTAATGACTCATAAGTAAGTCAGACACAACCTTTCATCTTTCCAGTATTTTCAAGGAAAATGCTCTTAGTTGTGGTTAAAGAGGAAGAAGTTACAAAAAAGGAAACAGAAACAGGCACTGCCTGCCACACACATGCCTATGTGCACACATACACACACGCGTGCACACACACACAGACACGCTAGAACTGCACTGGCTCCGGAAGCCTTAAGAATCACACTGATTTCTCAAAGACAAACAAAGGGTATCATGATCTAAGGACATCTCTGCCAAAAATACTGATCGTTCTGTGAGATTAAATCTCATTAAGCCCAGCGAGCTTGATTTGAATGCGCCTCCTGCCTTCTTTCCTGGCAGAGAAAATGACCAGGGCATGGGCAGGAGAAGAATATTAGTGTCAATGAGACAGTTTATCCCACTGCTCTCTGCTGGCGTCAAGAAAGGGAGCCGTCTAAGGGCAATTACCTCCCTCGGTTGGACAGAGAAGGAATAAGGACGACTGGTCATGGAGAGGACTTCAGAGGCCTGTGCTTCCGGCTTTCTTGCCAAAACACTCTTTTCAGCCCAGTGAGCTGCATTTTCAGCAGAAGGGTGGGTTGGCATGGTTTATATCTGTTCTCCATGCCTGCTTGGCCCATTTACCCTTCCTCTGCCACATCCTTCCCACCCAGCTTTCCCAAAAGGAGGGCCAGGGATTATAACTCTTACTGAAAGATGTGGAGTCTGGCTGCTTGCTGCCCAAAAGCCAATATACAGACCAGGTTGGCAGAAAGGAAAGTTTGCTTTATTTCAGATGCTGGTAACTGGGGGCGGGGGTGGAAGTCTCCAAGGTCTGTTTCCCCCACCACTGACAAACAGGAGCTGAGAGATTTTACCGGCTGAGAGGGTGGGCTACATGCAGAAACAGCACAATCAACTCTGACTGTCATCTTCAGATGGGTCGTCTTGGTTGTTTCGTAGGTAATCTTCAGTTTCAGGATTGTTTCCATTTCTCTATGGCCCGTTCTTAGAAGTAGCAGCTTATGTCATGCCTACAGTCTGGCCATCATGTAGTTAACTTCTCCCACCTGGTGGGGGTTTCAGGATGGACAAGACAGCTCACAGGAGAGGGCTCAGAGTACTATCCACAGCCCTCGAGGAGGAACTAAAGGTCCTTGACTATGCTTAGTGAGTACATAAGTGTGCTGTGGTCTCCTTTTGGGCTGTTTTCATTTCTGCATGTTCTCATTTCTCTGATTAAAGTTATCTTTTGATTAAAGCTTTTCCCCAGACAAAAGGCAGGCAGAAGATGTTCCCTTACTCTACAGAAGACATGGTGAAGGACCTTAGAGTCCTGTTCACAGGGTCTCCTCTTCACAAGGAGAAAGAAAATGTGTGTCCCACCCAAAGGGCACAGCTGCTGCTCAGTGGGCATGAGGTCTCAATGTTGCACAGCCCTGATTTTCCAAAGTAGAGATCCTGAAATTGAAGCCAGTACATTGGAGAACAGAGCCAGGAGGTCACGAGAGGGAGAGATTCCAATTCTTATTTGAGTCCCTTGATCAAGGAGCACCTAAACCAATACTCAGAATGTTCTAGTTAATGATCCAGGGGATAGCCCAATTCTTTTATTTTTGATTAAGCTGCTTTGAGTTGGGTTTCTGTCTCTAGCAAAATGAAAGGGACCTCAGTATTCCAAGAGGCCAAGTGTTAGGCAAATTGAAGATTGAGACATCCCTGGACTGGAGTCAACCAAGGACAGGAAGTCTTCATGGAAGAGGGGGCGTTTGGCCTAGGCTTGATCATAGAGGAGGGATATCCAAGGGCAGTGAACAGTAAGAGCTAAAGCAGGGGGTTGGAAAAGGCTACTTAGCAGAATGTCTATACACCTTGTTTTGCCCTGGGTGACGGCTTCCCTGGTAGCTCAGATGGTAAAGAATCTGCCTGCATTTCAGGATATGTGGACTTGATCCCTGGGTCAGAAAGATCCTTTGGAGAAGGGAATGGCAACCACTCCAGTATTCTTGCCTGGAGAATTCCATAGACAGAGGAACCTGGAGGGCCATAGTCCATGGGTTCGCAAAGAGTCAGACATGACTGAGTGACTAACACTTTCACTTTGCCCTGGGCAGTCCTGATGCAGGCCTGCGCTCCTAAGATGATATTAATAGCACTCCCTCCCACAACTTAGAGTACCTGAAAGGACCCAGTCCTTTCAGAGAGGGACCCAGTCCTGTCCCACAGTTGGGAATATANACACTTTCACTTTGCCCTGGGCAGTCCTGATGCAGGCCTGCGCTCCTAAGATGATATTAATAGCACTCCCTCCCACAACTTAGAGTACCTGAAAGGACCCAGTCCTTTCAGAGAGGGACCCAGTCCTGTCCCACAGTTGGGAATATAGAGTTCGGCTTTCTCCGTGCTGTGATCCTCAGCTCCATCCAGGAAATCCTGAGTGAGAGGGAGAGAAAGAAAGATGGAGAAAGAGAGAGAGGTCTTTAAAGTGGCCCAGGGATGAGCTCATTTTGGAACAAGAGGAGAGAAATTTGCCTTCCTGAAAATGGTGGTGCTGGGAGAGCAGGCTGCTGATGGAGAGGATGACTCAGTTGTGAGCTGCCTGCTTGTCAGGAGATTGCCTCTTTGAGCTAATTATTGTCTACCAATAAATGACAAGCTTAAAACAATGAAAATAAACTCAGTTCAAGGACACACGTCAAAAGTGGAGCAATTAACATTATGAAAGGACCATTAGTGCAGGAGACTTAGGAGAAATCTTTTCTTGTAAACTGCTAATCATATTCGGCATTTCAGAGCTAAGGTTACGAGTCATGTGTTGCCTAATAGCTAACATTACTTACTGAGTACAGTGTGTCCCAAGAGACCGGGGTCAGCGCTTAAAAGGGTGTCTGGTTTTGCAAAATGTACTCTTTCTCAAGCTGCTTGTGTGGTGTGTGTGTGTGTGCGTGTGTGTGTGAGAGAGAGAGAGAGAGAGAAAGAAAACCATTATTTGACTCTGTGTGTGAATCATCATTCTGTGCAAGTGTGGTTTCCTTCCTAAGGAAATGTACTGTGCAGGATAAATGTATAAAAATCATTTTTAATCCAATGATAAATATTATTATATTGTAGTCCAGTGTGTATTGAAAACATCCAAAAACTTCTAAGGATTGGGAAGTGTTTCTGAGAATTCAGAAATATTTGCAAGTACTGTCACTCCTGTGTAATTGAAATGAATTATTTTTTCTTCCTTGGATTCCAGTTCCCTGATTCTCAAAAGAGCTCCCTGATTTCCTATGGTCCAGACCATTCTCACCACACAGCAACTCCAAATGCCCTCCAGGGTGGAAATAAAACCCCGGAAGAGTCAACCCATGTAGTCCATCAAATTGGCCACTGTGATTGGCTCAAGGTGGTAATGTGACCCAGTAGAGTCCCAGTTGCTCTGGGATCAGCTGCCAAGAGATGAAAGACACATGGGTAGGAAAGTGTATCTGTACACCATAGACCTTACAGGAGCCCATTGCTGAATGGGAATTTCAACTTGCTTTTGGCATTTGCTGGTTTCCCAAGTGGCTCAGTGGTAAAGAATCCACCTGCCAATATATGTGGCCCGGGTTCAATCCCTGGGTGGGGAAGATCCCCTGGAGAAGGAAATGGCAACCCACTTCAGTATTCTTGCTGGGATAATCCCATGGACAGAGGAGCCTGATGGGCTACAGTCCATGGAGTCACCAAGAGTGGGACATGACTGAATGACTGAGTGTGCAACTTTGGCTTTTGCCACAACCCAACCATATAGTGCTTAGCCTGCCTCTGCTGCAGCTGCTGCTAAGTCATTTCAGTCGTGTCTGACTCTGTGCGACCCCATAGACAACAGCCCACCAGGCTCCCCCATCCCTGGGATTCTCCAGGCAAGAACACTGGAGTGGGTTGCCATTCCCTTCTCCAACGCATGAAAGTGAAAAGTGAAAGTCAAGTCGCTCAGTCGCGTCCAACTCTCAGCGACCCCAAGGACTGCAGCCTTCCAGGTTCCTCCGTCCATGGGATTTTGCAGGCAGGAGTACTGGAGTGGGGTGCCATTGCCTTCTCCGTAGCCTGCCTCAGGCTCATCTGATTTGGGTCAGAAGCCAGTTCCTGATGTAATAGGCAATGAAGGTTCAAATACTGATCGTGTGCAGCCTTGTTTTCTCATGAAGGCTTAATTAACTGGGCCAACACGTCCAGCATCGATTTTTCCCATTTAGTTTCAGTTCTTGAATTAGCAGTTCCTTTCCAGGCACAACTTAGAAGACCCTGTCTTGAGCAATCACATTAGAGAATCAGGCAGTTTGCTCCAGCCCTTTCTGGTCTGAGGTGACGTCCCCAAGGTGTTCCTGTCAGACTGATGCTCATTAAATCTGAAAGAGAGAGGAAGTGCAATCTCTCTGGAAAAAGCTTCAGGTTGAGTGCTCTCTGAGACTGGAGACCAGCCTAGGGGCTGAAAGCATGGGTTCAATCCCTGGGTTGGGAAGATATCCGGGAGTAGTACATGGCAACCCACTGCAGGATTCTTGCCTGGAAAATTCCATGGACAGAGGAACCTGAGGGGCCACACACACACACACTCCCCCAGTGGCCTGAGGCAGCTGGCATCCCTTATAGTGACCCTGAATGGGACCTCCTATCCAGGGAGATCCTGAGGCTATTTCTCTCTGAGGGCAAGGCAAAGAGCTCCTCCCACCTTGCATCAGCCAAGCCAGAGAACCATTGGCCCTTTCTTGGATAACATGAGACAGGAAATGGCTTCTGCCCACGGGAAGCCCACAGCTTGGAGAGATTTCATGAACTGACTGGAAAAATCAGAGACACAAAAAAATGAGTCCTTCAAAATTGAGATTTTATACCACTGTGGGTCCTCCTATCTGGGGAGGAGTAACTCAGAAAAGGGGGAAGGAGAAAATGGTGAGAGCTATAATGTATCTAAATTGTAGACTGTTCAGTTCCAGGTATTCTTCCTAGACCTAAATCATGGGTCATCTCTTAGTGAACTCTGACGCTAATTTAAGAGACTTCATCTATCATTTTTCAGACACACAGATTAAAATTTAAAAAAATCATAATATATTCTTGGGAAAAGGTACATATTCTTTTAAATAAAATTTTCCTTTAAATGATAGATTTCGTGTTGTTCAGTTACTCAGTCATGTCTAGTTCTTTGCCACCCCATGGACTGCAGCATGCCAGGCTTCCCTGTCCTTTACCACGTCCTGGAGCTTGCTCAAACTCCCATCCACTGAGTCCATGATGCCATCCAACCTTCTCACCCTCTCATCTTCTGTCGTCCCCTTCTCCTCGTGCCTTCAATCTTGCCCAGCATCAGGGTCTTTTCCAAGATAACGATACATTAAATTATAAATATATATATATTTATATATATATATATGTATATATGTGGGCTTCCCTGGTGGCTCAGAGGTTAAAGTATCTGCCTCCAATGCGGGAGACCCGGGTTCGATCCCTGGGTCCGGAAGATCCCCTGGAGAAGGAAATGGCAACCCACTCCAGTATTCTTGCCTAGAGAATCCCATGGAAAGAGAAGCCTGGTAGGCTACAGTCCACGGGGTCACAAAGAGTTNTTTATATATATATATATGTATATATGTGGGCTTCCCTGGTGGCTCAGAGGTTAAAGTATCTGCCTCCAATGCGGGAGACCCGGGTTCGATCCCTGGGTCCGGAAGATCCCCTGGAGAAGGAAATGGCAACCCACTCCAGTATTCTTGCCTAGAGAATCCCATGGAAAGAGAAGCCTGGTAGGCTACAGTCCACGGGGTCACAAAGAGTTGGACACGACTGAGCGACTTCACTATTCACTATGTATATATGTATTTGTCGGGGTGAGGTATGGTGAGTCCTAGTGCAACATGCATTTTGATAAAGAGATTGGAATTGCACAAGACTGATCGGTTATTCCTAATCTTGGTCTTCCTTCAGGACCTAGATGGTCTCATATTTCCAACAGACTCCCTTTCCCCTCCAGCTCAGATTGTCTCCTCCCATCTCTGAATATTCTGAATCTGTCAGTTTAAGGCCCAGTTGTCTATGTCCCTGTCTGGATCTTTATTACTCAGCAGCAAAAGCCTTCCATCAATCATTCAATCAACAAGTATTTCATCTCCCACATGACTGTTCCTCCTTCTAGCAGCTCCTCCAAGCGCCCTATAGCAGGGGCCCGAGCAGAAGTAACCTTAAGCCAGGCGGAGAGGTCAGTGAGAGAATCAGAATACACACTCATGGCACAGACATGATTTACCTAGGGGACATGAAAGAAGACGAGTCATTGCCAGAAAAAAATCTGCTCCCTTCCATTTTGCTTGAAACACATGGGCGATTCCATTTTTTAATTTTCTCACTTGGATAAGGACATTGACACATGAAGTATTTCATGCTTCTCTTAGCTCTCCTCTAAGGAAATGACAGCTCAAGTGAAATGATTAATGGCACAGATGCTCAGCTTCTATGACAGGGAACGACAGGGAGAGAAAAGGGGCCGCAAAAAGGCAGAGAACACGTGACAATTGGTACTCAACGGGCATGCAGGAACAGTGTGCCACCCATCAGCTTTCCCAAGGAAAACCCCAAACATCTTCTAGGTGCCCTGAGGGAACCAGCCCCTGCAGCAGACATGCGTGATGGTAACTGATGGACGGGACCCGACTTACTCAGAGACAGCCCTGGGCTGAAGACAACCTTCGGATTTTTTGCCTGGAATCGTGTCCTGTTACAGGAACACTTGCTATAGCTTTGCTATAGCTCTCTTGCTTCTTAAAGAAAACCAGACAAATGAAGCAGACTTCTATTGCCCAGGGACTGTGGGCAATAGATGCTTATTAGCATCTATTGACCTAGAACATATAATTATCTGCACATTTATGCTCATCAAGGACACTGCTTATGGTACGTACGCTGTCAGGTGTGGTTTCCCAGTCTCCTTCTTCCCCAGATAAGTAAGCTCCTTTTATGGTTAAAAGAACAGTGATTTCTCCCTCTTGCCCAGCCCTATTTTAAGCCAGTTCTGTAGGTACTTCAGCTCCCTTATCTGACAACATAGTCTTGGACCCCACCTGCCACCCTGCCTGCAGTGATGGACACTGGTAAATCCAGCCACTTGTATCCAAGTTTCTCAGGCTTTGTCATTGTCACAGGCTTCTCAGAAACCCGTCCATCATCCCTTTGGGGTGGAAATGTGTCCACTTTACATGGTGTGGGTGCTTGGCTCTCCAGTCCCTCCTCTGATGCCCAGTGGGTGAGGGTGTCACAGAGAACACACTTGACACTGTGGATCTATTCCTTTAGCCCTAACCCTTGTGCTCTGGTTCCTGGATGAGTCACGCTGGCTCTGCATCTTTTGTGAAAGAATCTTACCTAGAGCCTGAAATATACAGGAGAGCCCCTTTGCTAGGCCCAGATCTTTAAAGAAATAACACTTTCCCACTCATAGAGAGAGAGAAAGTAGCAGAACATAAAATAACAATTACTTTGTTCGAAGTTTATAGGAACACGGTGACCAGACCAACTGTGGACAGCTGCAAGAACAAAGGATTCCTGCACCAAAAGTTGGCAACAACCAGCCACCCCCCCTCCCTTTTTAGTACAAAAGAAGCTGGAATGGTTCTTTGGGACACCATTCCACTATCTTTTCAGTTCACCAACTTTCCAAGTCAAGTCACTATTTCTCACCCTGGCACCTCATCTCTTGATTTATTGGCCTGTCATGTGGCGAGCACTATGAACCTGGATTTGATAACAGAGGCATCCTTCTTCCCAGAGGTTGCCTTTGTTTCTCACCCCTGGTGGCCTCTGTCATGATACACCTGGCCCTGGAGTATAACAAAAGTCAGAGGTGAGACACTATTTTGGACAAAATTACAGAGAAAAGAACTATCATTTTGGTGAGGGTGATCTAAGCTCATCGTGGCTTTCTCTTGAAAAATAAATCGGAGTGCCCAAGTTCCCTTCATGTAGCAGCTAGCAGGAACACTTACGTGGGAGGCTGGCTGAGGTCATAACTGTGAAATACGGCCCAAGAGAAGGGAAGTTATGAGACTGTGATCAGATGCTGGAACCATATTCTAATGCTTTTCTCTATCAGAACAGCCCCAGGACATACATTACCCAAGAAACAATGATGCAATTTGTTCCGTCTTTCTTACACTTGCCTGTTTAAGGGGATCCCAAGCTTAATCCAAGCTTGGGAACTGAGGTGTGAAAATCACTTCAGGGCCAAAGCTGGTGACCTGAGGATCAATACCCCATCTGGTTATGGCTCATCTGTCATTTAACTTGCTGGTGTCTTCTTTCACTAATTCGATGGGCATTATTTTTGAAATTGTAAAATCACATATTTTTTTTTAGAAAGTGCAATTTCTTCATGATCTATTGTTGCTATCATATTAAGAAACCCAATTTTATGTCTATTAGCAAAAGAGAGACATGTGGGATACTTGTTCCCTAACCAGGGATCGAACCCATGTCCCTTGCACTTGAAGTGTGGAGTCTTAACCACTGGGCCACCAGAGAAGTGCCCCAAATCACATACATGCTTTGAGAAAAGATAAAACTTAAAAAACACACACAACACACACACACACACCAGAAAATAGACCACTTAAAGATGTGTGTGTGTGACCTAAGTTGCTTCAGTTGTGTCTGGTGTCTGACTCTTAGCGACCTTATGGACTGTAGCCTACCAAGCTCCTCGGTCCACGGGGAGTCTCCAGGCAAGAACTGGAGTGGGTTGCCATGCCCTCCTCCAGAGGCTCTTCCTGACCCAGGGATCGAATGCACGTCTCTTACGTCTCCTGCATTGACAGGCAGGTTCTTTACCACTAGCACCATCTGGGAAGCCCAAAGATGGCAGAGTCGTATTTTAATTAGACACACTTCATCCACGTTCTTCACAGGTGGAGGCATACATACTCATAGCCACACACACACACACACACACACACACGTCAGCTAAAGTCAATTTGACTTTTAATATTCAGCTAATTAACTAAACTTTGTATTCCATACCTTTAAGCAAGTTCGTTATCTTCACTCTGAATTTGCATGCTTGCTAAAGGAATTACATTTCGTCTTGTTTGCTCACTCCATGATGCCTTTGGGGTGCCTGATCTGAGCCAGGTTCTGTTCCAGGCCCTGAGGTCCTCACAGCAGGCAGATGAGCCTCTGACTCACGGGTCTTTCACTGCAGAGGAGATTTCCTGGGGATTTCCAACTCTGTGTCCAACGAGATTCTAGTTTCTCTTCTAACTTCTACTCTTGCTTCCTGCTCCACTGGTGGTCTCATGGGACACAGCCTCTCTCACTTGACTTCTGCGCCAACTATGATGTTATTGCCTGCCAGTTCTAAATTCACCCTTTTTGCTTGGATTGTGTGATGGTTAATGTTGTGTTTCAACCTGCCTGTGCTAAGGGACGCCCAGAGAGCTGGTAAAGCATTATTTCTGGCGTGTCTGTCTGGGAGGGTGTTTCTGGCAGCGATTCAGCATCTGATTCAGGAGACTAAGTACGTCACTGTCAGAAACGTCATGGTACACTGTCAGGTGGAGCTTCTCCATCTACTTCCTCCCCAGATACATGGGCTCCTTTTATGATTAAAAGAATAGTGATTTCCCCCTCTTGCCCAGCTCTATTTTAAGCAATTTCTAAAGGTACTTCAGAACTTATCAGCTCCCTTACCAGGTAACATAGGCTTGGATCCCACCCACCACCCTCTCTGCAGTGTTGGACCCTGGTAAATCTAGCCATTTATGTCCAAACTTCTCAGGCTTTGTAATTGCCACAGGGTTCTCAAAAACCAGTCCATCTACTTCCCTTTGAGGGTGAAAGCACCTCCCAGAGGAAGGTGAAGATCGGGGATAGAAAAGTGATGTGTTGAAAATTATGATAGAAAAATGGTCATCCTACATGGTGTGCTGTCCCAGGTTCTCCAGCTGCTTCTCTGATGCCCAGTCGGTGGGGGTGTAAGAGAAATCTGAGTAGTCGTCATCCACTCCTCCAAAGGCCCAAAGAGAACAAAAATCAAAGGAAGGGCAAGTTTTCTTTTCTAGACCTGGGATGTCCTCCTTCTCCTACTCTTGGTCATTGGAGCTCCTGGTTCTCAGGCCTTCAGACTTGGATTGAACTAGACCACCAGCTTTCCTGGTTCTCCAGCTTGCAGAGGACAGACTGTGGGACTTCTTAGCCTCTGGAAACAAGGTACATGCATGCTAAGTGGCTTCAATCCCACCAGACTCCTCTGTCCATAGGATTCTCCAGACAAGAACACTGGAGTGGGTTGCCATGTCCTTCTCCAGTGAATCTTCCTGACCCAAGGATCAAATCTGTGTCTCTTATGTTTCCTGCATTGGCAGATGGGGTCTTTACCACTAGCGCCACCTGGAAACCAGATGAGCCACCTCCTATACTAAATCCCTTCCTGTATACTTCTATCCAGATATCCAACTGGTTCTCTGGAGAACCTTGTGTAGCACAGACTGCAGCAATGGATCTGAGCCCTTCATTTTTTCTCCCTTTACCCACTGACACTGAAGCTTTGTCAGTAGAGGGTGCTGGAGAGAGAGTGTAGAAGACAGATATACTGTTCCTAGTTCCAGAATTAGCGAAAGGCAATGCAAGCTTAGTTCATGGATCACAGAACAGTCACACAACTTAACAACAACAAACAACTGGAAGGTGGGAGTGGAGCTGGGAGGATGATTCAAGTTAGGGCTCTCACGGTCAGGAAGGGCTTCTGAGAAGCTTTTAGGAGCAATAATGTAGGGACATAGAGCAATTGCAATTGACCTTAACTGTTTCCTTCTGCAAAATGAAAATGAACATTCTCAAGCTGTCTAAATTCATTGTCATTAGCTCTCAAGGGTGATGGGTTACAAGATTAAATCTCTAAAAATTTTGCCTCCTGGATCATCCAGAAACTGCCCAGTGTTACTGTTCAATATCCCACTGTCTAACTGGGCAGCGCTCTTACTGGCTTTGGGTCACACAAAAAAAGGGAGAGGAGGATTTTGTTCAGTCTTTTTGTCCTAGTTGAATTCACTTTCATGCATTGGAGAAGGAAATGGCAACCCACTCTAGTATTCTTGCCTGGAGAATCCCAGGGATGGGGGAGCCTGGTGGGCTGCCATCTATGGGGTCGTACAGAGTCGGACACGACTGAAGCGACTTAGCAGCAGCAGCAGCAGATTTGTGAGATCAGAGTCAGTGGTTTAATAATCCTAAATTCTTGAATAAAATCAGCTCCCTTTGGCAAACTTGGGTGTGGGTTCAGTTGCCAAGTTGTATCTGACTCTTTGTGACCCCATGGACTGCAACATACCAGGCCTCCCTGTCCCTCACCATCTCCCAGAGTTTGCCCAAGTTCATGTCCATTGAATCAGTGATGCCATTCCAACCATCTCATCCTCTGTTGCCCTCTTTTTCTACCTTCAATCTTTCCCAGCATCAGGATCTTTTCAAGTGAGTTGGCTGTTCACATCAGGTGGCCAAAGTATTGGAGGTTCACCTTCAGCATCAGTCCTTCCAATGAATCGTCAGGGTTGATTTCCTTTAGGATTGACTGGTTGGATCTCCTTGCAGTTCCAAGGGACTCTCAAGAATCTTCTCCAGCACCAGAGTTCAAAAGTATCACTTCTCTGGGCCTCTGCCTTCTTTAGGGTCCAACTCTCATATCTGTACCTGACTATGGGAAAGACCATAGCCTTAGCTATACAGACCTTCATTGGCAAAGTGATGTCTTTGCTTTTTACTACACTGTCTAGGTTTGTCATTGCTTTCCTGCCAAGAAGCAATCATTTTCTAATTTCATGGCTACAGTCACCATCTGCAGGGATTTTAGAGCTCAAGAACAGGTAATCTGTCACTGCTTCCACCTTAGTTGATATCATTAAAGTCAACTCACCTGTTTGTTTTCCAAACATTGTCTAGTAAATATAATTTTCAGTAACATCATTCAGTCTCATGAATAAAAATCAAATCTTTTTAATCATTGAATAAATCTGTCAATATTACAAGAACATCATTTGCTTTTTTCTAGAAATAGACTCAAATTTATGATGACATGGTAGAGAATAAGAAAATAAATCTGATTTAAAGGTTAAGATTCATGTATGGATGTGAGAGTTGGACTATAAAGAAAGCTCAGCACCAAAAAATTGATACTTTTGAACTATGGTGTTGGAGAAGACTCTTGAGAGTCCTTTGGACTGCAAAGAGATCCAACCAGTCCATCCTAAAGGAGATCAGTCCTGGGTGTTCATTGGAAGGACTGATGTTGAAGCTGAAACTCCAATACTTTGGCCACCTGATGCGAAGAGCTGACTCAGTTGAAAAGACCCTGATGCTGGGAAAGACTGAGGGCAGGAGAAGAAGGGGACAACAGAGGATGAGATGGTTGGATGGCATTGCCGACTCATGGATATGAGTTTGGGTAGGCTCTGGGAGTTGGTGATGGACAGGGAGGCCTGGCGTGCTGTGGTTTTTAGGGTCACAGAGAATCGGACACAACTGAGCTACTGAACTGACTGACTGAAATGTTAAGATAAAAGTGGAATGTAAATGCTTGCTAGATTTCCTTTTATTTATTTATTTATTTTTGGCTAAGCCATACAGCATGTGAGATCTTCATTCCCCAACCAGGGATGAAACCTGTGCCCCCTACATTGGGAGCTCAGCATTCCATTCACTGAACTATCAGAGAAGTCCCTCCTTTTATTTATCTAACCATCATGTTAATAGCTTCTTTCTATTTCTCTCAAAGTTGTTAGAAAATTCTGTGGTTTTGTCTTTCCTTTTAAGGTCTGAATTTAGAAATTTATAGCTGATATGTAATTATTGTTGTTTATGTTTTATTGCTGATCAACCTCTGATCAAAGTTTTCACTTCCCACTTCATTGAAGTTGTGACATGTTTCCTAGCTTTTCCCAAAAGCATCTCATTTAATAATTACCATATAGGGACTTCCCTGTGGTCTAGTGGCTAAGATTCCAGGCTCCCTGTGCAGGGTGCCTGGGTTCTATCCCTGGTCAGGGAACTAGATCCCACACACCACAGCTAAGAGTTTGTATGCCACAACTAAAGATCCCATGTGCCACAACTGAGACCTGGCACAGCCAAGTAAATAAATAAAAATAATAAATATTAAAAAATGACTGTATGTCCCAGCAACCCATGTTATAAATTGAGAGCCAGTATTTGCCTCCCACCTCTGCTATGAGCTGGATAGTGTATTTCAAGACAGCAGCCATGTTGTTAGTTCCCAGTGGCCAAGAGTGCAAACCCAAAACCTCAAAGACAGCAATCCCATATCTTAGGATGATTTACTTTGCATAAATAATAAGACATGGGATACTCAAACAATTACAGGTAGCATTTGGGTGACTTCCTGTCTGTATTTAGTTTATATTTATTGCTGATGCAAAATATATCTCAAACAGTAAAATAAATTCTTGCAAGTCCATGATCAAGCTAGTTTTCCCAAGATTTCATTTAATGATCCCCTATGGCCTGTTCTAGGGAGGAACCTGGTAGGCTACAGTCCATGGGGTCACAAAGAGTCGGACGCAACTGAGTGACTTCACTTTTACTTTCACTTTCATGGCCTGTTCTATTCTAATGGGAAAATATACATATTTTTCTGCATGCGTGAGCATGCCTTGGGATTTCACCAAGTTGGGTTTTCCCCCATCTACATTTCTACTGAAATAATAGTTCTGTCTACATTAATCTGACAACCTGGGTGTGAATTCACTCAAAATTTATATTTTTGTTGGTTTTGTTGCTTGATTTACCTTGACTCCAAGTATAATACAGGAATTCATGCTAATGTTGCCTATTTTATAGTGTGCTTTGCTTTTGAGTCACCAATATTCTGTGAACTACTGGCGTTTGTCTTCATAATGATACATATCAGGATTGATTCAATTTACTAGCGTATTTGTGGTATTTCTTCTTCTGCACCCCATTATTATTCACTGATGTGATGTATATTTCTTGACTATATGATTTTATAATTTTTCAACACTGGTTGTCTATTATTTCAACCCTAGAACTGTTTCCTCATATATAATGTACAGCATATTGTATTTACATGAGCAACATTATTTATTTTTCCTATAAAGCAATTTTAAAATCATTTCCCATCCATGGATGATGTAAAGTATTTGGATTTTCCCCCATAAATATTTGTCTTAAAGAAATAGGATTGTGTTTTATACTCAGTTATGTCTTATAGACTAGAAAATAAACACTTTTGCAAGGCACACTAAATGAATAACAGGGAACTAGCATTTACTAAGCACAGGATTTTTGCAAACTATTTAGTTAATCTTAAATAAGATTGTGACATAAAATATGTAGGGCATCTAGTTATATTTGAATTTCATAAAAACAATTTTGTGTTCTGTTTATTTGTTTCAGTATATCTCAAATCGTACAGGGGATATACTTATGCTAAAATAATTTGTAGTTTATCCAAAATTCAAAAAAGGAAACAAGTGCCCTCTATTTTCTTTGCTAAATCTAGTGACTGTCCTCAAACAACCCTGTCTGGAACCAACTTATACTTATTTTTTCTCTTTCTTCCCCTTCTATATTTCTTTCCTCCTACTAAAGAAGAGATTTCTTTGGGGAGTATGGGAAACTTGAAATAGCTTCCAAAATAGAGATTTGGAAGCTTAAAATTTTAAATGAGGTTATTCATAGCTTGTCCCTTATGTCTGAAAACATAGCAAAATAAAGACTATCTTCACTTTTTAGCACATCGGGTTATGGATTTTAAATTAGAATAATAAAACACTCATGCCAGAAGCAACCTTGGTAGTTGCCTTATGAACACCTTTGCTTCACAGATGTAAGGCACATGCTCCAGACCCCTCTAACAATAGGCTACCTCCAGTTAGGGGGATATTTCTAACAGAACTGATTTTTGCCAGAATATGTATGTGACATGTTGACGAAAGAGAAAGTTGAGGCCATACCAGGTGTGGGGCTGTAGGAAGGAAGGGGAAGAGGAGGCAGGATGAAATAAAGTTTGGTTGAAGAATATCTTATATTTTGTTGGCAGCTCCTGGACCCTTGTGGAAGCTTTCCCAGTCTCTCCACCCATTCCTTCACTTTTCTGGGGCCCACCACCAACAATAACAGTAGAACATGGGGTCTCTGTTTTGCACAGTAAGAAAACCATGAGCTCAGTTCAATCACTAAGTCGTGTCCAACTGTTTCCAACCTCACGAACTGCTGCACACCAGGCCTCCCTGTCCATCACCAGCTTCTGAAATTTGCTCAAATTCATGTCCATCGAGTCAGTGATGCCATCCAACCATCTCATCCTCTGTCCTCCCCTTCTCCTCCTGCCTTCAGTCTTTCCCATCTGGGTTTTTTCCAGTGAGTCAGTTTTCCGCCTCAGATGTCCAAAGTATTGGAGCTTCAGCTTCAGCATCAGTCCTTCAAATGAATATTCAGCACTGATTTCCTTCAGGATTGACTGGTTGAATCTCCTTGTAGTCCAAGAGACTCTTAAGAGTCTTCTCCAACACCACAGTTCAAAAGCATCAATTCTTTGGCACTCAGCTTTCTTTATAGTCCAACTCTCACATTCATACATGATTCCTGGAAAAACCGTTGCTTTGACTAGATGGAACTNAGGATTGACTGGTTGAATCTCCTTGTAGTCCAAGAGACTCTTAAGAGTCTTCTCCAACACCACAGTTCAAAAGCATCAATTCTTTGGCACTCAGCTTTCTTTATAGTCCAACTCTCACATTCATACATGATTCCTGGAAAAACCGTTGCTTTGACTAGATGGAACTTCGTTGGCAAAGTAATGTCTCTGCCTTTTAAATATGCTGTCTACATTGGTCATAGCTTTTCTTCCAAGGAGCAAGTGTCTTTTAATTTCATAGCTGCAGTCACCATCTGCAGTGATTTTGGGGCCCAAGAAAATAAAGTCTGTCACTGTTTCCATTGTTTTCCCATCTATTTGCCATGAAGTGATGGAACTGGATGCCATGATCTTAGTTTTCTGAATGTTGAGTTTTAAGTCAGCTTTTTGACTCTTCTCTTTAACATTCATCAAGAGGTTCTATAGTTCCTCTTTGCTTTCTGCCATGAAGGTGGTGTCATCTGCATAAATCAGGTTATTGATATTTCTCCTGGAAATCTTGATTCCAGCTTGTGCTTCATCCAGCCCGGCATTTCACATGATGTACTCTGCGTATAAGTTAAATAAGCACGGTGACAATATACAACCTTGACAGACTCCTTCCCAATTGGAACCAGTTCATTGCACCATGTCTGGTTCTAACTGTTGCTTCTTGACCTGCGTACAGATCTCTCAGGAGGCAGGTAAGGTGGTCTGGTATTCCCATCTCTTGAGGAATTTTCCACAGTTTACTGTGATCCACATAGTCAAAGGCCTGAGCATAGCCAATGTAACAGAAGTAGATGTTTTTCTGGAATTCACTTGCTTTTTCTATGATCCAACAGATATTAGCAATTTAATCTCTGGTTTCTCTGCCTTTTCTAAATCCAGCTTAAACAATAAACAAAATGTAAAGATAATCTATGGACTAGGACAAGATATTTTCAAATGATGTTACAGACAAGTGATTAATTTTCAAGATATACAAAAACAGCTTAAACAATTTGAATATAAAAAGCCCAAACAACCCAATCAAAAAATGGGCAGAAGACCTAAATAGACATTTCTCCAAAAAAGACATACAGAAAGCCAACAGGCCCATGAAAAGATGCTCAGTATTGTTACTTAGAGAAATGCAAGTCAAAACTAAAATGAGGTATCACCCCACACCAATCACAATGACCATCATTAAAAAGTTTACAAATAATAAATGCTGGAGAGAGTGTTGAGAAAAGAGAACCCTCTTACATTGTTGGTGGGAATGTAAGTTGGTACATGGAGAACAGTATGGAGGTTCCTTAAAAGGCTAACTAAAAATAGAGTTGTCATGTTATCCCTCAGTCCCACTACTGGGCATATATCTGGATAAAAGTCTAATTTAAAAAGATATATGCACCCCAATATTCATAGCAGTACTACCTACAATAACTAAGACACGGAAGCCACCTAAGTGTTCATCAGCAAAGGAGCGAGTAAAGAAGATGTGGTGTATATACACAATACAAGATTATTCAGCCACAAAGATAAAATAATGCCATTTGCAGCAACATTAATGGACTTAGAGATTATCATACTAAGTGAAGTAAGCCAAAGACAAATATCATATGATATCACTTATATGTGGAATCTTTAAAAATGATATATTAATACATGAATTTACTAGATAACATGAATAGTCTCCCAGACATAGAAAGGAGGGTAGTGGGGTGGGGTGGTGTATGCATGCTCAGTTGCTTCAGTTGTGTCTGACTCTTGATTACCCTATGGACTGTAGCCCGCCAGGCTCCTCTGTCCATGGGATTTTCTAGACAAGAATACTGGAATGGTTTGCTACCCACTACTCCAGGGAATCTTCCCGACCTAGGGATGGAACCCATATCTCTTATGTCTCATGCATTGGCAGGCAGGTTCTTTACCACTAGTGCCACCTGGGAAACCCAGTGGGGTGGGTGAGGGAGATAAATTAGGAGTTTGGGACTGACATATATACACTGCGCTGTGCTGTGCTTAGTCAGTCAGTCGTATTTGATTCTTCACGACCCTATGGGCTGTAGCCCTCCAGGCTCCTCTGTCCATGGGATTCTCCAGGTAAGAATACTAGAGTGCATTACCATGCCCTCCTCTAGGGGATCTTCCCAACTCAGGGATTGAACCCAGACCTCCCACATTGCAGGTGGATTCTTTACTACTGGGAAGGCCCATATACACATTGCTGCTGCTGCTGCTGCTGCTGCTGCTGCTGCTAAGTTGCTTCAGTCGTGTCCTACTCTATGCAACCCCAGAGATGGCAGCCCACCAGGCTTCCCCGTCCCTGGGATTCTCCAGGCAAGGACACTGGAGTGGGTTGCCATTTCCTTCTCCAGTGCATGGAAGTGAAAAGTGAAAGTGAAGCCTCTCAATCATGTCCGACTCTTAGCAACCCCATGGACTACAGCCCACCAGGCTCCTCCACCCATGGGATTTTCCAGGCAAGAGTAGTGGAGTGGGGTGCCATTGCCTTCTCCACATATACACACTGCTGCTGCTGCTGCTAACTTGCTTGTCCAACTCTGTGCAGCCCCATAGATGGCAGCCCACCAGGCTCCCCTGTCCCTGGGATTCTCCAGGCAAGAATACTGGAGTGGGTTGCCATTTCCTTCTCTAATGCATGAAAATGAAAAGTGAAAGTGAAGTCACTGAGTCGTGTTCAACTCTCAGTGACCCCATGGACTGCAGCCCACCAGGCTCCTCCATCCATGGGATTTTCCAGGCAAGAGTACTGGAGTGGGGTGCCATTGCCTTCTCCGAATATACACACTACTATATATTAAATAAACAAGCAACAAGGACCTATTGTGTTATACAGTATATATGCATATATACAGTATATATCTGAATGCCTTTGCTGTATACCTGAAACTAACACAACACTGTAAATTAACTGCACTTCAATTTTAAAAATGGTAAATAATCATAATAATAAAGTCCAGAGCAAAGAAAAAAAAAGTATTTGGCAGAATTTACCTGTTTTGGGGGGTTTTGGGGGCGGGATAAGAGAAGAGATCCCTGGGGACAGGCCTCTTTTTTTTTTTCTTCTTCTTCTTTTTAGCTAAGCTAGGTCTTTGTGGTTTAGGCCTTCAGACTTCTCAAGTTGTGGCATGTAGGCTTATTTGCCCTGTGATGTGTGGGATCTTAGTTTCCAGATCAGGGATTGAACCCAAATCCCTCCTGCACTGGAAGGTGGATTCTTTACAATTGGACTACAGGGGAGTCCCCTCAAGCTTCATCTTAATATCTATGTTCCCTTCAAAGAGAAGTTAAAAGGCATTTCAAGTCACAGACACCTCCTTCAGACACTGGAGTATGATTCTGGTAAAGCATATTCCTCTTTTAAAAATTAACAGAAAATATCGCTTCTGACTTGGAATCTCCAACGCAAATCTGACACCTTCTCTTTACCTCGCTTGTGCTTGCACAAGGCAGCTTTTAAATCCCATTCAGCTCTACCTGTAGTGTCAGTTTGGGGCTAGATTTTCATAGCTTGTGATCTGTAAGCAAATATAGCTGTGGACCAGGAGAGCTAACATTCGAAGAGAGAAAGGGAATCTCTTTTGGAATGTGAATAAGCATCACAGTATTGATTAATTCTCCAAATGTCAGCTTTCACACATAAAGGCTTGTCAAAGTTGGGTTCAGCTGGGGAAGTGATTCATGCTACCATACATCTGCTCCCCCAGACTAAAATGGTATCTCTAATTCAAGGATAGTTAGAATAGTTACAATGGGAAAGGGAAAGTGTTAGTCATTCAGTCGTGTCTGACTCTTTTTTGATCCCATGGACTGCAGCCCATTAGGCTCCTCTGTGCATGGGAGTTCCCTAGGCAAGAATATTGAGGTGGGTGGCCATTTCCTTCTCCAAGGGATCTTCCTGACCCAGGGATTGAATCCAGGTCTCCTGCATTGCAGGCAGGTGCTTTACCATCTGAGCCACCAGAGACATGGTACCAAGTAGCTTGCAAGAGTGCAGAATCGGATACAGGAAGCGTACATTCAGAGCCTCCAGGGCTTTCTGACTTGGCGGGATGATTTGTCTCTGAAATATATTAAAACCAGGGAGCATGTTGGTGACCCAGAGTCCGATCCCTGCATCTGTGAAAGCTTTGGGAGATTTCAAACTAATTTCACAGCACATCCCCTGCTGATGTTTCCATCACAAGCATCTCTTCTTAGTGATCTCAAAAGAGGACTCAGTTCCCCAGGGACACATGGACCCAATTATCAGTGTTTCTGTTACAGATGTCTCCTCTTTTTTAAAAAAGTTCTGGATAGAAAAAATGCTTAAAAAAAAAAAAGCCAGGACTTTGCTTTCGTCTGTTGAAATGAAACTAAAACCCCAGAATAGTCTTTGAAGAAACAATATCCACCATAAAGAGGCAGGCATGTTATTGGTTTGTCCTTCTAGAATAGATTGACACAGAAATTTCAACGCATTAAAAAAAAAACACCTAACCCCTGTCACTACTGCCTGATCTCAGAAGCAGTCACTGAGCTGTTGACAAAAACATCTTTCACACGTTAATCTCAAATGTCCTCGTGAGTCGTTGTTAAAAGTTGATGTGAATGCTTGGCTTGTGTCAATATATCCAAGTTTCCACTTGAGATACATTCTAAAGACAGTGCTAATGGAGGAAACGGGATTTGTGTGTACTTTTCTAAGGTGGACAATGGTTATTTCAAAATCCAAATGGTTTTTTTTTAAAAAAAAAAAAAACTGAAATGAGTCAAATAATCTGACATAGAAAGATAACCAAAGATCTTTTTGGAATGGTTTGATTATTTTTAATTTAATTTTTATTTTCTATTAGAGTATAGTTGCTTTTCAACATTGTGTTAGTTTCTGGAGGTTCAGCAAAGTGAATCAGTGACACATATATCCACTCTTTTTAACATTCTTTTTCCTCATATGTTATTACAGACTGTTGGGCAGAGTTCCCTGTGCTATACAGTAGATCATTTGATCTTTACTCTGGGGGTTTGTTTGGTGCTGGAGAATAAGGGTGAGTTGAAAGGGAGTCAAGGTGTAGGGTTTCCATGGTAGTTCAGACTGTGAAGAATTTGCCTGTAACACAGGAGACCCAAGTTCAATTTGTGGGTAGGAAGATCCCCTGGAGGAGGGCATGGCACCCCACTCCAGTATTCTTGCCTGGGAAATCCCATGGACAGACGAGCCTGGTGGGTTACAGTCCACGGATTCGCAAGAAGTGGGACAAAACTGGGAGACTTTCAGGGTGCAGGAATGCCGCCTGCCCCTGGAGCACTTGGACTGACGTCAGGAAGACACAACGCACGTGATTTCCTCCTGGCCGTGCCTTAGGGGCACAGCCTGGCACACCTTTCGGAACAACCTGAGGTGATGCTCCTGCCCTCTGCCCCAAGTGACCCCGCCGGCCAGAGATGAAGGCGGCTGGAGGAATGAGGACCACTTAGCACCCTGGTCCACGTCAGGGGTGCAAGGGGTTCACACACATGGGGTGGAGCTCTGACCAATGGAAGGTGGAGGCAGGGGTCTATTCTACCTCCTTCCTCCCTCTCAGTGGGCTGTTTAGACCCCCTCCTCCCCACCCCCTCTCAGAAGCCAGGCCCACAGGTGGAGCAGTCAGTCCTGCTGGATGCTAGGCAGTGGCCAGCTTAGCAGACTCTCCTCCCTCCTGCCTGCCCCCGTTCGCACAGCCTGGTAAAGTCAGCCTGCTGAGACATCACAGTGGCCTCACCCCCAGATGTACTCACTGGTGGGCCTGTGACCCAGAGTCTAGTGAAACATCTGCTGGTGGGGACATCCCTTCCTAAAAACCCCAAGCTCCATGGGCAGGCTTGCTGCCCTCTGCCCTCCTCCCCTCCCCCTGCCTAGAAAATAGACAAGATACCTGGAGGTACAACAGCCCTTTCACTACAAAGACATAAGCCAACCTGCTGATGATGGGGGTAGAAAAATGCAACGATCTTAGGTTCTTGTTTTTAATATTTTAAATTTTTAAATTAATTTTTATTGAAGTATAGAAGCATAACAATGTTGGGTTAGTTTCTACTCTGCAGCACAGTGAATCAGCTATGTGTATACATATATCTCCTTTTTTGTGTGTTTCCAACCCTTTAAGGTCACTGTGTAGCTCTGACTAGAGTTCCCTGCACTATACTAGCTTCTCATTTGTTATCTGTCTTACGCATATATCAGTAATGTACATACTTCAATCCCAATCTCCCAGTTCATCCCACCCCTTTCTATCTCCTCCTGGGGCCCATATGTTTGTTCTCTATAGCTGTTCTCTATAGTCTCTATTTCTGTTTTGCAAATAAGAGCGTCTGTATCATTTTCTAGATTCCATATATATGCAAGTCTTCCATATATATGTAAGTCTTTCTGACTTACTTCACTCGGTATGGTGGTCTCTAGGTCCATCCACATCTCCACAAATGATCCATTTTCATTCCTTTTTCTGGCTGAATCATTTCTTAGGACAGAATTGAGCCACTGTATGAATCCTGTTCTCCCTAACTCCATACTCCTTGTTATGTGAGTCAAACAAACCCCCGTTTGTTTAAGCTAACTCTAATAAGCGGTTTTGCTAATTCTGCCTGATCCTACCTGGTACCCTGGCCCTGTGCATTTTTTAAAAAATTTAATTAGTTAATTAATTTATTTTTTGGATCTGTGGTCCTCATTTCGGTGCTGGCTTTCTCTGGCTGCAGTGAGCAGGGGCCATTCTCTAGTTGCAGTGTACAGGCTTCTCATTGCAGCGGCTTCTCTCATTGTGGAATACAGGCTCTAGGCATTCAGGCCTCAGTAGTCCTATCATGTGGGCTCAGTAGTTGTGACTCCTGGGCTCTAGAATGCTGGCTCAATAATTTTGGCATTCAGGTTTAGTTGCTCCAAGGCATGTGGGAGCTACCCAGATCAGGGATCCATCCCATGTCTCCTGCTTTGGCAGGCAGATTTTTACCACTCAGCCACCAGGGAAGTCCCCCTGTGTATCTTTGTGATCTCCATGAACGTTCTAATCCATCCCATAGGCACACTTGCTGGCTTAATCAAAGATGGAAAAGTCAGCGAGAGGCAATCTCTCCTGGGCTTCTGAGTTCTCAGCATCCAGAGGCACATCCGGGGCAGGAGAAAATGAAGATCCTTTTCCCTGCCATGTCAGGGGTTCCAACTGCATCACACGACTCCTTCTAGCCCACGGGAATGACTCATCTTGTTTCCTCTTCCACCCTCTACAGCACATCTGAATTCAGAGCTCCAGTCCCCATATCTTTCCGGGTAGCTCCACTGGTAAAGAATCTGCCTGTAATTCAGGAGACCTGGGTTCAATTCTTGGATCAGGAAGATCCGCTGGAGAGGTGGCTCAGATGGTAAAGAATCCGCCTGCAATGAGGGAGACCTGGGTTTGATCTCTGGGTTGGGAAGATCCCTTGAAGAAGGGAAAGGCTACCTACTCCAGTATTCTGGCCTGGAAAATTCCATGTTCTGTATAGTCCATGGGAATGCAAAGAGTCGGACATGACTGAACGACTTTCACATCCCCTCAGCAAATTGCGTCATCTTGTTCTATCCATTTGCCAGGTGAGAAGCCTAACATGGTCACAGAGATAATATCATTAGCTCATCCTCCCACGCTGGTTGAGTGAGTTCAGTTTGATCTGGTTCTCATTTCATAAATCAGGCTCAGTAGATAACCCCCAGCAAAGAATTTGCCTTTTTGTTCAAGGAAGCGTTTTCACATTTGGATTTGGTTGTTATAATTATTAAAGAGGCACTCTGGTGGTTTTGGTCTTTCTGGTGCCGGAGAAGACTCTTGAGAGTCCCTTGTCAGCAAAGAGATCAAACCAATCCATCTTAAAGGAAGTCAACCCGAATACTCATTGGAAGGACTGTGGCTGAAGCTGAAACTCCAATACTTTGGCCACCAATGTGAAGAACTGACTCACTGGAAAAGACTCTGATGCTGGGAAAGTTTGAAAGCAGTAAGAGAAGGGGGTGGCAGACGCTGAGATCACCGACTCAATGAACGTGAATTTGAGCAAACTCTGAGAGGTAGCAGAGGACAGAGGAGCCTGGTATGCTAGAGTCCACGAGGTTGCAAAGAGTTGGACATGACTTAGCGACTAAAAAATAACTCGTCTTTTTAGTAGGGCCTAGAACTTTAACCTTGAAGCTTTTTCTCCATTTTGCAGGGCTGGAGAAAATGCTTTCGAAGTGGCCGCAGTTTGGAGTTCCTATGTCTATGGAAATAGAAGCTGTCAAGTATCCCAAATTTCCCAAACCAGACCCAACGGAGAGGACAACATTCTGGGAGCAAGATACACAATCGGTCTAAGTTTACTAGGGACTTCCCTGGTGGTCCAGTGGCTGAGACTTCACACTCCCAGTGCAGGGGGGCTTAGATTCGGTCCCTGGTCAGGGAACTAGATCCCACAACAAAAATCAAAGATCCCATGTGCCACAGATAAGACCCAGCACTGCCAAATAAATGAATATTTTAAGAAATAAATTTAAAACTCATCTCACAGAGGTATCGATTTTCCTTATGACCCTGTTCATGTTTGTGGTAAGCCTGATGGTAAATATGTACGTGAATGGAAGAAATACTGTAGGACTGAATTTATGGCTCAGAAATTCAAACACTCATTTAAAATTGCTTGGACGTTTCCTCCAGAACATTATATATACCTCTTTTTATTGTAGAAAAACCAAACACAATGGATCTCATTTACAAAGGTGCCAATAAAGTATAATTTATTCACCTAATTAAATCAGTCAAGTCCTGAATCACATCTCCAGAGCTTATGAATTGCATCATCTGGTCATATTGATCAAACAGCTGAATGACCTGATTAAATTTAGTGCTAATGAGAATTATTATATTGAGTCCTACCTCTGGCCCTGAATTTTCCAATAAGGACTCAGTCTACCTGC
This sequence comes from Neotragus moschatus, assembly GCA_006410615.1. Taxonomy (NCBI): domain Eukaryota; kingdom Metazoa; phylum Chordata; class Mammalia; order Artiodactyla; family Bovidae; genus Neotragus; species Neotragus moschatus. The sequence goes on from SJYA01002444.1 coordinate 2,721,765, forward strand.
AAGAGAGTGAATGTGACCTGGGGACCAAGAGCCCTGCCACACGTCAAAGACTCAGCTGGTGTTTTCCCCAGGCATCTCGGTTTTATGATGTTATCTATATGTGCAAATATGTTGAAAATTATGGTGAAATCGGAAAATATATGTGGTGTGTCAAATTACCTCTCACAAATGTCTCCTAGAAAGGTGATTCTTCTCTCAGATTGGGAAGTAAATAAATCACAGGTGTTGGGATTCAGACAGACCTGGCTTCCAAATTCTGCTCTGTCAATATTCAGCTGTGTGCTTTTGGGCAAGTGAGTAAACCTCTCTGGGCCTTGGCTATATTATCAGTAAAATGGGCCAATAGTATCTGGTAGGGTTACTGTGCTAGATTAAGGAAGCTGGTTTTTTGAAAGGCCCAGGGTATACCAACTGCTCCCTCCAAGTTATTGTTACCAAATTAAGTTTGCTGCTAGGAAAATCTAGTGCTTTAATTCTTTTTAAATAAAACTTGTATTTTTCTTATTCTTTTTAAATTAATTAATTAATTTTATTATTTGTTTAGCTCATTGTGTTTTAGTTGCCGTGTACAGACTCTCTAGTTGCACACAAGACCCAGAGCATGTGAGCTCAACACGTGGCAGCATGTGGGATCTTATCAATAGTTCCCTGACCAGGGATCAGACCTATGTCCCATGTATTGCAAGGCGGATTCTTCACCACTAGACAAACCGGGAAGTTCCTAGTCCTTCAGTTCTTGAAGACTAGCTGAATTAAACTTCAAGAGATTAAAATTTTAGAACTCACAAGTACTTAGAGATTGTCTGGGGTTAGATACTTAGTTTATAGACACGAGAAAAAGAGAGCCAGTGAGGGCAAGTGGACTGCTTCAAGTCATGTGGCCAGTAAACAGCAGAACTTGACTGAGTGTGCAGGTCTAAATAGTCCTGTGCTTGAGTATTTGGCTCAATCACTAATATCTCACCGACATGACCTAAATGAAATTTAATATTTAGTATCTCAAGTAATAAGGGGCCAGTTCTTAGGCTGATGAATTACATAACTCAGTGATATCATCAAAACCCAGACTTTCCCCCCATCTTTGGGTTTCACCATCCCATATATCAACACTTTCATGAGACCCACTCCTTCATCGTGACAAGTTCAAGGAGCCACATACATTCTGGTAAATCCAGGAATTGTCAGGCCTAAAATTGAACAGAGTAGCTATTCTTGGGGGGCTTCCCAGGTGGCACTACTGGTAAAGAACCCACCTGCCAATGCAGGAGACTTAAGAGATGGGGGTTCGATCCCTGGATTGGGAAGATCCCCTGGAGGAGGGCATGGGAATCCACTCCAGTATTCTTGCCTGGAGAATCAAATGATCAGAGGACCCTGGCCGGCTACAGTCCATAGGGTCACATACAGTCAGACACGACTGAAGCGACTTGGCACACACAAACACTATTCTTGAGGCACGAAAGAGACTGGAGGGTTTGGAACGTCCTGTGTGCATGCATGTGTGCTAAGTCACTCCAGTCGTGTCCCAATCTTTGCAACACTATGGACTGTAGCCCATCAGGCTCCTCTGTTCTACGTGAGGCTTCATGGATGAATGAATAAGGTGTTGGTTATTCCTGCTTCTAGAATACTTTACCTATAAAGTCATATCCTTATAGCAATGAAAAAAAATATGCTATATCGGACTCATGGTAAACAAAAAAGAAAATAAATGTCTATATTAACATCAGGCTAGACTGTGGAACATTTTTAAAGAGATAGGAATGCCAGACCACCTTACCTGTCTCCTGAGAAATCTGTATGTAGGTCAAGAAGCAGCAGTTAGAACTGGATGTGGAACAATGGACTTCTTCCAAATTGGGAAAGGAGTATGTCAAGGCTGTATATTGTCACTCTGCTTATTTAAATTATATGCAGAGTACATCGTGAGAAACGCTGGGCTGGAAGAAGCACAAGCTGGAATCTAGATTTCTGGGAGAAATACTAATAATCTCAGATATGCAGATGACACCACCTTTATGGCAGAAAGCAAAGAGGAACTAAAAAGCCTCTTGATGAAGGTGAAAGAAAACGCTGGCTTAAAAACTAAACATTCAAAAAATGAAGATCGTGGCATTGGTCCCATCAGTTCAGTCCAGTTCAGTCGCTCAGTCGTGTCCGACTCTTTGAGACCCTATGAATCCCAGTACTCCAGGCCTCCCTGTCCATCACCAACTCCCAGAGATCACTCAGACTCACGGCGATTGAGTCAGTGATGCCATCCAGCCATCTCATCCTCTGTCTTCCCCTTCTTCTCCTGTCCCCAATCCCTCCCAGCATCAGAGTCTTTTCCAATGAGCCAATTCTTTGCATGAGATGGCCAAAGTATTGGAGTTTCAGCTTTAGCATCATTCCTTCCAAAGAAATCCCAGGGCNAGGGGACGACAGAGGATGAGATGGCTGGATGGCATCACCGACTCAATGGATATGAGTCTGAGTGAACTCTGGGAGTTGGTGATGGACCGGGAGGCCTGGCGTGCTGCAATTCATGGAGTCTAAAAGAGACGGACACAACTGAGCGACTGCACTGAACTGGACCCTCCAGGTTCCCCTGTTCATGCAATGTTCCATGCAAGAATACTGGCGGGGGTTGCCATTTCCTACTCCAGGGGATCTTCCAGATTTGAGGATCAAACCCGCATTTCCTGTGGCTCCTGCATTAACCATCAGATTCTTTACCACTAGTGCCACCTGGGAAGCCTTCTCTTTCTCTCTTTTTAAGCACTCTCCAGTCCTTTTGTATTTAGGCATGGTCGTATAACTTGTGCAGGTCAAAGGAATATACGAGGAAATGACACGTATCCCTTCTGCATGGAAGTTTCTGATGACCAGTATATCCTCTGTCATATTCTTTCTGTCACATTCAGCCAGCTCACAGCTGCTCTGTCAGCCTGGGTTCCTGCAGGATGTCAACGCCAGAGAGCAGTGCGCTCAGGTGACATGCACTGGACACGTGGCATGAGTAAAAGACAGGATTTATTCTTTTAAACCCCTGAGGTTACGGGACCATTTCCTATCACAGCCTGATGTAGCCTGTCCTGGGTAATAAAGACATCATCTTGTGACTTCCCGGGTGGCCCAGTGGCTAAGACTTGACTCCCCACTCCCAACGCTAGGGGCCCAGGCTCGATCCCTGATCAGGGAACTAGAGCTCACATACTGCAGCTGAAGACCCCACACACTGCAGTGGAAATCACAGCCTGTGGCCACAACTAACACCCAGCACAGCCAAATTAAAAAAAATAAAGACAGCATCTTGTGAGGGAGGGTTTTTGCTCTCCGTTGTTGCTGTCACAAATCCTTGTAAGTGTACGTACTTAAAGCTACGTGGATTTACTATTGCACGGCTTTGTAAATTCAGAAGTCTGGTAGGCTTGGCTGGTTCCTCCACTCAGGCTCACGGGGTTGAAACTGAAGTCTCTGCAGGACTGTGTCTTTTTCTGGAGGCTCTGGGGAAATTGCACTTACCTATCTCTGCTTACAATATCCTTGTATAAAAACTGGTAGTTTGGTAAGTGAACTTTTTTCTTGAGTTCTATGATTCACACTAGAAAACTGTTGAATCTATGGAGGGGTCTGTGGGAACTTCTGTTTTATAGCTGGTTGGTCAGAAACACAGGTGACAATCTGGACTGGTGATTGGCATCTTGAAGTGGGGGTGGTTTTGTGGACTGAGCCCTTTCCACGTGGGTTATAATTCTATTTCCAGGTAAGTAGTGTCTGAATTGAACTGAATCCTAGGTGTGGGTGAAAATTGTCACCTGCCATATCAGTAAATAAAGAATCCTGTGGCTACTACTGTAACAGCCTCAGACTAAGCAACCTAAGGGGATTCCAGATGGAGAAAAGCAGGATATTGGCCCTAGATAACTCAGCTGCATATCAAAGGAATGATTCCCCAAGCTCAGACTCTTGCATCTTCCCATATATAGAAAAGTCCTAAATTCATTAACTTGAATTATCTGCTTTTTCTTTAATTAGCAGTAATCTTTTGATGTTCCATCATGTTTTTTTATTGCAAAAATTCCTATATATCCTGGCTCCTCCCTTACCTCTTCAGAGCAATCCCTCAGAGCTATCTGAGAGGACATCTCCTTAGCNGTCCTAAATTCATTAACTTGAATTATCTGCTTTTTCTTTAATTAGCAGTAATCTTTTGATGTTCCATCATGTTTTTTTATTGCAAAAATTCCTATATATCCTGGCTCCTCCCTTACCTCTTCAGAGCAATCCCTCAGAGCTATCTGAGAGGACATCTCCTTAGCTTAAGTCCTCAGTTTTGTCAGCCAAATAAAACATAATTCTCAACTTTCAGGTTGTACTTTTTTTTTTTTCCAGTTGACTAGGACATCTGCTTGGTGTCCACAGAGAACTGGAAAGTTGCTTGGTGGGGAAAACCCACACATCTTGTGGCCAGAAGAATTCACTGAATGTGAGAATAAAGGAAAACGCAGAAGAGAGTTTTTCCGAACTCAGATGCCATATTTTTAAGGAAGTACAGTAAGTTCGCTACATACCAACATGTTCCATTTCAAGACTTCATTCATAAGTACAACTTGTTTGTATGTCCAACAAAGTTAGCCCAGTTACCCGACAAACACAATTGGCTATACAGTATTGAATGAATAGGGTGTTATAATGATAAAGTACTATAAGGTGGTACAATCATAAGTATTATTAAGAGGTTTATAATTCTTTTCATACAAATAATACACACAAAACAAATGCAATAAATAAAACACTTAATTCTACAGTATAGGACCTTGAAGAGTACAGTGTGACAGTACAATAGCTAGCATCAGGGGCTGGCATCCAGTGAATGGTCAAGAAGAGTTATTCCCTGGAGGAGGGAGAGGGGGTGGGAGATGGTAGAGCTGAAGGAATGTCAGCAATAGGAGACGGAGGGCAAGCTGTGATTTCACTCACGCCCGATGTTGATGTCACAGGTTCTGACTCCTTGCTGGATCAGTTCTATCTATATAGATTCTATACTGCTGTCCTCTGTACATTGCTGTACAGTAAAGTACACAAAAGCACAACCTCTCATAGAAGGTGCACACACAGAACAATGTGTACCAGACACATGAGCTAACTTAAAGTGACTGGACAAGCCAATGCCCTTCCGCAGTTTTTGAAAGTTTGCAACTTGAGGGTTCCTACGAGGGGACTTACTGTTATAGAGAGGGGCAGACTAGTGATATGTTTTGAAATGTGGACTCTACGGCCCAGTTGCCTGAGTTTGAATCCCAAGTGTTCTGACGACTGGTTTGTATAAACTAAACATCTGTGTCTACATTCCTTCACCTTCAAAAAGATTTAGAAATTATAGTAACCTGATAGTGTTGTGGGGAGAATTAAATGGGTTAATACATGTAAAACCAGCTCAGAAGAGGGAGAATTTGAGTATTAGCTCTGATTGTAATGTGTGCAAACTGGATACAAAGACTGACAGGGTGATGAATTAACTAATTCCTTTCGTAAGCAAATCTGAACACTATTATGCACATTTGGACATTAAATGGCTAAATGGGTGGTTTTCTGCTGTTGAACTCAGAGTGGAAGGATCTGAGCAGGCCATCCAGGCTGCTGATAACCTGCCAAGAGCTATGCTTCAAAGCAGAGATCAAGAGGGACCAGGCTAATGACCAGGCATGAGCGACTGGGCATCAATCATAAAAGTTGACTGCACAGGATAAAGTTGCCCACATCTTATCCTGGGGGGTGAGCTGCCCCCCTGGGGATGGTGATATGCACTGAGGCTGACTTCAGAGTAGATTTCAATCCCAGCTAACTTCTTTGGGGGTGCTTTCCTGCATGATCAGTAGGAGTGATAAATCAATTTGTCTCTTTCTGTTCAAGGTAGGAAAAATCGAGTTGGCAAGACCAGACACAGAAGGGTTGACCTGGGAAGGGGGGCATCAACACAAACTAGTGTAATCAAGATGCCTAGTGTAATGAACAAGTATGGTTTCCAGACACTTCTTAGCACATGTAAGTCTTTGAGGGGGTTATGAATGAATTCTCTGGAGGCAGCCTACTACTTCAGTCTGATTGCCAGCTCCACCAGGCATTACCAGTGTGATTCAGGGTAACTTACTCAACCATCTTAAATCTTAGTTGCTGGCCTGTAATTGGTGCAATAAGAGCAGATGCACCTGGGTGTCTATGAGATCTATCTGGCTTAACTCAAGTACTATTCTTAGAATCGTACCTCAAGCAAGTACTGAATATGTATTATCATTACTTTTATAACCAGTAGGTGATTTTTTGCTTGTCACTTCTCAATCTAGATTCCCTCCTTGGTAAAATGAGTCAAAGTGAAAGTGTTAGGTGCTCAGTCATGTCCAGCTCTTTGTGACCCCATGGACTATAGTCCTCTAGGTTCCTCAGTCCATGAAATTCTCCAGGCAAGAAAACTGGAGTGAGTTGACATGTCCTTCTCCAGGCAATCCTCCCCACCCAGGGATCAAACCCGGGTCTTGTGAATTGCAGTCTGATTCTTTACTGTCTGAGCAACCAGGGAAGTCCATTTAACTCCAGCGTTAGCATTGTTTCAGTTGTTGACAATTCAGGGGTGAGGAGATAGAAAGCCATCCACTGGGAGCTTACATTTTCAATGGGAGGCAAGGCAGAGATGACTTGAAAATAGAACAAAAACAAATAACCAAAAGCATAAATAAGGCATAGATGGTAAATTGCCTGTTAGAAAATACTCAGTAAAAGCCATTACACTGTATCTAAATTCTTCAACTTTACCAAGAGACCATACAAATAGCAATCCCATAAAGTTGTTGTATGGAGAAGGCAGTGGCACCCCACTCCAATACTCTTGCCTGGAAAATCCCATGGACGGAGGAGCCTGGAAGGCTGTAGTCCATGGGGTCGCTGAGGGTTGGACACGACTGAGCGACTTCCCTTTCACTTTTCACTTTCATTCATTGGAGAAGGAAATGGCAACCCACTCCAGTGTTCTTGCCTGGAGAATCCTAGGGACTGGGGAGCCTGGTGGGCTGCCATCTATGGGGTCGCACAGAGTTGGACACGACTGAAGCGATTTAGCACTTAGCAGGGTTGTTGTAAGGATTAAATGAATTATAACGGCTCATAAGAAGGACAGATGACTGGGGGGACAGAAGCCTTTATCCACACAGGAGCGAGTGTCACTATGTGATACTGGACAGACTGAGACCTCCCTGATTATAAGTTCAGTGCATTAAAAAAAATTTTTTTTTAGTTAATTACTTTTGGCTGCACTGGGTCTTTGTTTCCGTGTGCCAGCTTTCTCTAGTTGTGGCCAGCAGGGCCTATTCTCTAGTTGCGGCCAGCAAGGGCCACTCTCTAGTTGAGACTGTTGTAGACCGTGGACTCCAGGGCATACAGGCTCAGTAGTTATGGCACATGGGCTTAGTTGCCCTGTGGCACATAGGATCTTCCCACACCAGGGATTGAACCTGTGTCTCCTGCACCGGCATGCAGATTCTTAACCACTGGACCACCAGGGAAGTCCAAGCTCATTGCATTTTAATCCAGAATTTGCCTTCCAGCTGGGAGGGTGACATACAGTGTATAAAGGAAAGAAATAACAAATATAAAGAGTAGTAAATCATGAACCTGCAAAACGAAAGTAGATCAGGGAGTAAGAGAGAGACACATTTTTTCTGGCTTCTTAAAAATTATATTTCCTGACAGGAGGGAAAGCCAATCCCTCAGTCTGCAATAATGGAATACATTTTATTTCCCATTTCCCAGTGATTTTGAGAGGCTTAAATAGCCTTTATGATTTTAAACATGTTCCAAAGACTATAATTCAAACAGATATATGCACTCCTATGTTCACAGCAGCACTATTACAATAGCTGAGCCGTGGAAACTACCTGTCCATCAACAGAGGAAAGATAAAGAAATGTGGCATATATAATATATACATACACAATGGACTATTATTCAGCCACAAAAAGAATGAAATAATGCCATTTGCAGCAACATGGATGCCCCTAGAGATGATCACACTAAGCGAAGTAAATCAGACAAATATCACATAATATCCCTTATATATGGAATCTAAAATATGACACAAAGGAACGTATCAGTGAAAAAGAGACAGACTCAAAGATGGACAATAAACTTGTGGTTTCCAGGGAGGGGCAGGGGCTGGGAAAGGGATGCATTGAGAATTAGCAGTATGAAGTGGGAAACTGGAGAATTACCATAATGTATTTAAAAGTTAATTATCTGCTCACATATAGGACTATAAGAATCAGTATTTTACAGTTAACCTTTTTGGTTGAAAAGCTACTGTCTTCTCCAGGCCAAGTAGAATTCCTTTCTCTCCAATCTCAACGGTCCAGCCCCACTCCTGAAGAAGCCATGATTTCCCAGTGCTGTGTCAGTTCAGTTCAGTTCAGTTCAGTTGCTCAGTCGTGTCCAACTCTTTGCAACCCCATGAATCGCAGCATGCCAGGCCTTCCTGTCCATCACCAACTCCTGGAGTTCACTCAGACTCACACNTCTAAGGGATTCCTGCCCACAGTAGTAGATATAATGGACATCTGAGTTAAATTCACCCATTCCAGTCCACTTTAGTTCAGTGATTCCTAGAATGTCGACGTTCACTCTTGCCATCTCCTGTTTTTCCACTTCCAATTTGCCTTGATTCATGGACCTAACATTCCAGGTTCCTGTGCAATAGTGCTGTAGCCACATAGAACTGCGTGCTTTACCACCCAGACACACACACACGCACAGAGTTTTTACCCCATTCAATTTCCAGACATCTGAACATCTCGAGGCCAGTGTTCACCATCCTCCCCACTTTCCCTCTCCTGCAGTGACTTGGAGAACCGGATCAGAACTTATCAGGGCTATCTATGCCTCAGAAAAGTAAGGCAAAGAGATGAATAAAGTAGGGTTTGGCAGCAGAAAAGAGAACTGAGCGTCCTCTCTCCCCTTACCGTTCTCTCCCAAAGCGCCCTAGAGGGAAGCTCGCCTGCGGGCGGGCGCACTTTCCACTTCCATCTCCGATGGAGCGTGTCCAAGACTGTGCATTCGTGGGCGTGGCCGGGGCGTGGCCAGAGAGGGGCGGGACCGGGACGTGGGTGTGGTGGGAGGAGCTGAAACTCTGACGGATCTCCGAGTGCCTCAGGCCACAGAAAGTGGAGAAAAGTTTCGGGTTCCCGGCGCCGCCAGCCGCCAGGGCCAAAGCCGCCGGGATTAGGACCACTCAGCAGGGATCCGGCTTGACCTTCGGAGAACCAGCCAGATCCGCCCAGTTTGGCTGCCCGTGTCGATTCGGGGTCAGGGGAAGCCGCTGGCCGGCGTCGTGAACCCGAGGGCTGTAGGATGCGCTCCAAACACAGGGCCCCGGGGCTGTGCGGGGTTCACTGCAGGACAAAGGTAAGGAGGCGGCGGAGGCGTCTGTCTCCAGAATTTGGAATTTGTTGAGGAAACCTAGAGGGCGCTGACGCCACCAGCAGCGCCTCCGCCTCTGCGGGGCCAGTTCCCTGGGTGGGCAGACCCTGGGGCAGGCAGGTGGGGAATGGGGGCAAATTTGGTCCTTCTAGGATCTTCAACATGAAGCCATCTGACGCACCTGGAATCGGACCATGTTCTGTTCCCTGAAGTGAGGAGGGGGCGTGGCCGAGGGAGCGCATTTAACTGTATCCTACTCGAGTTTCCCCGGGTAGGGGAAACTCTACCTCCACCCCACACTGAACACATTTTGGTAAGTTGGGTCCGGTTATGTGAAATCCCTTTCCGCAAAGCTTGCGGTCTCATCTAGCGCCCCCACCCCCTATCTGCACTCTTAGCTTGTCAAACTGGGAGTGCGGAGCACAGGGGGAGAGCCTGGCTTTTTGCACCACTTGCGTCCAACCCCAGGTCCTAGAGCAGCTCTTGGATCACTGAGGAAAGCGCGCTCACAACTCAGCTACTTCAAACCCGAGCTTGGCAGAATCCGGGGACTCCTCCTGACAGCCCAGATTTGGTCCGATGTAATTTAGGAGTTGCAGGTAGGAGCTGGTCGGGCCCAAATACGCTGGTGGCTGCTGCAACAGAACAGGGCTTCCCAGGGGTCCCATACCTGAAACCTTTCACCCCAGTTCCCTGTCCACAAGGGGAATATCTTGCCTCTTGGAGTAGAATCGTGGGACCTCCGACACAGCCTAAAACCTGGAGCATTGGCTAGCCGACCAGTTGGTGATACGCCATTGTTATTTTCACACTGCACCTTGGGGCTGAGGTCACCGTGTGGATTAGGCAGGTGGGGCAGAGAGAGTGATCTTCAAGCTTCAGGTACAGCTGACATCGAGCACCCTTTCTTGCTCTGCACTGGCTTCGGTGGCTCTAGGGACCAGCTAGGAGCTGGGCCTTAGCCCCTCTGGGTCGGGCACACTTCTGCCAGGGTCCTGAGATGCAGGAGGACAAAAAGCGAAAATGTGTTTTTCTTGCCTCCTGCCCTGGAGTGCGNGTGATCTTCAAGCTTCAGGTACAGCTGACATCGAGCACCCTTTCTTGCTCTGCACTGGCTTCGGTGGCTCTAGGGACCAGCTAGGAGCTGGGCCTTAGCCCCTCTGGGTCGGGCACACTTCTGCCAGGGTCCTGAGATGCAGGAGGACAAAAAGCGAAAATGTGTTTTTCTTGCCTCCTGCCCTGGAGTGCGGAGAAGGCGATGGCACCCCACTCCAGTTCTCTTGCCTGGAAAATCCCATGGATGGAGGAGCCTGGTAGGCTGCAGTCCAGGGGGTCGCAAAGAGTCCGACACGGCTGAGCGACTTCACTTTCACTTTTCACTTTCATGCATTGGAGAAGGAAATGGCAACCACTCCAGTGTTCTTGCCTGGAGAATCCCAGGGATGGGGGAGCCTGGTGGGCTGCCATCTCTGGGGTCGCATAGAGTCAGACACAACTGAAGTGACTTAGCAGCAGCAGCAGCAGCCCTGGAGTGCAGGGTCTGCGGGGCCACATGATTGAAACTGTCAGCGGGTCCAGGGCATCTCTGAGTCTTGCTTCCGGGACCAGGTTCCACTCCAGCCCCTGTGCAACCTGATGGTCAAAAAGCCAAATTCAGTTTAATGGGAATCTTTTTTTCTCTCTTTCCTGAGACTCTTTAACCTGGGCTTGAAGCACTATGATAGAAACATAGACAGACTGCCAACTGATGTTAAAAAGTTTCATTTACTTTTCAGAAGTTCTTATGCACAATTGAAATTCAAGAGAAATCCATTCTCTTTGAAACTTGAAATTCTCCTTCTGTCAGTCTAGGCTTGAAACGGGTTTCAGTCTCTGTGTGTGTGTGTGCACGTGTTATGTGTGTGTGTGTGTGTGTTATGTTTGTGTGTATGTATATCATTTTTGTTTTGTTTTTAATGTGCCGAAACTCAGGTTCATATACAGATGGCCAAAGAAACAATGGTCTGACACAACACTTGAGAAAAAGCTGGCTATTTTGAATCTACTAAGAGGCGAAATCATTCTGTTTTTTTATGGGCAATTTTTCAGGAGTAATTTTGACTCCATACTTGCAGACTCTAGAAATTGACATCCTCATATGAAGAGAATGGATTTTTGTAAGCTGTTGACACAAAATGGACCATGTAGAGTCCCTGAAATTTATCCTCAATAAAGCAGGCCCTCACATGAAAAAAGTAAAATAAAATAAGGTGCCAAGGTCAGGTGAAACAGCCTTCTAAGATCTGCTATTTGAAAAAGTCACTCCACAACTGGGCCAGCCAACACTCTGTGACAAGAGTCCTCATCTTGAGAAAGTTATTTCTTCATCACTATTCTAATGCTACCAGCCCCCCCTACCCCCATGCACACATTTGCACTGCAGATAGATATTTTTATTCAAGGAGACCATATAGAAAAAAAGAAGCGCTTTGAGAAATTCTATTTCAAGTCAACCAGGAGTCCAGATTAGAGAAAACTGCTGGGTAACTAGAACAAATGTGTCAGGTGTAATTATCGAACGGGGGCAAGAGGAAGGAAACTGCATGTTGAAACTGCGCATTAAATGGAAGTATTGCTAAGTTCTCTCAGCTCATGGGACTACATGCGATTTAGTGTCAAATATCAATTATCCAGAAAGGTATATAATGAAAAGCAAAATTGTCCTCCGTTTCTCCCTGCTGCTAACGGGGAGCCATTTTAAACTAGTAAGGCTCCTAGATTACCTCCTAGTAAGGCTGTTTGTTAATTTCCCAGAATATCTTCCCAAGAGTACTGGAGTGGGTTGCCGTTTTCTTCTCCAGGGAATCTTCCTCACCCGGGGGTTGAACCCTCTTCTCCTGAGTTGCAGGTGGTCTCCTACTGGACAGGCAGATTCTTTCCCGCTGAGCCACCAGGAAGGCCCAGCAGTTACTTTACCTGCAACCACCTTCCTCTCCTCTTTACTTATAGCATCCACATAGTGTTTGCCTATCAGTACTCCCAGCTTCCCAGGTGGCAGCCAGTGGTAAAGAATCTGCCTGCTAATGGAGGAGACACAAGAGACTCAGCTTCATTCCCTAGGTGGGGAAGATACCCTGGAGAAGGCAATGACAACCCACTCCAGTATTCTTGCCTGGGAAACCCCGTGGACAGAGGAGACTTGTGGGCTACACAGAGTCCCAAAGAATTGGACACTACTGAGTGCAACTCGCCCCGCCCCCCTCCGCCCCCCTCCTCTG